>CM033472.1:264527716-264617958 GCA_019447015.1 Hymenochirus boettgeri
TATCTATCTATTATCTATCTATATATCTATCTATTATCTATCCATCTTTCTATCTATCTATCTTTTATCTATCTATCTATCTATCTATCCATCTATCAAACCATACTATGGTTTCATGTTATGAGTCTAGCATATGCACCTGGGCAACCAAGAATTACATTGAAACGTGTTGGAATCTATCTATCTAACTATCTATCCTTCCATCCCTCTGTCTGTCTGGCTTTTCTATCATATGATGTTGCCAGTTTATTCTACCTGTCATGACATAAATTTATATTTCCACTTTGCCTTTTCTGCATTTTTAACCTGACACCCTTATAATGTTCTACCCCCCGACTCCAAGTCAACTTATAAAGACACCCTTCCCCTTTATTTCAATTAATGGAACATTAAATGCCATCGCTCTGGCATTTCTAGCATCACAGACCATCTGCGTTATCTTATGCGAGGGGCGGACAGAGTCTTTCCTTGTTCACTGTGGCATTTCTTTAATTTCACATCTCAGCAGTTGAACTATTACAGAGATATTTGAAAAGGGTTGAATAATTGATCCACAATAACTAATGAATACACAGTGACAAGGAGAAATAATACGATCAGCCTGAAACAGCACAACCAGAATCCACCAAGGTTCAGTAACCAAAATATCTGTAATAAATTGTCTGTCGTTGACCGTGAAGGTATCATAAGCCAAAGCTGGTATATGCAGTGCCCAGAAGCTGAATGCAGGAGATCTGATAGACTGTGGGCTACCCACTGGAACAACTAAAGAGAATCGGGCCTGGCATACACAGGCGATTGATTAATCAGTCAGATATTTAAATCAACCTGCAACCAACCAATCGGTCCAGATCTTTTATATAGTAAAAGGGTTGTCTTCAAATGCTGGTATATCTCTGTAGATCTGTTTATTTCTCTACACTAGAGATGGACTAGAACTCGAACCCGAACCCGAGTTCGAGTCGAACTATTCGAGTTCAAACGGACTTCTTGAACTATCCAGATTTTCGATATTTTCCAGACTCCAAGTCAACTTATAAAGACACCCTTCCCCTTTATTTCAATTAATGGAACATTAAATGCCATCGCTCTGGCATTTCTAGCATCACAGACCATCTGCGTTATCTTATGCGAGGGGCGGACAGAGTCTTTCCTTGTTCACTGTGGCATTTCTTTAATTTCACATCTCAGCAGTTGAACTATTACAGAGATATTTGAAAAGGGTTGAATAATTGATCCACAATAACTAATGAATACACAGTGACAAGGAGAAATAATACGATCAGCCTGAAACAGCACAACCAGAATCCACCAAGGTTCAGTAACCAAAATATCTGTAATAAATTGTCTGTCGTTGACCGTGAAGGTATCATAAGCCAAAGCTGGTATATGCAGTTCCCAGAAGCTGAATGCAGGAGATCTGATAGACTGTGGGCTACCCACTGGAACAACTAAAGAGAATCGGGCCTGGCATACACAGGCGATTGATTAATCAGTCAGATATTTAAATCAACCTGCAACCAAACAATCGGTCCAGATCTTTTATATAGTAAAAGGGTTGTCTTCAAATGCTGGTATATCTCTGTAGATCTGTTTATTTCTCTACACTAGAGATGGACTAGAACTCGAACCCGAACCCGAGTTCGAGTCGAACTATTCTAGTTCAAACGGACTTCTTGAACTATCCAGATTTTCGATATTTTCCAGACTTTCGATAATTATCAAATGTTCGAACGTTCGAGGCATGCAAATTTGCAAGTATAATGTCTATTATACCAATACGCAAGTAAATATTGAATATCGAATCCGCAAGTAAAATGTCTATTATACCAATACGCAAGTAAATACTGAATATCAAATCCGCAAGTAAAATGTCTATTATACCAATACGCGAGTAAATATTGAATATCGAATCCGCAAGTAAAATGTCTATTATACCAATACGCTATTGAATATCGAATCCGCAAGTAAAATGTCTATTATACCAATACGCGAGTAAATATTGAATATCGAATCCGCAAGTAAAATGTCTATTATACCAATACGCAAGTAAATATTGAATATCGAATCCACAAGTAAAATGTCTATATTGAATATCGAATCCGCAAGTAAAATGTCTATTATACCAATACGCAAGTAAATATTGAATATCGAATCCACAAGTAAAATGTCTATTATACCAATACGCAAGTAAATATTGAATATCGATCAGTACATCCTTCAGAACATCTTATTAAAGAAGTGGCTGGACTTCTACTCCTGGTTCCAGTTCTCTCTCAGTACATCCTTCAGAACATCTTATTAAAGAAGTGGCTGGACTTCTTCAGTACATCCTTCAGAACATCTTATTAAAGAAGTGGCTGGACTTCTTCTCCTGGTTCCAGTTCTCTCCCAGTACATCCTTCAGAACATCTCATTAAAGAATTGGCTGGACTTCTGCTCCTGGTACCAGCTCTCTCTCAGTACATCCTTCAGAACATCTCCTTAAAGAAGTGGCTGGACTGCTACTCCTGGTTCCAGTTCTCTCCAAGTACATCCTTCAGAACATCTCATTAAAGAAGTGTCTGGACTTCTGCTCCTGGTACCAGTTCTCTCTCAGTACACCCTTCAGAACATCTCATTAAAGAAGTGGCTGGACTTCTTCTCCTGGTACCAGTTCTTTCCCAGTACATCCTTCAGAACATCTCATTAAAGAAGTGGCTGGACTAATACTCCTGGTTCCAGTTCTCTCCCAGTACACCCTTCAGAACATCTCATTAAAGAAGTGGCTGGATTTCTGCTCCTGGTACCAGTTCTCTCTCAGTACATCCTTCAGAACACCTCATTAAAGAAGTGGCTGGACTACTACTCCTGGTTCTAGTTCTCTCTCAGTACATCCTTCAGAACATCTCATTAAAGAAGTGGCTGGACTTCTCACATATTCGATAATGCGATATTTACTCGCGTATTGGTATAATAGACATTTTACTCACATATTCGATAATTCAATATTTACTCGCGTATTGGTGTAATAGACATTTTACTCACATATTCGATAATTCGATATTTACTCGCGTATTGGTATAATAGACATTTTACTCACATATTCGCACACCTCGAACGTTCAAACATTTGATAATTATCGAAAGTCTGGAAAATATTGAAAATCCGGGTCCGGGATAGTTCGAGAAGTCCGAGTCCGTTCGAACTTGAATAGTTGTAGTATAATTGAGGTGGCAAGCACCAGGGCTGTCACAGACTCCAGTCAGGGTGATGTGGATTGGAAGCCTTGTGGGGATCTCTTGACCCGGTTCTGATAAGGAATGTCATAAGTGGGTGGTTTTGCTTATAAATCCCATTCACACTTGAGTTCGGGCTGCAAGTCAAGAGATCCAGAATCCGATTAGTGGCGGACCAGGTTTTTCTATTGATTCTGTACCAGAGATGCTTTCTGCCATGTTATTTTGACGCTATTTTATATTGATAATAATGCTATACACTGGTTCTATTGTAAGTGATCAAGTTTTCATCAGAGCAAGAATTAAAGATGTGGGGGTCCAGATTATGATGGGTAAATATGGGTAAATATGGGTATCTGGTGAACTTCAAGGGGTTGTCAAACTACAAATCCCTGTCCTCCCAGGTGTTGGAGATGTGCTAATAGCTAAACCTCTATGATGTGGTTATAAAATATATACTGCTTGTTGGACAGGAAACATCTTACCTGCCTCCCACTATTACAGTAAATAAACATGTGTTTTACCTACTAATCATGGAGCCGGGTTCTATCTAAGTAGCAGCATGGAAACTGCTCAAGGTTTCTTTAAAGTTACCCAGTCTCATTGAGAAATATTTCTGCAACACTAAGATTGATAATGAAGTAGAGACCACAATTACACGCAGAGGACACAATCTTTACCTTGTACATTCAACAAGAGATTAAAGTTACAGGAACATAAATGAATTTTGCAGTTTCTTAGCTCTCTGTAAGGAGAGTCTATTTTAATCAACTCCAATCAACTCTCACATATCTATTTCTCTAGTTACCTGTATATAAACCTGGTTACGGCTATGGAACTGAATGACAAATCATCTAATTATTTCATGTGATGGTTAAACAAAAGGCAGAGTTTGATGTTCTACAGATCCCGACAGTCATCAGTGGTGTAACTATGATGGGGCCCCTAGCAAACTATGATGGGGCCCCTAGCAAACTATGATGGGGCCCCTGTCCGTACTTCACCCACAGTGGTTTTCTGGGAGGAAACTATATCTGTCATAGGAGAAATAAGAAGATGGGGTCTCCCCTGATAGTTACCCCTGGTAGTCATAATTATATCTGAGACTCATCATCTTTACACAGAAAGATAAAGCTATAGATGAATTTCTATTGGTCACCGAGACTATTACATGTTACTAAGAAAGGGAGTTGGTGCAAAATGTAACATCATTGCAAAGGATCAATATCAGACATACTAGGAACATATGGACGCCAAGCCTCACTATAAATCAATGTAGGTAAGAAAACATTATAACAATTTCCTCTTCTTATGATCTAACGCAGTGGTGGCAAACCTATGGCACTTGGAGCCTTATCTGTGGGCACTCATGCACAGCAGAGTTTACCAGAGAGAATATGTAGCGTCTGTCTGTAGCAGAGAGAGGTCACGAGCTATAACATTCAGCTCTGCTGTTTTGGATCTCAAACTCCTGTCTAATAATGTAGGGTTAATGTCACTGTATTAGATCTCAAACTCCTGTCTAATAATGTAGGGTTAATGGTCACTGTTATAGATCTCAAACTCCTATCTAATAATGTAGGGTTAATGTCACTGTATTAGATCTCAAACTCCTGTCTAATAATGTAGGGTTAATGGTCACTGTTTTATATCTCAAACTCCTGTCTAATAATGTAGGGTTAATGTCACTGTATAGATTCTAAACTCCTGTCTAATAATGTTAGGTTAATGGTCACTGTATTAGATCTCAAAACGCCTGTTGTATGTAGGGTTATGTCCCTGTATTAGATCTCAAACTCCTGTCTAATAATGTAGGGTTAATGGTCACTGTATAAGATCTCAAACTCCTGTCTAATAATGTAGGGTTTAATGTCACTGTTTATAGATCTCAAACCCTGTCTAATAATGTAGGTTAATGTCACTGTTTAGATTCTCAAACTCCTGTCTAATATTAGGGTTAATGTCACTGTTTATATCTCAAACTCCTGTCTAATAATGTAGGGTTAATGTCACTGTTATAGATCTCAAACTCCTGTCTAATAATGTAGGGTTAATGTCACTGTTATAGATCTCAAACTCCTGTCTAATAATGTAGGGTTAATGTCACTGTTATAGATCTCAAACCCTGCTAATAATGTAGGGTTAATGGTCACTGTTAGATCTCAACAAACTCCTGTCTAATATGTAGGGTTAATGTCACTGTATTAGATCATCAAACTCCTGTCTAATAATGTAGGGTTAATGGTCACGGTATTAGATCTCAAACTCCTGTCTAATAATGTAGGGTTAATGGTCACTGTTATGATCTCAAACTCCTGTCTAATAATGTTAGGTTAATGGTCACTGGATAGATCTCAAACTCCTGTCTAATAATGTAGGGTTAATGTCACTGTTTAGATCCTACAACAACCTGTCTAATAATGTAGGGTTAATGTCACTGTATTAGATCTCAAACTCCTGTCTAATAATGTAGGGTTAATGGTCACTGGATTAGATCTCAAACTCCTGTCTAATAATGTAGGGTTAATGTCACTGTATTAGATCTCAAACTCCTGTCTAATAATGTAGGGTTAATGATCACTGGATTAGATCTCAAACTCCTGTCTAATAATGTAGGGTTAATGTCACTGTATTAGATCTCAAACTCCTGTCTAATAATGTAGGGTTAATGGCCACTGTATTAGATCTCAAACTCCTGTCTAATAATGTAGAGCTTAATGGTCACTGGATTAGATCTCAAACTCCTGTCTAATAATGTAGAGGTTAATGGTCACTGGATTAGATCTCAATCTCCTGTCTAATAATGTAGGGTTAATGGTCACTGTATTAGATCTCAAACTCCTGTCTAATAATGTAGGGTTAATGGTCACTGTATTAGATCTCAAACTCCTGTGTGGTAATGTAGAGGTTAATGGTCACTGTATTAGATCTCAAACTCCTGTGTGGTAATGTAGAGGTTAATAGGTAATCTATAATCGATTATATGTACTGTATTGCTCTGTGTCTATTTGAGTTGTTTTTTCTAAATTAAAAACTCTGTATTCAGGTTAAATGATCATGTTGGCACTATGCAATAAAAAGTGTGGGGTTTTGGGTTGCAGTTTGGGCACTCAGTCTATAAAAGGTTCGCCATCACTGATCTAACGTAATGAAGGTTAGTTTTGCAAACTGTGTATATGGCTGTAACATGAATGTCCTATACAGGTGACATTTAATATGCAAATCATTTCACACTACAATGTCTTTACTGTAGGTTAATGAGAATTTGCAACCATCTATATCTGTAATGGGAGTAAATTGTTACAATGACATATTACAGATACCACAAACCAGAATGCAATATATATGTCTACAAATCTATCATTGGCAAGAAAAAAACAATGTAATCCCAAAGGGAATATAAAGCGGAACTCCAAGGGAGA
Source organism: Hymenochirus boettgeri (assembly GCA_019447015.1). Classification (NCBI taxonomy): domain Eukaryota; kingdom Metazoa; phylum Chordata; class Amphibia; order Anura; family Pipidae; genus Hymenochirus; species Hymenochirus boettgeri. Next base: position 264,534,357 of record CM033472.1, read on the forward strand.
AGGGTTGCTGTTTTTTTGGAGGGGGGGTTGGAAAAATTATTATTTTCTATTTATTGCTTACATTTTGACTTTCATGTTAGGTTATTAGTATTTCAGTAAAGTAGCTACTTGGAATAAACATGTTATAGTGAGACTCTTGCTAGGGAATAGCAGATTTAGGCTGGGTACACACAAGCAGGCATTTCTGCCCAACTGACGGTTATCTCCATGTACTGGTCGACGCAGCGCCAATTGCCTCAATCCACAGTGATTCGAGCTGGCTGACCGCTCGCTAGTGGCGAACAGTTAAGAAGGAAAACGGAGGCGAGGGGGAGTTGCGTGGCTGAGGATTTGTGATTCTTTAAAGGGCAAGTCCAGCCCTAAAATGAAAACTTACATACAGGTAAATCACCCCCCAAAACCCTGAACAGTAATAGTTTGAAATGTGAAATATATAAGTCGAACCTGAAATCCTGCACAATGTCCTGTTTCCCCTGTTTCTGCTTCCTGGTTCTTCCAGTTAGTAACTGTCAGTTATGAATTTGACAGTTGACATCACACCCAATGACTGTATGTTAATCCCCTGTCTGCCTCTTCTGAGCATGCCCAGGCTCAGTACAGGCTCAGTACAGGTTTCTACATTGCTCAGTTTCCATGAGGCATCCAGAAGCATAGCAGGCATACAGAAATGAATTCGTAGGACAAAGTATGATGTATCAACATATCAAGAGGCCATTCTTTCTAAGAGATAGTATTATGAGGGTGGAGTTGTCCTTTAAAGAATCAGGGGGTTGCTGGTTGGAATCTATATTAAATATGTCACATTGTCACAAAAATGTAATAAAAAACAAAATATGCCCTGAAGATTTGGATATATTGCTCCCCATATATGTATCTATATATTTATTTCTTTTATTTTTTAATTTCATATTTCAGATATTTTTAATTTGTAGTTTAATTAAAGTTTAAAATCACAGGGCCTGATATAATTAGCTTCTCTCTTCAAAAGAAAATTGGAAGTGAACTTACTTTATTAAATTTTCAATTTGTCTCCAGCCGTGTTACATGGTTTACTCTAATTAATTGAAGAAGGCTGTATAAATATTTTATAAACATATAGAAGTGTTGAAAAGCTAACTATTTTTGTATCTTTTTTTTGAAATTCTGTCATTAAAAAAAAAAAAAAAATAATAATAATACAAAATCTAGAAAGGTACATGTTGTTGCTGGAACCTATTTAAAATGAAATATAATATTGTTATATATTAACTTTAATACATCATATTGATATGGGTTATTCGCTAACGAGACATAGCCAGAACCAAATAAATATTTGAAAAATAAGCCACTATGACTATGAACTAAAAACATAAATACTGAGTAAGGATTTCATAGACAGTATTAGGACAGGACATCAAAGTTCACTTGATTCCCTCAATTCAGTAAACATAATTGTGTACTCAGGGGTGTTCCTAGAGTTTTTGACACCTGAAACAACTTTTAAATGCAGACGGTGTGGCTTCATCAGGGACATAGGATGGTGCAGGTGGGTATGGTGGGCTGACTACTTCGACTGGTGACCTGGAGGGCTGACTTAACACTGATTGGTGGACTGGTGCTAAAATGCAGTATGGGGGAAGGGGTTTTCTTTTAAGTATTCTGCAGGGGTGCGCCCTGAGCAGATGTTTCAGTTTGCTTCATGGTAGGGGCACCCCTGTGTGTACTGTAACTCTAAACAAAAACAACTATTGTACACAAACCAACTATTGTTGTTTGTTCTTTTTGTTTCATACAATCCACACAAAAAAAAGTTTGTAATTTGATAATTATATTACTCTAAGGCACACCATTTCTCTTTTATCAAGGTTGTCTACATTCTACAGTTGGGAGAGTTTATTCTTTTTCACAGTATGATGACAATTGGACTTTCTTAACGGGACAGTTTCAGTGAAATGATCAACTATTTGTTAAATTGTTTAGTTGTGTAATGCCTTCTCGTAGTTATTCTACATTCTTTCTTCTATGTTTCATTCTTTTCCCTCTCCATTTTAAAAAAACTGTTTATTTCAACCCTTTGCTGTTCCCTGCTGTTGACATTTCAGGTTCAACGGTCCTTCTTCTTCCCAGGATGCACCACTTCCTTGGAATGTTCCTAACAGTAATTTCTACTGATTGGCCTGTTGGTTGGGTCAAAGATGCTCAGATCTCTACGGAGCACTGATCAACACAGACGCTGGTCAAGGGCAAGACCATAACGGTCTCCTACTAGGGGTCCCTGCAAACAGGAAGTCAGTATTTCGTTGCATTTATTTATACACAGACAAAATGCTGAATTGACAGATTAAGGTCATTGGGATAAAAAAACTGCTCTTATTTCTGAAAAGCAAATGTTTTGCACTGAACTTCCCCTTAAAGTCTTATATCGAACAATAAGATTTAAAAAAAAAAATAGAAATAGAAATTAAAGGATAATTGAAGAATTTTCGATAATTAATTTGTCAGTGTTTTATATCAATTAATAGGACCTGTTCTTATTTATTGATTTCTAAACATATTTGATAGGTAATTTGCTGGTTGGGAAAATAAGCTGTACCACTGAACGTGCAGCCAATGTGATCCTTTGTTCTTATAAAATTTTTAACAATTTGGTTGCAGGTTAAGATATTGTCCTGTATGAAAAGGCCCTATACCTTTTGAGCTACTGCAGCATTGTGCTGCTATTTAAATATTCTGCATTAGTTGATCTAACATCTATCATATGGGATCACATCTAAAAGCTCTAACTTTTTCAGTATCTCCTTAGTTACATTATTATTTTTATGAACTGGTAAGAACATTCCCTTAAGTATCTCACAAAACTGATATTGATAAAGGGCAAGTGAGGAATGTATCATGATGGACAGAAATTCAATCATAAACCTTTTCTATTAGCTCGGGTCAAGCCTCAAAAGTCATGAAAATAATATCAATTAAATAATATCAATAATAATATCAATTCATCATATATGAAAATCCTGATACCCTGACGTCATCTCACAGATCGAAATGGAGGGGAATTTTAAAGGGCATGTCCACTCTTATTATAAACTTATGCCATATCATAGTATATCTTCCCCCAGCCCCCCCCCCAAGTGCCCTGATGTTGAACTTACCTTACCCTCTCTCCTCTCCTACCTTCCCTCTCTCCTCCGACGCCCGGCCGCGGCCTTCTGCTGCTTGCAAGACCGGCAAGCAGGGACGGGACCGGCAGCCGCGTCTGTATTGGCTGATAGGCCGCCATCACAGAACGCGGCTTCCGGCTTCTCAGAATGCCGGGTGAGTAGAGGAAGGTAAGTACGTTCGGGGATCTTTTCTTAAATAATTTTTTAGCGGTTGGGGCTGGGGGAAGTCTATACTATGCTACTGGGCAAGGGGTTTTAGGGTAGGGGGAGGATCGCAAACGGATGGAAGTGGGAGAAGGGCTGGCGTGCTCAGGCAAACTTTTCTCCTGAGGCAAGACAGAGGCAGAGTCCTATATGCTCTGCTATAACTTCTCCCTGGTGGGCAGTTTGGTACTTGGGGGGACTACAGGAGAGCTTAATGGAGCTGGGATGTGAGGTTGATTAACTATCACTACATGGTGGTGGTGGGGGCACATAGTGGGGGGGATTATATTTTTGGGGGTGGACATGCCCTTAACTCCAATAAAAAACCCCCAAAAAACACTTACAGGAGATATTCAATAAGTTTCTATCGTTAAAATAGTGCTAGTTTTGCCCCAAACCATCAGATTTAGCTTATCAACTTTTAAATAAACATCTGATTGGTTGGGGCACAATTAGCACCATTTTTAACGATAAGAACTTTTATTGAATCTCCCTGTTAATTATTTGATAAATTTTGTAGGTAACCAATATCTTGAGTTTCACTCGTGTCTCTAATTCAGATTTTTTTTTCTTGTTTGCTATGGAAAAACAAAAGCATGCAGCAATATATTTGCACATGTTGACAATTAATATATTGCAGTTTGATAAAGACATTTAAAACTGGATTTTAAACCAAAGTTTATGCAAAATCTTTATGGCAGTCAAGAACTCAAGAACTCACCCTCCAATACAGGGGCTCAACTATAATTACACTGCTATCTAGAGTTATATGTCCTTGTTGATCATGTTTGATGTCCTAGAAAACAGGGGAGGGGGGATCTTCTTTTTATTTTTCCTATGACTGATATAGCCTCCAATCAGAATAACAATGTATATGAAGCAAGGATTGGGACCCCATCGTAGTTTTGCTGGGGGGCCCAGTGATTACTAGTTACACCACTGATATGAGGTTACTTTTGGTAACCATTGAGAGTCTACATGCATGAAGAAAATTCAATTTTGTTTAAGTTTTGGAGATTCTAACATGTTCCCCTGACCATTTTTTCTCAGGTGCCTGAGCAATCTACAGTAACTTACCATGCATTATTCACCCTTACTTTATATGGAACTTTCAGATTATTCCCACCATTGGCTTCAATGGGTCCATTTTAAATTTTTCAAATTTTGGGAATATTTTGGAATTTCAAATATTTTTGAACATCTCTGCTTACAAACCTTTAACCCAATTTACAGCATTTTCTTCTTTTATTCCTATTGCAACGTTCTAGTTCTATTTTAATGGAAGTCAATAGAACAAGATATTTCTTGGCTCTAACGCTACAGATCCTCTTGTTGATGCAAACTAGGCTTGAAACTATGTACATGTCAAAAGATTAATTTGCATTGACAGAAAAGATAGATCCATTTCCTATTTGGTTCTTTTACATATTAAGTGCTTTCACTCAAATTGATTCCTATCCTGATACTATCCGAAATCTATTTGCTTGAAATGTAACAGTAAGTTCCTCCGCAGGTCGAATAAATGTGCTTAGGTTGGTGGATTAGAAGACTTGACATTTCAAACTTATCAACGCACTTATTGGCACAAATTGCTATTTATTTCATATAGCTCTCTACAAAAGAAAGTGTTTTTTTTTTTAAACTGATTGAAATATCAAATATCTGTATGGCAGCAAGTGGAAAAAAAAACACGACAGAACAAGTTCTAGTAAGTATGTTTAGAAGCTTTGTAGGTATCTATATTTGGGGGGTATTTAGGTTATATACAAAATTTTAACTAGAGAAGAAACTAGTGAGTTTGGTTCTGACATTTTTTCTGCCCAATCTATTGATCTAGCTGAATACCACAGATACACCATGACCTGGATGAATGGGAAACTTCACAAGCATGTCATTGGCTTACAAGTAGTTGAAAGCCTTCCTTGTAAAGTTTTACAATATACAACTGTAAATTGTAAGACTGAGCAATATTAAGCATCTACAGGTCATCTTCAATGGTGAGCTTTTCATCAGTTCTTTTTCTTCTTTTATTCACTATTGCAAACGTTCTAGTTTCTATTTTAATGGAAGTCAATATAACAAGATTTTCTTGGCTAATAACGCTCCAGTCCTCTTGTTGATGCTACGAGGCTTGAACTATGTACAAATGTAAAAATTAATTTGCATTGACAGAAAGATAGTCCATTACAATCCTATTTGGTTCTTTTTACATATTAAGTGCTTTCACTCACAATTGATTCCTATCCTGATACTAGCCGAAATCTATTGCCTTGAAATTACATAGTTCCCCTTCCGCCGGTCCAAAAATGTGCTTAGGTTTGGTGGATTAGCAGACTTGACCATTCAAAACTATCACGCACTTATTGGCACAAATTGCTATTGTATTTCATATAGCTCTCCTCAAAAAGTGTTGTTTTTTTTTAACGATTAAATATCAAATATCTGGTATGGCATAGTGGAAAAAGAACATACGACATAACAAGTTCTGTAGTATGTTTATAACTTGTAGGTATCTTATTTGGGGTATTTAGTATTTAGGTAACCCTAGTGTATCGTCATGTAACCTCGAATGTAGCCTTCGATTTTCGGCAACACTCGAAAGTATCGTTCTTTTTTTCGTAACCCCTCAATGTTGGATCATTTTTGCTAACCTAATCTTTTGCCAACCCTCAAAAGTATTGTTTTGTTTCCATACTCCCCCGCATGTTATCGTTCTATTTCATACTACGTCAAATTGATGTTCTTATTTTTGCTACCCTAGACCGTATCGTTCGTAACACCCCCCTCGAATTGGTCATAACCCTCGATGTCACAACCCCGACCCTGCGCATTGCCACTAAGTTACCATTGTTAGTCTTAGCTTAAATCATCCGGACTTATCAACTATCACTCGCCCATGACTTAATGGGTCCGAATTGCCGAATTTACTGCAGTCGACAGTTATGAAAATGGACTAACTTATAATGAAGTTCGAACATCTCTACTCTTAGGGCATATTTTTAAAAAAACTGAAAAAAACCAGACCTTACCCCCGCGAACATCGCGCTTGCGAATCTCGCTAAGCGCCGTATTTCTAAGGCAAGCGCCATTTCCGCGCTATGTAATACGTGGCCCGCAATGTCCTGGCGTACTTTAGGTAATGGGGGGGTCCCTTTGTTGCGTACTGCACTTAGTGCATGGTGCTAAGTCAGTATCGCACGAATGGAGTTAAAAAATCCACTTCCCGACGCCTCTGCTAAGGGGTGGGGCATACCGCCCACCCGCGGGGCGGAGACCATCCCCACCCCCCTCCCCACGCACCCTTCAAAGCACCCCTCGCCTCGCCGCTGGCAGGAGGGGGAAGGGAAGGGCCCCCGCTGGGAATTGGAGGCCCCTCCACGGGGCCCTGAAAGGGCCTTTTGGGGCTTAAGGGGTCCGGCAGCTCGAACCCGCGGACCCCCCTCCCCGGCTGTCTGTGGAAGGCGGCAGCGGTGGTCCTCCGCCGCTGCCCTGGGGGGGGGTCAGGGCTGGGTGGGCGTTCCTCCCCCGGGCGGGTTGCCTTCCCCATCTTCTCCGTCCACCGCAGGCAGCTAGTATCGACGCAAACAGCCGATACTAGCAATGCTAAACCGTTTTACCGAGGCCTTTATCAATAGAATCCGCAAGTAACAGTCGGATCGGATCGGCCGAAGAGTTATGCCTTCATTAAACTTTTCGCGGCCGTTTCCCGACATTTATAAATCGTGTTAAACGCGATTTATGCGAAGTCGGGGGAACTGCCGCGAAACTTAACGAGGCTTTATAAATATGCCCCTTAGTCCTTAAACAACAATTTATTAAATATTTAGGCGGCTTGACTTTTTTCTTGAATTGAACACAAAATATGTAGGTCTCCTATCCTGTCAAAGGTCCATCGCGTAGAAGGTAAAATTCTGGGAGCTTAATGTCAGGTTATCATCTTGTGTCTCAGTATGCTACATACAGACTTGTTCATAATAATCTAAGCTAAACCAAAATCTATATTAAAAGAAGTGCAGACCACCCCGGAAAATGAGATTTACGTATTACCTAAATTCCATCTAGAATATACAACACAGTTTTAAGATCTCCTGTCAAAGAAAGTAAACTAGACTTTTTGATCTCGGTTTTTGAGTTTTTTAATAACCTCGTTTTTTTTTTTTTGAAATTTCTAGGTGTTTTCAACCTTCAAACTCAGTTTCGAATTTCCGAATAAGTTTTGACTTTTGGGATTTCCGAATATTCTGCCAGATCTGCGGATTTTGGAAACCGACAGCTACCAGTTTTTAGTAGTTACACCATTGATGATAACTTGTTTTATAACATATTCATAGCACAGCACTGAGTAACGTAATTGTTGTGTCTTTCCGGTACAGTATATTCCACTAGACATGGACATTCTGACCTGCTCTGATCGCCTTCTCCAAACATATATTCAGAGGCACAATAAACAGTTTGAGCAGATTATAAATTGTTTTATCCCCACACTCCTGTTTGAGCAGATATCTGGCAGCACATTCCATGAAATACAGTTTGTACCTCCAGCTTGTTAAATCAGATAGACACAAACAGACTTCCCCTAAGGTAAAAATATGACAACCACTTTCTTTAGGAAAATCTCAGGAACATTACAGGAATTTGTAAATACTTAGCAAGTTGTTCCCTGCAGTGCGCCAGCCGACAATAAAAGACGCCCAAACGCACAAACCACAAAAGCTTTGTATGTCGCGAATGAGTCCGGTTAGAATTTGCAGTTTCGTTCTGGCAAACTTGTAAGTGACTAACTGCTCGAATAAACACGTGAAACAAGATCAAATGTATTTTTGTGTCAGGATACATAATATTTAGTCTTTTAGTGGTGATACTTTAAGGACGAAACTATAGTGTGATAACTTTTTCAAAATCAGTTAAAATGAAAAAAGTACTTGAGGCAGGAGGTAAGGATTGGTACTTTCGACTTCCCATATCTTTCGATGTAAGGAGCAGCAGAATGAAGAACAACACTGCTTTTCTTTAAACCGTCTGTCCTAGAGTGCTTTAGCACTATCTTTGATACGGAAGGTCCAGGACCATAACCTGAGCAGGGAGTGTGAAAGGCGCTGGGGGTGTAGGGTTCTGTAGCCCTAAAAAGTCAAACACTATTGATGAGGTAGAAATAATTTATTATAATCAAATCCAGTGAAGAGGAGACTGCTTACTATAGAATGAATCCAGGTGTGGAGGAGGACTCCTTACTATAGCGATGATTCCAGTTGGAGAGACTCCTCACTATAGAACTGATTCCATGGGAGAGACCCGGTTACATAGGGAGGGTATGAAATCCGTGGGGTAGAAAGAAATACAAGACTTTAAAAGAAACACCTGAGTGAGTAGCACAAAAAAATGTGTACATTTCCTTTAGATCCTTGGGAAATTTCTCCTATGCATATTTTTATTAATTGCCATATGCCACATTCAAAAGATACACAATGGATAATTGGGAGCTGGTAAATGAGACCTGGGAATAATGTCCCACCGTCAAAACCTGTTAAATATGTAGAGATGGACACAATACGAAAGCTCACACCCTGAGTTTGAGCCGAACTTTATGTTTCGGGGGACGAACTCAACACTATTCGAGCGTAGTTTTTTTTCCGGACGAAAAATTCGCGGCTGTGCTTTTCGATAATGTAGTGTAAATTCGTATAATTACCAATTTTACGGGCCCGTTTGCTCACAAAACCGTCAAACGTATCGTTCTGATTTGGTAATCCTGAATTTATGGTTCTCCATCTTTTTTCTCGTAACGCCTCGACAAGTATCGTTCGATAGCCCTCGAATTGGACGCGTAACCGTCAGAATGTAGTTTGCGGCAAAGCCTGATAATGAAACCCGACATAACTTTAAGAAATTTTTAACAAGTGTTTGAGATTTGTGCAACAGTGATGCATGTATTTCGCCCAGCCATTTCCCATGTCCACAACAGTCATTTAACAGGTAGTATATCATTGATAGTTTAGTGCTGTAAATCACCCGGACTTTTCGACACTATCACTCATCCATTAGAAGTTCTAACAGGTTACCATGATTTAACGAATTCGAACAGATTTACCATGTAACTAACCCTTTACGTGCTGTTCTAGCTCAATGAAATTAATATATTAATGGAAGAGGGGCAGAATGGGGAAGGAGCCAGAAGCTTTTAAGCGTACATACAGGCAAGTTTACTTGTCCCTTTAATATTCCAGGGGGGGGCCAATTCCCACCATGTTTACAAATGTAACATGGATTGAATTTATGGTTTCTAGAAACCGACCAAGCGACCTGGTAGGCACCGTCGACTAACGGCAAATGCAACTCACCAGCAATAATACGCATATCCCTGTCCAAATGAGCGATTTTTGCAGCAAAAATCATTTGCAAATATTCGTGGATGCTGGTTTAACACTCACGAACACCCCTGGCGTCTCGTCATAATTGGGCCAGTTAAATCATTTAAAAAACCAAATGATCACCCTGTGTGTATGTTGATTAATGCCATAAGTAAACAACAGAGGCTCGTTGATAAGCCACATCGATCGAAGTGCAATGCTACTCAGTATAAAACTCGTCAATTACAAAATGAGATTAGCACAAATCATAAATTGGGTGCAAAGTTGGGCACACACTCACCTTTTAACTTTCTCTAACTGCATTGATAATAAATTTCCCAATATTCTTAAAAGGGCATGTCCCCACCCCCAAAAACTATCATTTAAAAACCCCTACTGGCCCCGTCTGTAGGGGGAAGGGGGAGTGCCACAAAGATCTGACACCAACGGTAACAGAATCACTGACAGAGATAGGATGAGGCAGCCAGAGTAAATAATTGTAACTTTGCAAGGGTCAATGTTTTTTTTCCACTATAGATTGCCCTTTAAGCTTAGTGGATAGCTGTAGGCCATTACTATAAATATAAGCCTCTTGTAGAGTTTGTGCTAACTTTGGAAAGTTCGGTCCATTTTCAACTTTCGACTATAATGGGAAAGTGTCGAAAGTTAAACTGCCCTTAAGGTCATGGGTAGTCAATAGTTCAAAAAGTTCGAATGAAATACAATTAAAATATCAACGGTAACAGTTGGTTTCTTTATTTTCACATAAATGGCCTTCTTAAAAATATGTGAAAATAAAGAAACCAAGCCTAAAGAGGTGGGGGGGTTTACACACCAACTGTCTGCATGTAACAATGCTGTTTTAAAACACCACTTACTCTGGCGTCCCTTAAACACCTCTTATGCCACTATCCATCACGCCCTTAACACTTTGTGCTGTGATATGCTAATTGGGAATTTTCCTAGGTACATAATTGTCCACAGATTCTTTAACAGTCATTCGAATTGATGAGATCCAGTCGGAGACTAGCGAAACGTCTTTCAAGACTCATTTCAAGTCCAGTTGATCTAATTGATACAACAATATACCATGACCTGGAAGAATGAGAACCTTCACAAGCACGTTTCTCTTTAAGGTTTCTCTAGGTTTTATACCATGGGTCATGTATTAGCTGCAGTCTATCCAAAGTGTGAGTTGTGACATCATCAGCACTTGGGAGGTCTGCACCTCCCAAGTAATCATTCTTGACATTCCCACTGCTGGGGCAGAGCATCATCTGTTCATCATAAGCCCTGCCTCAACCTCTATCATTTTTTCAGCTAGTCCACAAGGTATGACAGATAGGTGCCCTACCGGTAAGAAAGGGGAGTGTTTGCCAGTCAGTAACTAGCTTTAAGAGAAATAATTTTTGGGATCGGGGCTTCTTACACACACATCATGTGACAGTCACACACTCAGGCTTCAGGACCAGGCACGAATGTAACTTTACAATGCTATCCATAAGACCATGAGACATCATCCTAAGTTTGTTATAAAAGGTACATGGTAGCTCTTTTAAACAGAACGACTTGTATGTGACCACAGTTACCATTAATGCCAATTTCCCTCGGTATTATTTCACCTCTATCAAATAACCCTGATACGTCCCTCGGGATGGGTTTCCATAGTCAATTCCAATCCCGTGTTCTCTATGGGCAGTTTATTTTTCTTATGAGAATCTCATGATTTCTAACAATAATTTACTAGAGTCTCCGGGAACCACTGAAGATTGTTTAAAGCTTTAATAATAGAATAAATTGAAATTTTCTCAATCACATTAGCCTTGAATCGGTATTGTTAATTTTTATGAGGATGAGGTGGCAGGTTGGTGATTCTATTTCATTATTAAAGAACCCTGCTATATAACCAAACACATAAACGAGGATCATGTCGTCAATGATCTGGTCTCCTGCCGATCCTTAGCTGTCTGGATGGAGCCGTCAGTTTTCCAGCCATTGATGTGGACGAATACAACGCTTGTTAACGAATCACGGGAGCAGATCAGTAACATTTACAATATTGCTCTAGGGACCTTTAATTAAACATAGTGTAAGACCAGGCCTTCCTTTATCAAAAGAACATCCTTCTAGGAATTGCACTGCCCCTGAACTCTTTCACAAGTGATATTAATGCACGCCAAATCGTCCTGGTCCTGAGTGCATGCCATTTATTTCCTGTTAATTCCATAATCCCTTGCTTTTTATTTTTCCTGACTTCCTTTTGGTTTGTTTCATAAGTCACAGTAATTTACTTAACAAGACACTACGTGTCCAAAAACTTGACATTTTAAAATCTTTATTTTCGCACGGTAGATTGCCTGTTCCTTAGCAATCCCATTTTGTGCCAGTAAAAGGAAGCGTGGATTAGCCGTCAAAGATTCCTCTATGTTGTGATTGACACTCTGTCCAACCCACCTCCTCTTTTCTGCATAGAGAACAGCAACTATGGCGCACCTTATGGGCCCAACCTATGGAATGAGGTGCAAGTTTGAAACAGTTCCCCCCCACTCCTCTTCACTAAAAAAAATGAGAGATAGTTTTTCACCTCGCAGAATAATTATTTAGATTAGATACACTGGGGTGGTGAAATATTACAATGTTGGGGATCCTGGGGTCAGTTTTCTTGTGCAAAGAATGAAGTTCCATCAAAGGTATGAACAAGTAACCACTGTCCCTCTGCACAAGGCTGCTGGTTTGTAGTGGTCTTACTCCACAGAGGACTTTTGAAACAGTGTACGACAACAAGCGAGATGTCCACAGCAACTGACCTTTTGAGAAAGTGTGATAGACCTGTAGGGAGGACTCAGTAGGAGGCTCGTGTTCACGGATGCCGGAACCCTGATCCGCCGCGCGGTTTATCCCATTCGACGAACGGCTTGATTTTTCCAGATTTTTCCGCTCCGAACTTCCGAACCGAGGATTTGCACGTATTTCGAGGAGTTTTTTTCATTTAATAAAATGGTCCCCTCGCGATTTTCGAATCCTTGGAGCGGACGCGATTTTGCGAGCTTCGAGCATCTCTACTGATCAGATGTGTTTTCATCACTACCTGTAATATCAATGGTAATATGAGGCGTATCTTACAGACAAATGGACGGTTTGAAATAGTGACCCTGAGTTGGGCCCTTGGTTTCCAACAGCCCCTTTTTACCTTTATAAACTTTGTTACGTAAATATAATCCGACCTGGTGTCCCGAATTCTTTTTGTTCTACAACCAACGAACCTATTGGAGGGGGATCGGGTTCTAAAGGGCATGAACAGGTGGAAGGACAGTATGTGACATATATTCCCAATATATATGAACTGATACACGTAATGTCATATACATCGTTACCTGTCCTTGCCTTTATCCTATGTGGTGCATGACAACCCAAACTTAAGGAACGTCTGTCCACACATCTTTCCATTTTAAAATTCCTTAACAACCTTAAAAAGGAGTATACATATCAGGTTGGGCAGACCACTTCTCTAAAATATCAGGACATGTCAAGTTGCTAATTTTAATGTGCCCGGGGTATTGCCCGGAGTGACTTACATCAGGGTAAAGGTTAAATACGTGGTATACGCCTCAAAAGAGCACGTTGGATCTATTTTTAAAAGCGTTGGGTTCCATGCGCCTAATAACGAATGGGGACTTGAGTTGGGTTCATATAAATGGCACATCCTGTGAACATCTTTCTTTGATAGTTTAATAACTTTTCCCTCCGGCATTATTTCATACGTGTTTTAGTTATTCTGTTTACAAATAGCACTTTGGGTGGACTGATACCAGCATGTGACGTAGACAGGTTAGTTCACCTTAACAAGAGAGTGGCTGTGCTTTTGTACTTTCGAGACAACTATAGACAACAGACCGCGTGTAAACTATTTAATGTCCCTTTACCAAAGTTTAAATCATTTGAATGGGACTTTGGGTTTCCATGGGGATCACCTGCACTGTACTACACTGATGAGATACTTTACCTGGAGGGGTTAGTCGTGAGAACTTGTTTATGTGACGTGACCCTATAAGATGTGACCGTTTTTGTTAATCTTATACTCAAAACAATAGGACCCCCCCCTTCCCACCATATCTGCTTTGATATAAAGTCGTCTTAGTTATTCAACCGGAGATGGACTATTGGGGACTTACCCGTATGTATCATATGTAAACGAGGGACTATTATTCTGTTTACATATGACTACTCATTGAGAAGTTCATGTGCAGTTATTGGCGAGTACCAAACCAATCGGGCTGAGTTTTTTTGACAACTTATTACCATACGTATTTTGGGGCCTACATTAAAGAGGTCTGTTGAAGTGGCATATTCTCGCCATTAGAGGAGTCCTTCTTGGACAAAGATCGAGCTGGCTGTTCATCTACTTTTTAAAGGATACTGGTATATGCCCATCATGCAATTTTTAATTTTTTAAAAACTCTTTCAAAAGATAAAGGTTTGCAGCCCTCCCTGGTATGATATGTTTTTTCCCTGATTTCGAGCTTCTCTCTGCCTTCAATTAGTCCACGGCTGAAGGGGTGTAACATTCCTGTCTGCCTGTAACTGTCCACTTCAAACTAGCAGTGAGAAAAAACTACACTCCATCCCCATCCCTTGATCAGCTGATTATGTAGGATGTATCCTGCAACTGAACAGTGGCCAATGTCCCTGGGCCGTCTAGAGCGGGCTTTTTAGCCTCACTTTGCTGTGTGTATATCTAAGGGAAGGCAGCACGGTTGTAATGAAGTAAAGCGATTTCATCTGCTGGAGTGAAGACATGAATAATGGGGGAGATTGATGGTTTTTTTGGGTATTGTTGTCCTTATGTACTCCTCCTGTTACCCATGTATTTTAAAAACTGACCTATTTAGGAGTGGTCCTGCCCAGTTTGGGTTTTGTTATATTGTCTACGCTTGAGGTATATCCTACCTTTAGTTTGAAGTATACTTTTATATATTTGCTTACTCTTTATCTTATTTAATATAATATATGATGGTAGGGCTATCTTTTTCCCTTCACCTTATTATATATGTGCCTTCTTATTCCTTGCACTCCGCTCCTTCCTTCCATGCGGGGCTGTACCTGGTCAACACATAACCAACCAAATCATCCCAATTCAGGGCACTCACAAGACAATCCCCCTAATACACCCGCTTTGTGAACTTGATCAATGCATTTCAGGCTCGCATGAAATTATGAGGTGAAGGGTTTCAGTGGGATGTGTTACATATATTAGTCCATAGCCTTAACTGGGGATAATTGGTTACTGGGGTTGTTGATGAAATAAATTCTGATTGTTTTCCATATACCTACAAATCTAATGGTGATTGCAATGGCTCCGCATGGGGTTCCAAACATTTCTTGTGGCCACCTACAACATAAATAACTCTGTGTTAAGTGATCTGTAATGGTAATGGGAAACGATTTGGTGGGTTCTGGTAGATCAACATATATGGGGCAATTTTATAAAGCTGTCTAACTTTTTCCGCCGGGCCTGTTTTCCTCCCGCCTTTCCGCATTAAATCCTTTAACTGCGTTTATTAATTTCCGGGAAAATGGGCCGCGAAAAGCTAACAAAGCGGTAACTCTTCGCACCATACTTACCTGTTACCGTACCGACGGTTCATTTATAAAGCGGCGGTACTGGTTCGCATTGCCTAGTATCGGCTGTTTTGCTTTCGCCACCTTCAACGTGGCTAGAAGCAGCCTATACTAGCCCCGCCTGCAGCGGAGATGAAGCAACCCCACGACATGGGGGGGCCGAGGGCGGGTGGGCGTAATGCCCGGCCCCCTTAGCCAAGCACCGTGAAACGGGTTTTTAAGTCACCTAGCGGCGATATTGTACTGCGTTGCGCTAGAGTGCAGTTCGTCCATCACGGACTTAAATTTACGCACAGGAACCGCGGGCCCGATACTTATCGTGGCATAGCGCTCCGCACAGCGAATCCGCTATTCCGCGGCCGCGATGGTGGCGGTAATTTGTTTGGTTAATACCTTTTTTTTTAAGAAAAATTGCCCACTTAGCTGTAGCAACATTCCGAACAGCCCATGGCTAAGCTAGCAAGATTTGTCTTGTGAAAGAGGGAATGAGATTCATGGAGGAAAATATTTTTCTCTCCGTCTTTACAAGCCTTGGTAAGGCCTTTGTGGCAGATTTTTATATCCACATTCAAATGTATGGAACTGTTGTTCTCTAATGGCAGGAAGTAATGTTCCGAAACCCTTGGAAAATACATTCGGAATTAACTTTTGAGCTCCGATCGTATTTTTCAGGTTACCAAAAATGAAGCTTGTCACTTCGGTAACCCTCCAAAATATGTTTTGGAACCCGGTAAAGTACATTCTGTTTTGATTTTTCTGGATCCCTTGGATTTTTCCGAGTTACATAAAATCCAACACTTACGACACTTTCAGAAGTTTCATAAACATCACTATCTGTGACCATGTCTGGTAGCCTCCAATGTTTTATATTGGTTAGGCTTTAAAAGACCAAAGAATATCCCACTGCTCTCAGAAATATGCCACTTTTATTATGCCACATGGGTAATGATTTAAAAAGCAGTTAAAAACTATAACCGACCTCCCAATACCCCATCCTCTGACAGTGGCGACAATACAGTCATAAATAAGATGGACCGAAACTGCGGGGTTTCGTTTGTTTCATCATTTTTAAAGTCTCGGAAAAATCGAAGATCCCGAAACAATTGAAACAGAACTTAACACGAACGTTTTTCGATTTTTATTGAACTGTTTCATGGAATTTTTTGAAAATCGCCTGTAACGTTTGGATAACCTCAACAAATAATCAGAACTTTTTTCGAGGTATTATCGAACTTTAGAGGCTATTTTGTGAGGTTTTTTTTCGAAATATCTAAAACTTGATAACAATCGAAAAACTGCTCTGAAGTCCCAAAAAATCGACCTGGGATCCCATCTCTAAGATCAAATAGATTAGCGGCAACCCTTTAACTATCATGGAGAGTACCAACCATCAAAATGCGGTAAGGTTTATACCAAAAGCATGCTACTGGCCTCTAGTCACTCAGGATTGTAGGTTGGTGGGTCTTGTAAAATATTGGGTATCCCGGGCAGAACGCCTTTTTGCCCCTGAATTATCTGGGGCTTCCTCCTAACTTGCCAAAAATAGAGACCTCTAGTGTGCCTGGCATATCATCTTTTGTCTTAATTGTATGTTTTGATTGCAGTGTGTGCCAACCTCCCCTCACATATGGTTTAATTATTGATATCCTATTGTTAGTCTTTAAATTAAGGAAGTCAGTATACTCACTCCAAAACATTTCATTTGAATACAATTTGAGAGAAGTAAAATGGTGGTAATCACATCTTTATCTGTCTTCTTTGTCATTAAATTAATATGTTTAGTGAGTGCTTCCTGAATGCCTCCCCCCACCTCCCTTACTACTCACTCCTACTTGTAGTGCTGTGACACTTAGTCTGCACACCGCCCATGGGAACTCGCTCCTTTACAACCTGCCCCTCCCTCCCCCTTCTTTCTTTTCTCTGCTAATTCCCCTGTACAGAAAGTGCGCTGGAATTCCCAAGATGACTAGTAAGAGGTCAGGGATGGGGTCCTCATATTTATAATTTCTGATTCTGGAGTGACAGGTCTTTCCTAAATTGCTGTGATTTCAATGATTGATTTTCATGAATCTACAGCTCATATTTAAATAGCTGAAAAAAAATCCAAATATCCTAACCTTTATCTAATGGAACGATTTGACAATTACATTTTTACAGTAAATATTCCCCTTTAAATGGCATGTCCCTTCAAATCTATATTTTATATTTCTGTTCAACCCTCTCCTGTACCCTTTTTGTTATACTTATCTATTTCTAAGATACATCTGGAGAAATCATAACATATAAATGACATGGATGAATTATAATTTTTAATGTATAGTTCACGACTGTTGAAATGTGTAATATTGACAATATTTTGTATTGGGTAATATGTAGGAATCTATTCATCACTGTACGGAGCCAATGAAGTATCTGCAAGCCAGAAAGGACGGGATAAATGATCACTTCCCCCTAGGGTTGTTACACATTCTGTATGACAAGTGAATTGCAGCATTGGCCAGGTAATCGTCCCCATACATGAGAACTTCTGGCAACAAAGTGGGGGTGGATTTGACATACGCCTGAGGTCGAAGCTGGCAAAGTAGCTGTTTTAATTAGCAGATTGCAATAATGAACATAAATGTTCTTGGGTGGGAAAACACCTTATAAGACAATGAATGTAAACATAACGACATACATGGGTTTAGTGAACACAAATAATAAAGGTCTTGGTCTCCTGTGGGGAAGCTAAAGATGGTGCAAAATTGGGACAACTCCCACCGGGTATACAGACTGGATCCAGTACAAAACCTAATCCCTGGGTGATATAGACGGGGCACTATGAAATATGGGGGGCGGGGTTTCCAAGCAAATACCTATTCAGTTGTCCCAAATCAATAAGATTGCCCCTAATCCCCAGCCATTATATCTATAAATATCTTTCATTTACCTTCTCCCGCCAACCACCTCTATCAATATAGAAGTAATTATTTATATAGTAAGTATATATTGTGTTGTGTTTCTACATTAGGGAATAAGGGCAAACGATATTAAAGGAAAGAGACCTTATTGCCCATTAACATGACAATTTCACAATTTAGCACTGATTTAGCGTTTGAAAGGGCTAACTCCTGCAGACAGGGCTTTAGCACAAGCAGTGTCACTTGGGTAATCATGTGGGGTGAATGCCGCATTATTTGGACCAAGATCAAATCTCAACAACGCCCTGCTTTAATTCCATTCTGACAGACTACTGATGTCTAGTTATCAGAAGATTGTCATGGAACTATCACACCAAAGCTGGCCCTAGGCTATGGGAGAATATCATTGGCTGAATTCTGAAATTATTTATACGGCAAAATCACTCATTTACCTATTAATTTTATTGTTTGGCGTAAAGATAATTTTGGCCCTTGTCCAGGCTTGTAACGAGGTCCATTTCACAGTAGGCGCTCATCTAGCGTTGGTCATTTGTCCAGGTGGTTAACTAGTTCTTTCATAAACTCTTATAAAGCCAGCAGATAAGGGAACACTCTACAGCACTCCTTTACACTCATTTACTTGCACACAATTGTAAATACCTGGGTGGGATAAGACAATCCATTGCATTAACATATTATAGGTCCAAATATTAAACTGTTGCTAAAGATAAGGCATCAAGTTTCAACATTCTGGACTCTCATAGGACTCCCATAGACGTTCACTAGATATTTGACAAACTTCCTAAAGTTTCTATAGTTGAAAATGAACCCATTAAAGTCCAATGGGAAAATGTTTGGAGAAAGTTCTAAATAAATACAGTTAATACGACGGTAACTGCTGTAAAATGTCCTGGCACCTGGGATGATCTGGGGATCCTACATATCACTAAACTTGTTTTAAATACTAACTTTCCTCACACACCTGGCAGTTGGTCTGGCTTCTCACATTACATTGTGAGGGTACCAAAATCAACACTACTTTCGGGGGTTATGGCCAAATTCCTAGGGTTACCAAAATGATACTTTGAGTTCTGTGTGAATTCATTTAGTCAACTGACTTGAAAGTTTAGTCTATGAATGACGTGTTCGCTAGTCTTTTTCGAACTGAAACTTCACGTCCAGTTGATCTAATTGCAATCACAGATATAATCCATGACTGGATGATGAGAACCTTCAACAAGGTAACTTTGATGGGTTAACAAATATACCTTTGAGGTTATTGCCACATTTGTGGGTTTATTGCGAATGCTACATTCAAGGGTTTATCACCCGAAATGATACATTCGGGTATCTGTTGTATTCATTAGATCAACTGGACTTGAAGTTTTATTCTTGAAGACGTTTTCGCTAGTCATCAGACTGGCTTTCTCATCAGATACTTGTACAGAATCTGTGGCAGTAGTTACCCTGGAAAAATCCTCATTAGCATATCACAGCTCAGGTTAAGGGCGGTATTGGATAGTGGCTACGTAGGTGTTATGGAACGCCCAGGGTAAGGTGTCCAAAACAGCATTGTACATGCAGACCTTTGGTGTCGAACCCCCCACCTCTATTTATGCTTGTTTTCTTTATTTTCACATAAATGGCCCTCCTTGACACCTCTCTTGAACCGAGTTTGTTCATTGTCCCAATATGTTAAGATTTACAATCTTCAAAGGTGTCCTTTATCCTGTAAGATGCGGTACACTGCTGATCCTACCCGAGAATTGGCTCTTCTGTGCGTGGCCTACGTTTGATGCAAGTTTGCTGTTTGGTCTCCTCCCACATACAAATCAGAGCTCTTCACGGCACTGCCTGCGTATTGAATGTCCTTTTCTGTGTTTCGGTATTGGGTCTATCGATGTAGCCAATTGCTGCTGTGTTGTTTTGGTTTAGCATACGGGGATACGTGTTTTTTGAAAAGTTCTTAATTTCTATGGAGAAACCCCACTACTTATGGGATGACCTTCTAACGTCTTCCATTTCTAGTTTGTTATTCATGTTCTTTTCTTTCTTCTACCTTGTTTTGACAAGGCCTCAGTGCGGTAATATCCACGTTTTTAAGGGTTTCCTCTGAGAATTTCATTTCTTTAGCTTTTGCTCTGATGACCCCCAGCTTATGATCAAAGGGTGGTGGGAGTCAAACCATCAAATCTGACTGTGTGGGTGTTTTCTGTAACCTCTACCTTCCAGTTTAACCAGTCTCCTGACTTCACCAGCAGTCCAAAAAGCACTTGTTTTTTTGTACCTCTTCCCTGTAAATTGATGTTTTGTGGTCTCACCACATTAATGTGGTTTCCCGTGAAGGCTTGTACTTCGCTTCTGGTGGATTTAAGCCATGTGTCACCACTAATCTGAACCAGTGCTGGGGTGCTATGCGCCTTAAAGGGATTAAGCACCGTTTGTTTCTACCTCCTCCTGTCAAAGGTTGGCCACAATGGGTGAAACATTCATTTTTTGCTTATAGAACGTATCCCTGTATTTTGAATAGGTTGTATTTCAGGCACAAGTCCAGTAAGGAATCTACCTGTTCTGGGGTTGAGATCAGTTCTGCTGTACAGAGTGCATCTTGGCCCCGTTTTCTCATCCCACCATGTCAACGCCTCTTGTGGTATACATGGTGAAGAGAGATGTCTCGCATGAGGAACAACCATATTTTGCTTATGCACCAGTCCTAGATCTTAATCTTGTTGGTGAAATCCTGAGAGTTCCTGGAGGGGATGCTAGAACTTCCACCAAGATTTGGACTAGGTACCTTATGCCACCTTGTATGTTACAGAGTGATGTTGCTGACTAAGGTGCCTTAGATTGGGGCCACCGTTCCCTTATTATCTTTGGGAGTCCATATTAGGCATGGATGTGCCTCACCAGGGTAGAGGCGATGATACATTTCTTTCCGATCAATGGCTTCATCCTTTTTGGAAGCTGTTGTAGTAATTCTATGACTTTTTTCTTGTAACTGCGGGCGATCCCTTTTAAAGCCTAATTGTGTTTTCGTTCGCCAGGAGCATATGGTCCACTTAGCAATGAATGTCTGAGAAAGCCAGTCAATGACTAGTGAAAAACGTTCTTCAAGAACTAAACACTTCAAGTCCAGTTGGATCTAATTGAACGAACAGATATACCATGACCTGGATGACTAAGAGAACCTTCACAAAGGATCATTCGAGTTTATCGATGAAACGTGGTTTTGGCCGAAATCAACGGGTAATGTGCAATTGTACATTAGAGGGTTATCATTCGGAATTCGAGTATTAATCGAATGTTCAGCTAATGTATCAAACTAGTCAGCAATTTTCAAAAAACTCTAGCAGCTTGCAGTTCCAAAGTTCTAAGAGTTCCATTATTTTTTGCACGTGCAGCAACTTTTGCCCTTTTTTTTTTTACAAAAAAGCTGATAATGTGAAAGGAAACCATTGTCTTCAAACAAGTTTGAGTTTCAAAGCAAAATGCCATTTCCTCCATTTAAAATGACCATCACCACCTCTCTATAGTGCTGCACAACCCAAGATATGAAAAAAAACCGATCAAAAGTTAGGGGGTGGGAGGTTTCTGATCTGCAAATACTAATTCCTCCTCTAATCCTGCACGTGCTCGTTGCGGAGGAACCAAAAGAACAGTGAATGATTTGAGTTACAGGAACTGAAGGAGGAGTGGGAGGGGCCAGCAGGAAGGAATGCAGGGATTGGTGATCAGGCTGCTATCACCTCTCACACATAAAAATGTAAATATCTTTAAAACATGTAATAATTATGAAGTAATGGTCAACAAATACTCTGTAAAGCAATTTCTGTCAATTTACCTAAAGTAATTTTTAGACCATTGTTACCCTTAAAGAACCCATAAAACATAACATGGGTAATCATCTGACTTCACTTTTTCATTTGTTGGCAGTGGGTTGTTTAGAACTAAAAATGTATTATAACACATGCAAACAAACTGGTAGAAATAACATTTATTTGCTAGTTTTTTATTGGCTAAAATTAAGTGGCTAGCAATGCTCTAAATCCTCATAAACATGTTCACTTTAGAACTCATAATTGCATGAAACAGAGCAAAACATCTGTAGTTTACTGAACCTTTCCAAGTCAATTGGAAAGTGCTTGACTAGTTATTTAGTCCCATGGATCTACTATAACCGCTCTAAACCATTAAGTTGTTTAAATACATTGAATTGCTTTCCCTAGCTCTCGCATTCTCAGTTACCACATTTTTTTGTTACGGATCCATTTGTCATATGACATTTAATGTATATTCCAAACATTTCAATATTTGTCGTAATTTACCTTCCCGGAGGTTAGATGAAAATGTGCCCACTTGAAGTTTGATCTTAGGGAATTGGTCTATCCTCATTTTTACATAAAAGTATTTTTATTTTGCCGGATTTCAATTTTCATCGTTCTTCTTCTCTAATGATACGTTTCTTTGTAAAATGCAATCAAATAGCAACGTTTAGAGGTCGGAGTTGATTCAAGGTTTTGGGGAAACTTCTGTTGAATCCGTTTTTGTAACTGAACATAGTTTAAGTCTGTTCCGTGCAGGTATTCTGCATTACTGTTCTACATCTGGTTAATGACCCTGCACCATTCTATGTACTTTCATTGCAAATATGTTTATACAGTAAGTGACAATCTCCTTTTTTTTCTAGCCTGTTTAATCTATTAAACATAAGTGTCAATTTGTAAGGGGAATTTGAGGCTGATAATGGATTGGACTGTAACGTAACATATCACTGTATGTTAATAAATGCCAGATAGACTGCCCCAGGGAACAAGAGCAGAAGACACTGATGTTTACAAATCAAAATTGAACATTCAAGCATATCAAATTATTCCACGCGAGCATTAGAATAGTGGGTTGTTAGAAAGACGGGCAGATCAAACCAAAAGACCAAAAGACATCAAAAGCTATTGCTTTTGGAAAAGTGATCGTTTGTTTCAATCATTCACATGTTAGAAAAAAAGAGCTGTGTCAATACATACAGGACAAACGCAATATAATAAAAGTTTCTCCTAGTCTATGTTCCGCAGCCATGTAGGACAAAGTCTCATACACTTTGATGGGTTCGTCAAGTTTACTGTCGGGTTTCATGACCTGTCATGAACTACTGATTTCAAAAGCTCATAGCACAGACCCATACATAGAATTCAAATCAACTGCACTGTTATTTCTTTTTAAACAAAGACTTGACTTGAAGCTTGACATGACAAATAACCATGTGATGGTAGTTCTGGAAAAATGAACAAGGCCTAATTATAAGCCCAGTAGCCAACTAATTCAAGCACCCAGGGTAGTATGATGCTCAACTAGTATGGATGGCAATAGAACTCGAACTCGAACCCAAGTTCGCGCCGAATGTTCAGTTCGAACGGACCCGGACTTCAATCGAACTATCTCTGACGCGGACTTCGATATTTCCCGACTTTCATGATTTATACGCATGTTCGACGGTCGAATCCGCGAGTAAAATGTACTGTATCTAGCGCGAACATCGAATCTCAGTAAGTCCCTACCACTTATAAAGCCTATAGGCGAGCATGAATCGCGAGTAAATGTCATGATTAGTGACCTCGAACGTTTTCGAACGCGAAAGCTGCGAAATAAGCGTCGTGTGAGAGTAAAATCGATTTTACGAAAGCCTGGATATTGTAACATGCTCCCCCCATACATTTTCCAGGTCACCACACGCCATTTACATTAAGTTACCATTAATATTTTATTGTATTTGACTCAAACTTTTTCGAACTATTTGCCTCCCATAGACTTAATGTGGGCCGTTTTCGAACTTTCGAAACTTTTTATCAATTTCGAAGTCGAAAACGGACCGAACTGTCATATTTCGACCATCTCTACTCAATAGATGCTAAATGAGAACCGCCCCCACACCCAAAAGCTGTGAAAAGGGTCCTTAACCCATTTATTCATAGATACAGTTTTGGGGACCTATGCCACCGTTCACCTAAACGTTATCTCTGGTTTCACTGATTAATGGGGAACCCTTTTAAGCCTTTGTTGTGGCGTACCTAACTTTCGCATCTATTTCGAACTGTGGACGTGTGTAGGACGTCCGTTACCAGCACCAAATCTATAGGTGTCTAACACATGGTAGTGCTTGGGGAGTGCATTATCCTACCTACACTATTCTAGTTAGTGGCTGCTCACTCTTGGTAGGTTATCGAAATTTACAGGATTTACCAGACTTTCCTAAAGTTGGCTTGGTTTTTAGAACTATAGAACTATATGTTCAAAACGTTAGGGGGGGTAAAACTTAACCTGTCAGCAGTTAAAGCCAATATGGGGAAAGCTTCGAAAGTTCCTCATAATACAAGTAAAAATACAATGGTAATACGTACTGAAATGGGGTCTGGAATGGTTGGGGGAACATGTCCTTCACCAAACTGTTTAAATGCTGACTTTTCCCACATTATCAGGCATTGTCATGCTTCTTGCATTGAATTTGTCGAGGGTTACCGAAACAATTTTGGTACCCTACATTTAACCCTACATTCGAGTGTTATCGACGAATTGCATTGAGGGTCATGATCATTTGGTTAGGGTAGCAAACTCTACCCTTTGAGGGTTATCGACAAATTTGAGGGTTACTGTACGCCCGCATTCTAGGGTATGTAGAAGCTCTAAGTCGAGGTTTATTATGATTTGAAAAATCCTAGAATTTTCGATAATTACTGGAAAATTGTCAGCGAGTTTGAAAACCTGAAAGTTCGTAGTTCGAAAAGTTCAAGTTTCCCGGGAGAACTGCAGTGAGACCTAATAAAGTTTAGTGATTAAATATTTATATCCTGAAATAAACATCTATGGCATTATAACATTTAAGATCGGTTTCGAACTGTTTGAGTTTTCAGCATCCGTTTTTGAAATTTTCTAAATTTTCGGAAATTGGGGAATTTTGAGTTTCGATTTTCGATTTTTCTAAAACCGATCCTATTTAAACAAATCATCTACTTTCGATTTCGAAATATCTATCGTTCTGATTTTCCGAAATAAAGGGTATAAATAGGAACATGGATCAGAGCGCTCTTGGTAATACAAGGGGATTACGTTTTGTTTGGAACAAAAAATCAGAAAACAATTAAAAAATCATGTGTGGCATGTTAGGTGGGGCCGTTCCTGCCATGTTTATATCATCGCAATCTGAGTGCATAAGGAAATTTCACTAGCAAATAACAATAAAACAAATGTATTAAGGTAACAGATATACTTGATAAACTTAAATAAGTTCGTGACTAAAACAGGTTTAGGTGTTTCCATACTTTCTAAGAGCCCCATAACAGAAACTGTATGCAGATCTTAGCATGATACCCTATTATCTTATTGGTATACAAGTAGTAGATGCTTTTATTAAAGGGACACTATACTGAAAAAATGACTTTGCCCTCATATCTTAATCTAGCATAATGAAATACTGTAAATAGCACTTTACTCTGATTTTGTGTGTTGCTGCATGCCTTCAATCCAGCCACAAATTTTGTTTATGAGTTTTAGGATGCAGTTCCCCCCCCCTCTTTTAAAAACCACTCCCACTTCCCCCCGCCTGACTTTTCCCCCACAAACCAACTGTCAAGCTCTGCACACACACAAATACCGCATATCCTAACTGTCAAATCTCTGTCACCATTCCAGCTACGTAAAACTACTCAAGAAGAAATGTTTTTGAGAAGCACGGAACTTGATTACAGCTGAAATATAAGAAGTTTTTAGATTGCGATATCTAAAAAAGTGGGCCAATCAACAAAAAAATCGAACACGCTGGGTTGGTAGAATTATAGTTTTCCAGTTATAGTCAATAAATTACCTATTTTTCGTATAGACAGCCGTTATAACATTGAAGTATTAAATGTTCTTTTAAGCCATCATACTTGCTCTTAATGAACAATGGATCTGTCACAAATAAGAATGGGACTGCGGTCCCTCGACGGCCCGATCCACCGAACCCCTCAGTCCGAAAATCTAATGTTCGGATTTCTGGAGACCATTTTTGATGATTTACAAAAGTTCAACCTTTTTTTCTGAAATCCTCGAACGTTCGAGGTGGGCAACCTTGAGATATGATCGGACGTGAAGTTTTCCATCTGTATTAATTATCGAACGTTCATGGATTATCAAAAATAGCATCCCCACAACATTCGATAATCTCGAAGATTGGGTTACAAAGTCCCCGAAGTATGCTCCATCCTTTTGTTTTTGAATCTTTTTTGGATTTTCCCGAGATCCGTAATCCGAAAATGCAACGAAACTGAACAAGTTTCGGCCATCTTATAGTCATGTATACATTCACATCAGCCCTGCCCAAGAGCTACAATCTAATCTAAATTTGCTTTAACAATACAACCTGATCAGTATGTCTTTATGTTTTGGGGGAAAGCCGGGTGCCTGGAGGAATCCTGGCACTCCGGAATGTGTCCAAGGTGACGTGCAATATGGGGTTGACATTCAAGAACGTACAGCACCTAATGGTGGAACTTAACAGCACAGATTTGGCAGGTGTAACATAAATATGTTAAAACCTGCTCATCCATATCAAACCGTAAGACCGGTCTTTCCAGCAATCAAACCTGAATGGGAGTGACATAGTGTGGGGTTTTTTGAATCAATTGACTTGACATATGACTGACTCATGAAATGAGTTTCCTGTATAACAATGATGAAAAGACACAGAGATGTTGATGGTTTAGGGAACTTGTGGGAAGTCTAAAAATTATCATCAGGGAACTTATTATAAAGCATTCTCGTACTCACATAGAGTCATGAGGGTAGTTCAACATGAAATGTGCTCATATAAACAACACTAAGTGGCAACATTGGGGGCCACTGGAATGGAATAAAGCAGTGGAAAAAAAAAACCCCCCTAATCCCGCAGAATTAGTGCATTGAATTTATTTATATGTCCTGATAAAACATATGTCAGCTATCTGAACCTAAGTAGCAACACTGTATAGAGATACATTAGTGACTACATGAAATTTTACTAGGACTAGGAATTTCATACTTACCCAATGAATCGATTAATTTTACTATTTCCATTCTTTCCTAATCTTAACCTGCCACTGCACCACATCTTTTTTAGATTGTAAGCTACTAACGCACATACATATATTTGGCCAACCGACTACATTTCAATGTTTCGGTCGTCGGGCCGACTTTGTACTGTTTCCTTGTGGGGCCATGAGCCGACTGTCGACCATCTTGTTCATCCGAATCAGAGTAATGCATGATCACTACAGGTCGGAAACCAGGCCAACTGTTCGGTCCCTCTCGGGACCGCACACTCACCGTTGTTACTGTCAGATGCGGCTGCAAACCATCACCCTTAAATTCTCAAATGGGTCGTTCAGAGGATAGTTGTATGGTTTTTGTACCAGCCTTAAGCACCAAGAACGGCCGCTCAGCTGCTAATTGCACATGTTTAGTAGCGTTGTTGCGTTAACAACCCCCCAACAGAAACCGTCTACTGTAGACGAATCCAGGTGCCTAATGTCTTACCAGTAAAATAATTTGTCAATTATGGTGGCACTCAATAAGGGCCTTAGCCTAGAGATGTCCCGACTTCGCAAAATCCGGTCCCTCGAGGATCCGCAAAGTTTCGAAAAAATTCGAAATCCCGCTACGCCCATAAACCTATTAAATATAAAGACTCTTCGAAAATCACGAGGATTCTTGAATACGGACCGAAACATTGTGGCTTGCTCCGTCCCAAAATGCGTAAAAGATCAGCGAATTTAGATTTACGAGTTTCTCGTATTTTTTCTATTCCTATTTCCCGATTACGAAAATACGGAGAAATCCTCGTAATTTCGAAATTTCTCGAAAACGCGGTTCGTGACAAAGTTCGGAAGGCAAACGAAATCCCGCGATTATCCGTCCGTTCGTGAACGGGAAAATCGCGCCGCAGATGTAGGTTCGAATCTGCGAACTGGGCCCTCACTACGCTTACACCTATGAGTGTAAACCCAAGTTCACACATGTAACATATTGGGTTTAGTGGGTGGTTTAGTCTCTTTCAGGCTCATTACCCAGAAGCCGCTATCGCTCTGGTTAAAGTCTGCTCGCGATTTCAATATCACATTTGGAATGTGGGTTAATCCGGGATAATAGCCAGCTATCTGCTGGCGTTAAAATCCTGCCTAAAAACTATACGCAGGATTTTTGCATCATCCGCGCATTCGACACTGATATGGATTAAAGTCGCCACTAACTCATTAGCAAAACTGGTTAAGACCACACTCCTTAACGCCATATATTTGTCCAGCGGTCTTGGTAAATAGACTCCTTTGTCTATTGATGGTAGATCTCTGCTGGAAATGCTCTGCTCCTTGACTTACCACACGTTCCTCCACACGCAATGTCCAATTGAACGTTGAATTGGCGGGAGAAGGAGTAAGGAGCGTCAGGTGAAATGTTGTCATGTTTGGGGTTATATTGTGTACCCTTACCTCTTATAACTGGAAGGAATATATTATAAATAATTTCCTATTGGCGTAATAATTACAATCTCCTTACAACTGGCCGTCTGATGTAATACCTTTGCACAAACTAGCTAGGCAAATTAAAGTCCATGTTACCCTGGACACGAAAATATAAAAGAACGCAATCATTTTTCTTTCATTACACTAGCATAAACATATAATATCCCAGAAGAGGTTGCCGAGATTATACAGTCTTGTAAACTGCTTTGTATCCAATTACTTCTGGTACTAAACAAAATATTGAATATGAGAATACAAATTCCGCGCAGTCAAACAAAAGCTCGCTGTAACGTACTCAATGCACATTCCCCTTGCCGGAGGCTTAAGCTGGTATTTGTCAATTTCATGATATTGAAGTTGAATTAAAACCTAGATACACATTGACTGCGGCTTCTCCGAGATGACCTGATCTACGGGGATTTAAAGGACACATCTCTAAGACTTCTCATTCATGTGATAAAGGAAAATAAGGAGCTTTGTAGAAGATGCAGTTTTAATTGAGTGTTTTGCAGACGAAGGTGCCCGGATACTTTGAAAACTTGTTCCTCCTCCATGAAGGGATCATTGAATCATAAGTTGCAGAACGCAACGTGCCTCCGGCTAATTATAAATCTAGAAATGAATCGCATGCCGGTTGGGGCTGAATCTCTATTATTATATTATTAATCTGAACGTTTTGCTACTTTGAAGGCCATGCAGGTTGTCTTGTACGTTTTTTTACATTACGAGTACCTCTAGATGATTAATGAATACGAAATTAATAAAGAGTGGAAAATAATAACAAGTCCCCTTGAGTCAGGTGAACAGGATAATATTTTATCTGAGGAGGAATATACAAATGTCTTATAAAGTGGTTTATGCAGAATTAACCCTTTTTACCAATTAATGGAATATTGGGGCCTTTTATTTGCGTGTCCTTATCTGTAGTGCCGATAGACTAGGACCAAAGGTAAACTAGGTAGATTAACGTAATTGGCATTACCGATCGGAAATATCGTTTGGCAAGAACGTTTAAAAAAAAGCCGCAGAGAGATGGGAACATAAGTTGATACACACGGGGAAATTATTTTCCAACGAGCATTGGGAGATCGTCAGGTACAAATGAGAGACAATAGTGTCCACAGCCGACGTTCACGAGACTGATTGTGTGGCGGTGATTTACCAACGGGCTCGATCGTCTGATCCGGAACGGCACTATGGTCGGTTTGGTTGAAAAATATCTACCTTGTGTACCGAGCCTAAACATCGGGTCGTGGGATATCTTTATTTTTTCAGTAAACCCTCATATTGTCGAGGGTATAACAGTAACGGTTATTATTAAAATTTGATTACAATTTGTCGCAATCACTTAAATATCTATGTCAACCTATCGTGTAGAAGTTTTAGGTTGAGTCATCAAGCCTACCTTGGACTAGGTCACACACAGAAAAAAAACGCTGCAGCCTTTTGCATACTATCATCATTGCTTTTTTTTTTCCGGTGCAGTTGTATTCTATTTAAGTGATCAGAATAATAGGCAGTATTCACTACAGATAGAGAAGAAAGCCAATGCTTAAAAATGTTCCTGGGTTCCTAGATAGATGCTGAATGCGAATAAACTGGCGACAACACATTATTTTTTTTGTGTGATTATACAATCTGCCTGCCATATTGAACGCTTCATATTGACTTGTCTTTGCAATATTTACAACACATATATTGCCTTCAAGGTTAAAAAATTGATATTATCTTTAGTTCCCTTGTGTGAGATGCTGTGCTGCCAGTGCTGTATGTTTTATAAAGTCTGTTCTCTCAGCTTACAATCTTCAAGCCTACGTCGAGTGTGCTCCGAAGTGCAAGCAAATCCTTTGTACCTCATCTTTGTTACTACACCTCTGTAGCTTCATATAATAAGCGTATTGCTGGTTAGTCTGTGAATATGAATAAATGGGTGGAGCAGCCACGTTAAATTTTTTTTTACTTAAGGGTAACTGTGTGTCAAAACAAGTTAGGGTAAATGAAAGGCCTGCAAATTTCCTTCAAATAACCCACCATCACATCTCTGGCTGGAGCCTAGGTAAGAATGTGGGTGAATGTTTCAAAACTGTCCTGTCCTGTTCCAGAGGATGATTGACATCCCCTGAACCTCTCCACCCACTCATCGGCCCAAGGGGAGAAGCATGCTCATTTAAGACTTAATGCTGGCAAATCAGGAAGTACCTGGGGGGGGGGGGGATTTTCCAGCAATACTTTAACTAGATGAAATACCAATTTTATCTGGAGATGTGATTTAGGTTTTATTTGAAAGGTGTGAATGTAAAGGCTTTTTATAAATCCTAACTCCTAAGTTTGTAAGAATTCAAGACCACAGTACCCTTTAAAGGAAGTACTTAGTTTACCAAAGTGACTCGAAAAGCATATATAATATTTTTTTGAGTGAGGTAAAAGATCCAAGTCCCTGTTCTTACAGCAGAGTTAAGTAGCCATACATACGTAGATTCTCTGATTGATGTTAATTGGAATTACCGATCGTAAATTCTCCTCCTTGTGTCACGAGTCTTACATAATTTTCAGCAAACTACCGTAGTACGTGTACAAAATTGGTCCACCATGCCGACTTCATTTCTTGTAAAATGTAGGAAAAATATCTCGTATTCTGATCAATCGAAGAATTTGCCAACATTTTGGAATGGGGCCGTGTATGAGAGATTTGGTAACTTTTTAACATTCCCCATATTCTGCTGCGCTGACAGCTTTCTGACACGTGATGGCCCTCTAGCTCTGACTGGGCAGTGCATGCCATTTTTGCCTATTTTTAAGAGACGGATTTTCTCCGACCTCCCTCGATTATTCTTTATGATTTTTGAATATCATTTTTAATTTTAGTGTCCCTTTAAATGATATAGCTTTACCCAAAGAACAACAAAAACAGTAAAATCAACCCTTTTTTCAGATTTGTTAAGTCTATCTTTCTAGAAGTGTGGGATTATCAGGTAATAGCACGCCATTAGATTCGATTCCACTGTCTAGATGTGTTGGAATATCGGTGTAAGTAGCAACGCCATTTAGTTCAGAATGCACTGTCTAGATGTGTTGGAATATCCAGTAAGTAGCACGCCATTAGATAAGAATTCACTGTCTAAGTGTGGGATTATCCAGGTAACGTAGCCCCGCCATTAGATTCCTGGAATCCCTGTCGAGAATGTGTTTTGGAATATCCGGAGTAAGTAATCCTGCCATTAGATTCACGGAATTCACTGTCTTAGATGTGTGGAATATCCGGGTACGTACCTGCCATTAAATTCTAGAATTCACTATCTGTAATGTGTTGGAATATCCGTGTAGTAGCACGCCATTAGATTCAGGAATTCACTGTCTAGAATTGTGTTTGGGAATATCGGGTAGTAGCACAATATTAGATTAAGGAATACTGATTCCGATCTGTGTCTCCTGCGAGATATCCAGGTCAGTAGCCGCCATTAGATTCAGAACTCACTGTCGAGAATGTGTTGGAATCTCCGGTTTAGAGCCCGATTAGATTCAGGGGCATTCACTGCTAGAATGTGTTGGAATATCATAGGGGTACAGTAGCACCTAATAGATTCGAGGATATCACTGTCTAGAATGTGTTGGATGTCGTGGGTAGTAGTACACCATTGA
Source organism: Hymenochirus boettgeri (assembly GCA_019447015.1). Taxonomy (NCBI): domain Eukaryota; kingdom Metazoa; phylum Chordata; class Amphibia; order Anura; family Pipidae; genus Hymenochirus; species Hymenochirus boettgeri. The sequence continues at coordinate 264,566,729 of CM033472.1, forward strand.
TTCAGGAATCCACTGGTCTAGAATGTGGTTTGAATACCGTGGTAAGTAGCCTGCCATTAGAATTCAGGAATTCACTGTCCGATGTGTGAATATCTGGTAAGTAGCACCCCCATTAGATTCCGGATTCACTGTCTAGAATGTTTTGGGAATATCCTGTAGTACACGCCATTAGATTCAGGAATTCACTGTCTAGAATGTGGGGATTAGCTCCAGGTTAAGTAAGCACGCATTAGATTCAGAATTCCACTGTACTGAATGTGTTTTGGAATATCCGGTAAGTAGCCTGCCATTAGATTCTGAATTCACTGTCTAGAATGTGTTGGAATATCCGGGTAAGTAGCCCCGCATGAGTCGGTTTAAATTGGCAGTTTCTGCCGCACTTGTAAGTGACGAACTCTCGATACACGTGGAACAGAAAATGTAATTTTTGTGCAGGAGAAATAATATTAGTCTTGTGGTGATACATTTAAAGGAGAACTATAGTGTGAATAAACTTTTTTCAAAATCAGTTAAAATGAAAAGTACTTGAGGCAGGGAGGTAGGATTGGTACTTTCTACTTCCCAATATCTTTCTATGAGGAGCAGCAGAATGAAGAAAACTGCTTCTTCCAGTCTTCCTGAGTGCTTTAGCACTATCTTTGATACAGGAAGGTCCAGGACCATAACCTGGCAGATGACAACTGTATGTTCTGTAGCCCCTAAATGAAACAATATTGGGAGGTAGGAATAATTATTATAATAAATCCATGAAGAGGAGACTGCTTACTATCGATAATCCAGTAGTGGGGTAGGAGACTCCTTACTATAAAGCTGATCCAGTAGGAGACTCCTACTATAGAATGAATTCCTTGGCGAGAGACCTTACTAAGGGAATAATCCGTGGGCGGATGAACATACAAGACGTCAAAAGAAAACCTTAGGTGAGTAAAAAAAAAATGTGTCCTTTAAGTCATTGGGAAATTTCCTAAACATGCATTATTTTTATTGCCATAGCCACATTTAAAGGATACACAATGTATTGGGAGCTGGTAAATGACATAGGGAAAATGTCCCAACGTGCAAAACCTTTAAAATAATGTAGAGATGGACACAAATCTGAACTCGAACCTGAGTTTGAGCCGAACTTTATGATTTCGGACGAACTCAAACTATTCGAGCTAGTTTGTTTTTCCGGACTCGCAGCTGTATTTTCGATAATTATTGTAAATTCCATAATTATCCAATTTACGGGCCGTTTGCTAACCCTCAAAAGTATCGTTCGATTTTGGTAATCCTCGAATTTATGGTTCTATTTTCCCGATAGTCCAACCCATTCTGACGTGACCGAATCTAATGGCGTGCTCTTACCCGATATTCCAACCACTTACAGCGTGAATTCCTGAATCTCATGGCGTGATCTTACCCGATATTCCAACACATTCTAGACCAGTGAATTCCTGAATCTAATGGCTGCCTTACCCCTCTTCCAACACATTCTAGACAGTGAATTCCTGAATCTAATAGCAGTGCTACTTACACCGTATTCCAACACATTCTAGACAGTGATTCCGGAATCTATGATGGCGTGCTAATTACCTGGATATCCAACACATTCTAGACAGTGATTGCCTGAATCTAATGGCTTGCTCACTTACCCGGATATTCCGACGAAACATTCTAGACCGTGAACTCCTGATCAAATGGCGGCTACTTACCCGGATATTCCACACATTCTAGACAGTGATTCCTGATCTAATGGGCGGGCTACTTACCCGGATATTCCAACACATTCTAGACAGTGATTCCTGAATCTAAGGGCGGGCTTACTTACCGCGATATTCCAACACATTTCTAGCAGTGAATTCTGAATCTAATGGTGTCTTACTTACCCCGATATTCCAACACTTCTAGACACCATGAATTCCTGAATCTAATGGCATGCTACTTACCCCGATATCCACACACATTCTAGACAGTGAATTCCTGATCTAATGGCGTGCTACTTACCCGGATATTCCAACACATCTAGACAGTGAATCCGTGAATCTAATGGCGTGCTACTTACCCGGATATTCCAACACATTCTAGACAGTGAATTCCTGAATCTAATGGTTTGCTCCTTACCCATATTCCACACATTCTAGACAGTGAATTCCTGAATCTATCGCGTGCTACTTACCCCATATTCCAACACATTCTAGACAGTGAATTCCTGAATCTATGGCGTGCTACTTACCCGGATATTCCCAACACATTCTCAGACAGTAATTCCTGAATCTAATGGTGTTGCTACTTACCTGATATTCCAACACTTCTAGACGTGAATTCCTGAATCTAATGGGGGCTACTTACCTGGATTAATCCCATACATTCTAGACAGTGATTCCTGAATCTAATGGCGTGCTACTTACCCGATATTCCACACCACTAGACGTGATCCTGAAACTAATGCGTGCACTTACCCGGATATCCAACACATTCTAGCCAGTGAATTCCGAATCTAATGGCGGCTACTTACCCCGATCTTCCAACCATTCTAGACAGTGAATTCTTAATCTACTAATGCTACTTACCTGGATAACCCCACACATGCTAGACATGAATTCTGAATCTCATGGCGGGCTACTTACCCGGATATTCCAACACATTCTAGACAGTGATTCCTGAATCTAATGGCGTGCTACTTACCAGATATTCCAACACATTCTAGACAGTGATACATGATCTAATGGCGGGCTACTTACACCCGGATATTCCGCCACATTCTAGACAGTGAATTCCTGATCTAATGGTTGCTACTTACCCGATATTCCAACACATTCAGACAGTGATTCCTGAATCTATAGCGTGCTACTTACCCGGATATTCCACACATTCTAGACAGTGAATTCCTGAATCTAATGGTGTGCACTTACCCCGATATCCAACACATCTCTAGACAGTGATTCCGAATCTAATGGCATGCTACTTAACCATATTCCAACACATTCTAGACAGTGAATTCCTGAATCTAATGGCAGGCTACTTACCCGGATATCCATCCAACCTTCTAGACAGTGAATTTCTGAATCTATGGCATGCTACTTACCGATATTCCAACACTTCAGACAGTGAATTCCTTATCTAATTGTGGTGCTTCTAACCCCGACATTCCATCCAACACATTCAGACGTGAATCCCTGAATCTAATGGGCTCGACTTACCCCGATATTCAACACATTCTAGACAGTGAATTCCTGATCTAATGTGTGCGACTAAACGGAATTCCAACACATTCTAGACACGGAATTCCTGAATCTATGGCGGGCTACTTACCACGGATTTTCCACACCTTCTAGACAGTGATTCCTGAATCTATGCAGGGGCTACTTACCCGGATATTCCAACCACTTCTAGACAGTGAATTACCTGAATCTAATGGCGTGCTACTTACCTATAATCCCACATTCTAGACAGTGAATTCCTGAATCTAATGGCGTGCTACTTACCTGGATTTCCAACACATTCGAGCAGTGAATTCCTGAATCTAATGGGGGCTACTTACCCGAATTTCCACACATTCTAGACAGTGAATTCCTGAATCTAATGGCAGGCTACTTACCGGATATTCCCAACACATTCTAGACAGTGATTCCTGAATCTAATGGTGTGCTACTTACCCCGACATTCCAACACATTCTAGACAGTGAAATTCCTGAATCTATAGCGTGCTACTTACCCCGATTTCCCACATTCTAGACGTGAATCCTGAATCTAATGGTGCTTCTTACCCGCATTCAACACTTCTAGACGTGATTCCTGAATCTAATGGCGTTCTACTACCTGGATATTCCAACACATTCTGACAGTGAGAATCCTTAATCTAATGGATGTCTACTTACCCGCTATCCAACACATTCTAGACAGTTGATTCCTGAATCTAATGCGTGCTACCTTACCCGGATTATTGCCAACACATTCTAGATAGTGAATTCCTGAATCAATGGCAGTGCTACGTACCGATATTCCAACACATTACAGAGTGAATTCCTGAATCTAATGGCAGGCTACTACCCGGTATTTCCAACACATTCTAGACAGTGAATTCCTGAATCTAATGGCGAGGCTTACTCCGGATATATCCACACACATTCTAGACAGTTGATTCCTTCATCTAATGGCGGGCTACTTACCTGGATAATCCCACACATTCTAGACAGTGAATTCCTATCTAATGGCGTGCTACTTATCCACACACCAGATTTGCCACACCCAATTCTAGACAGTGGAATTCCGACTCTAATGGCGTGCTACTTACCTGGATAATCCCACAACTTCTAGAAGCTAGACCTTAACAAATCTGAAAAAGGGTGACTTTTACTGTTTTTGTGCTTGTTCTTTGGTAAGCTATTCTTTAAAGGGACACTAAAATTAAAAATGATATTCAAAAATCATAAAGAATAATCCGAGGGAGGTCGGAGAATCCTTTCTTAAAAATAGGCCAAAAATGGCATGCATGCCCATGTCAGAGCTAGAGGGCGCATCACGTGTCCAGAAAGCTGTCAGCTGCAGCAGAATATGGGCATGTTAAAAAGTACAATCTCCTCATACACGGCATTCCACCATTTTTGGCAAATTCTTTCGAATTGATCAGAATATCGTAAGATATTTTTCCTACATTTTAAAAGAAATGAAGACGGGCATGGTGGACAATTTTGTACCACGTACTACGTAGTTTTGCTGAAATCTATGTAGAATCGCTGACAACAGGAGGAGAATTACGATCGGTAATTCCAATTGAAAATCAATCAGAACTCAACGTATGTATGGCTAACTTAACTCTGCTGTAAGAACAGGGACTTGGATCTTTTACCTCACTAAAAATTTCTATATGCTTTTCTGAATCACTTTAAAACTAGTCTTTCCCTTTAAAGGGTAACTGTGGTCTTGAATTCTTACAAACTAGTTAGGATTTATAAAAAGCCTTACATCACACCTTCAAAAAAAACCTAAATCACATCTCCAGATAAAATTTTGTTTTCATCTAGTTAAAGTTATTGCTGGAAATCCCCCCCCCCCCCCAGGTACTTCCTGATTTGCCAGCTTAAGTCTTAACTGAGCATGCTTCTCCCCTGGGCCGATGAGTGTGTGTAGAGGTCAGGGGATTCACTCATCCTCCTGGAACAGGAAGTTGAACATCACCCCAATGTCATTTACCCTAGGCTCCAGCCAGAGATGTGATTGGTCGGGTTATTTGAAAGGAAATACTCTGCAGGCTTTCATTTAACCCAACTTGTTTGACACACAGTTACCCCTTTTAAAAAAAAATTTAACGTGGCTGCTCCACCCATTTTATCATATTCACAGACTAACCCAGGCAATACCGCTATTAGCTACTAGCTGTTACAATGTAACAATTTGCATTCAGCACTCTCCACCTCTGAGATGTAAGTTGCAGGAATTAGACTTTATAAACATACAGGTCCTGGCATGCACACATCTCACACAAGGGAACTAAAAAGATAATATCATTTTTTCCTTGAAGCAATCATATTGTTGTAAATATTCAAAGCACAAGTCAATATGATAGCGGTGTCAATAGCAGCAAGATTGTATAATCACCACAAAATAATGTGTTGTCGCCAGTTTATTCGCATTAGCATATCTAGGACCCCAGTAAAATTTTTAAGCATGTCTTCTTCTCTATCTGTGTGGCAATACTGCCTATTTATTCTGATCACTTAAATAGGAAACTCAACTGCACCGTGACAAAAAAAATGCAATGTTGAATGTATGCAAAAGGCTGGGCTTTTTTTTTCTGTAGTGTGACCTAGTCCATAGGTAGGCTTGATGGACTTCCAACCTTAACTTCTATCACGAAGTGACATCGATATTTAAGTGATTCGACAAATGTAATCAAATTATCATAACCCGTTCTTACTGTTTACCCCTCGACAATATGAGCGGTTTACTGAAAAAATAAGATATCCACTGACCCGATTCTTTAGGCTCGGTACACAAGGTAAGATATTTTTCCACCAACCGACTATAGTGCCGTCCGGATCAGACGATCAGGCCCGTTGGTAAATACGCCACACAAATCATCTCGTGAACTGTCGGCTGTGGACACTATTGTCTCTCATTTGTCCTACTGAGCTCTCCCAATGCTCCTTGGGGACAAATAATTCCCCGTGTGTATCCAACCTTATGTTCCCATCTCCTGCGGCTTTTAAACGGTTTCTTGCAAACGAACGGATTTTCCGATCGTTATGCCAATTTACGTTAATCTACCCCTTAGTTTACCTTTGTACTAGTCTTTACGGCTACTACAGATTAAGGACACGGCAATAAAAGCCCCAATATTCAAATTGGTAAAAAGGGTTTATTCTGACATAAACACTTTATTAAGACATTTTGTTTACCTCTCAGATAATATATCCTGTTCACTGACTCAAGGACTTGCTTCTTATTTCTCACTCTTTTTATTACTTTCGATTCATTAATCCCTAGAAGGTCCGTATGTAAAAAAACGTACAAGACAACCTGCATGCCTTCAAAGACAAACGTTCAGATCATATATAATAATAGAGATTCAGCCCCAACCAGCATGCATCATTTCTAGATTTAATAGAGCCGGAGGCACCGTTGGTTCTGCACACTTATTGATTCAATGATCCCTTCATGGAGGAACCAAGTTTTCAAAGTATCCGCACCTTCGTCTGCAAAACATCATAAAAAACTGCATCTTCTACCAAAGCTCCTTATTTTTCCTTTATCACTGAGAACGTCTTAGAGACGGTGTCCCTTTAAATCCTCCCGTAGATCATTCATCTCGGAGCAGCCTTGCATCAATGTGTTCTATGTTTTAATTTCAACATCAATATCATGAAATTACAAATACCAGCTTAACCCTCCGGCAAGGGGAATGTGCATTGATACGTACGCGAGGCTTTTGTTTGACTGCGCGGAATTTGTATCTCATACAATATTTTGTTTTAGTACCGAAGTATTTGTACAACACTTTTACAAGACTTATAATCTCCGGCAACCTCTTCTGGGATATTATATTGTTTATTGCTGTGTAATGAAAGAAAAATGATTGCGTTCTTTTATATTTTCGTGTCCGCGGTAATCATGGACTTTTAAATTCTGCCTAGCTAGTTTTGTGCCAATGGTATTAACATCAAGCGGCAAGTTGTAAGGAGACCTTGTAATTATTACGCCAATTAGGGAAATTTATATAATATATTCCTTCCAGGCTATAAGAGGTAAGGTACAAATATAACCCAAATGAAACATTTCACCTGACGCTCCTTACTCCTCTCCCGCCTTCACGTTCAATGTGCCAGTCGTTGTGGAAACGTGGTAAGTAGGACATTTCCAGCAGAGATCTTACACACAATAGACAAAGGGTCTATTTACCCAGACTCGCTGGACAAATATATGGCGTTAAAGTTGCCTAACCAGTTTTGCTAATGGTTAGTGCGACTTTAACTCCATATCAGTGTCGAATGCGCGATTATGCAAAAATCCTGCGCTAGTTTTTAGGGCAGGTTTTAAAACGCCAGCAGTAGCTGGCTATTTTACCGGGATTAACCACATTCTCAAATGTGATATTTGATCGCGAGCAGGACTTTTAACCAGAGCGTATCGGCGCTGCTGGTAAATGAGCCTGAAATAGCTTAAACCCACACTAACCCAATATTACATTGTGTAACTTGGGTTTTACACTCATTAGGTGTAAGCGCTAGTGATGGCCCAGTTCGCAGATTCGAACCTAATCTGCGGCGATTTTCCTCTGTTCACGAACGGCGGATATCGCGGATTTTCCGTTTTTTTGCCTTCCGAACTTTTCCGAACCGCGTTTTCGGAAATTTTCGAAATTACGAGATTTTCTCGTATTTTCGAAAATACGGAAAAATACGAGAAATCCTCGTAAATTCTAAATTTCGCTGATTTTTCGCATTTTGGGACGGAGCAAGCCACATGTTCTGGCCCGTATTCGAAGAATCCTCGTATTTTCGAAGATCTTTCATTTTAATAGGTTTAAATGGGTCCGCTAGCGGATTTTCGAATTTTTTCGAAACTTTGCGGATCCTCGAGCGGACCGATTTTGCGAAGTTCGGACATCTCTAGTAAACGCCCTTTATTGCATGCCACCATATATGACAAGATTATTTTACTGGTAAAGACATAGGCCCTGTATTCGTCTACAGTAACGGTTCTGTTTGGGGGTTGTTAACGAACAACGCCTAAACCTGTGCAATTAGCAGCTGAAGCGGCCGTTCCTTGGGTGCCTTAAGGCTGGTACAAAACCATACAACTTTCCTCCTGAACGACCCTTTGAGAAGTTTTAAGGGCTGATGGTTGCAGCCGCATCTGACAGTAACCACGGCTGAGTTGTGCGGTCCCGTGAGGACCGCACAGTTGGCCCTGGTTTTTCCGACCTGTCTGATCATGCATTCTGTCTGATTCGGATGAACAATGGTCGACAGTCGGTCATGGCGCCACAAGGAACCAGTACAATAGTCGGCCGACTGACCGAAACACTGAAATGTTGTCGGTTTGGCCAAATTATTGTATGGTGCGTAGCTAGCTTTACAATCTCAAAATAATGGTGGTGCATGGCGCAGGTATAGGATTAGGAATAGAACTGGAAATATGTATTATTGATTCATTGGGTAGTATGAAAATTCCCCTAGTAAATTTCCTGCTAGTCACTATTGTATCTCTATACATTGTTGCTACTTAGGTTCCGATAGCTACATATTGTTTATTCAGGACTATATATAATTCACTCACTATATCTATGGTCTCACTGCTTTAATTCCATTCCATTGGCCCCCCATGTTTGCCTTAGGTTTCTGTTTATATGAGCACATTCATGCTTAACTAACCCTCTGACTCTATGGAGTACGAGCTGCTTTATAATAAGGTTCTCCTGCTGATAATTCTTTCTGACTTCCCACAGTTCCCTCAAACCATCAACATCTCTGTGTTTTTCATCATTTTCTATCACAGGAAACTCATTCATAGTCAGTATTCAGTCATTTGATTCAAAAATACCCCCACATATTGTCACCCCATTTCTGGTTTATTGTATGGAAAGACCGTCTCTACAGTTTGATATGGATGACAGAGTTTAAAATATTTATTTTCACCTGCCAAATCTGTGCCTGTTGTAAGTTCCACATAATGGTCTGTAGTTCTTGAATGTCACCCCAACTTGCCCGTCACCCTTGACACATCCGGAGTGCGGATTTCCTCCAGGCACTCCGGTTTCCTCCCAACAACATAAAGACATACTGATAGGTTTAGTGTTAATAGCAGATTTAGAATTTAGATTGTAAGCTCTTGGGGCGGGGCCTGATGTGAATGTATACATGACTATAAGATGGGCCGAAACTGTTCATTTCGTTGCATTTTCGGATTTACGGATCTGGGAAAATCCCAAAGATTCAAAAATCCAAAAATGGACATACTTTCGGGACTTTGTAACCCCTCTCGATGATTATCGAATGTTTGGTGCTATTTTTGATAACCATGAACGTTCCGTATATAATTACAATTGGAAACTACTTTCACTCAGTTTCCGATCATATCTTCAAGGTTGATCGAACGTTTCGAGGATTTCAGAAAAAAGTGTTGAACTTTTGCAATCATCAAAAATGGTCTCCGAAATCCGAACATTAGGATTTCGGAACGGAGGGTTCGTGTTGGATCCGGGTCCGAGATGGACCCAGATCCCATCTCTATTGTGACTATCCTTGTTTCATAAAGCAATGTTGCATCTTCATAAGTAACTATAATATTACTTACTGCAAGTTAAGGGCGTCTATACCGAAAAATAGGTAATTTTATCGACTAAACTGGAAAACTTAATTCTTACCACCACCACTTGTTCATTTTTGTTGATCTGCCCACTATTTCTTTAATATCCAATCTAAAACTTTTATATTTCAGCTGTCACAAGTTCCTTGCTCTCAAAAACTATTCTTCTGAGTAGTTTTACTGTAGCTGGAATGGTGACAGAGATTTGACAGTTGGAATGCGTATGTTGGTGTGCGGCTTGACAGTTGGTTTGTGGGGGAAAGTCAGGTCGGGTGAGTGGGAGTGGTTAAAAGAGGGAGGGGGGATACTGCTCCTAAACCTAAACAAATTTGTGTGCTGGATTGAAGGCATCAGCAACACACACAAATCAGTAAGTGCTATTTACATGTATTCAATTATAGATTAATGAGGCAAAGTCATTTTTTCAGTATAGTGTCCCTTTAATAAACATCTACTACTGTATAACCATATAAGATAAGGGTATGCTAAGATCTGCATACAGTTTCTGTTATGGGGCTCTTAGAAAGTAGGAAACACTAAACTGTTTTTAGTCACTGACTTATTTATGAGTTTATTCAAGTATATCTGTTACCTTATTACATTGTGTTTTATTTGTTTTTGGCTAGTGAAATTCTTCCTTATGCATCAGATCTCGATGAATTAAACATGGCAGGAAGGCCCAACTAACATTCCACACATGATTTTCTTAATGTTTTCTGATTTTGTTCCAACAAAACGTATCCCCTTGTATTACCCATAGAGCTCGATATCCATGTTCCTATTTATACCCTTTAGTATCGAAAATCGAACGTAGAACTATTTTCGAAAATCGAAAGTATGAATTTTTTAAATAGACTTTTAGAAAAATCGAAAATCGAAACTCAAATTCCCCACTTTCCGAAATTTAAAAATTCAAAAACGGAATGAAACTCAACAGTTTCGCACATCTCTAATGTTTATAGCCTAGATTGTTTATTCAGACATAAAATATTTTAATCACTAACTTTATAGGTCTCACTACAGTTCTCACAGGAACTTGAACTTTTTCGAACTACGAACTTTCAGTTTTTCAAACTCGCTGACATATTTTCCATATTATCGAAATTCTAGGATTTTTCAAATCATAAACCTCGCCTGTTAGCTCTCTAATACCCTAGAATGCGGTGCGTTCAGTAACCCTCAATGTGCGTACCCTCAAGAGGTAGCGTTTGCTACCCTCAAATTGATCATACCCTCAATGCAATCGTCGATAACCCTCGAATGTAGGGTTAAATGTAGGTTACCAAATTGTTTCGGTAACCCTCGAAAATTCAATGGCAGAAGCCGACAATTGCCTGACTGGGAAAGTAGCATTTAAACAGTTTGGTGACGTGACATGTTCCCCAGACCATTTCCCAGACCACTTTACAGTAAGTTACCATTGTTATTTTTATGTATTTTTTGGAGAACTTTCGAAGTACTTTTCCCCATTGGCTTTAATGGAGTTAATTTCCTAACTTAGAACATATAGTCTATAGTTCTAAAACAGCCAAACTTTAGGAAGTCTGGAATCCTTAAATTTCGATAACTGCTCCAGAGTGAGCAGCACTACTAGATATGTAGTAGAAATGCACTCCCCAAGCACTACCATGTGCTTATGAACCTATAGATTGTGGTGCTGGTAACCGGACGTCCTACCACACGTCCACAGTTCGAAATAGATGCGAAATTAGGTACCCGCACACAAAGCTATAAAAAGGGTTCCCCATTTAATCAGTGAAACAGAGATACCGTTTAGGGATGAAGGGTGGCTAGGTCCCCAAAACTGTATCTCTGAATAAATGGTTTAAGGACCCTTTTTCACAGCTTTTGTGTGTGCGGTTCCTCATTTCGCATCTATTGAGTAAGGGTCGAACTATGAAGTTCGGTCCTTTTCGAACTTTCGAACTATTGTAAAAGTGTTCGAAAGTTCGAAAACGGACCCATAAAGCCTATGGGAGGCAAATAGTTCGAAAAGTTTGAGTCAAATACAACTAAAATATTAATGGTACTTAATGTAAATGGCTGTGGGACCCTGGAAAATGTCTGGGGAGCATGTTCCATATATCAGGCTTTCGTAAAATCGATTTTACTCCACACGCGCTACTTTCGAGCTTTCGCGTTCGAACGTTCGAGTAACATGGACATTTTACTCGCAGATTCGTGCTCGCCTATGGCTTTAATGGAGACTTTACTACGCAGATTCGATGTTCGCGCCTAGACCCATGACATTTTACTCGCGGGATTCACCGTTCGAACATTCGATAAATCATCGAAAGTCCGGAAATATCGAAAGTCCGCGTCCGAGATAGTTCGAGAAGTCCGGGTCCGTTCGACTTACATTCGGCTCGAACTTGGGTTCGAGTTCGAGTTCTATGCCATCCCTACTATTGACATCACTACTACCCTGGGCTGAATTAGTTGCTACTGGGCTTATAATTAGAGCCTTTTCATTTCCAGAACTACCATCACATGGTTTTTGTCATGTCCAACTTCAAGTTCAAGTATTTTTTTAAAAAGAAATAACAGCTTTTGATTTGAATATTTAAGGGTCTGTGCTTGTAGCTTTTTAATCAGTAGTTCATGAAGGTCATTGAAACCCGACAGTAAAACTTGACGAACCCATCAAAGTGTAGATGACTTGTCCTAATGGCTTCCTGAACATAGACCTAGGAGACTTTTTATTATTATTGCGTTCCCTGTCATGTATTGACAGCCTTCTTCTTTTTTCTCAGTGAATGATTGAAACAACGATCACTTTTCAAAAGCAATAGCTTTATGTCTTATTGTGTCTTCTGGTGATCTGCCCGTCCTTTCTAACACACTATTCTAATGCTCGCTGGATAATTTGATATGCTTGAATTTCAATGATGTTAAACATCAGTGTCTTCTGCTCAGTTCCCTGGGGTCAGCTATCTGCATTTATTAACATACAGTGATAGTTACCGTACAGTCCAATCCTATTCAGCCTCTAAATTCCCCTTTACAAATTGCCACTATGTTTAATAGATTAACCAGGCTAGAAAAAAAGGAGATTGTCATTACTGTATAAAATATTTGCAATGAAAGGTACAATTAATGGTGCATGTCATTTAACCGATGTAGAAACGTAATGAATATACCGCACGAACAGACATTAAATTATGTTCATTACAAACGATTCAACAGAATTTCCCCACCTTGAATCAACTCCGAACCTTCTAAAGTTGCCTATTTGATTGATTCTTACAAAGAACGTATTCATTAGAGAAGAAGAAAGATGAAAATCTTAATCCGGCAAAATAAATAATACGTTTTAAAATGAGAGATAGACCTTTCCTTAAGATAACTTCAATGGGCACATTTCATCTAACCTCCGGGAGTGTAAATTAGTACAATATTGAAATTGTTTGGAATATACATTAAATTCATATGACAAATGGTCCGTAAAAAAAGTGGTAACTGAGAATTTGCGAGAGCTGGAAAGCAATTTCCAAATGTATTTAAACAACTTATGTTAGAGCGCGTTATAGATCCATGGGACTAAATTAACTGAGTCAGCACTTTCCAATTGACTTGGAATAGGTTACAGTAACTACAGATGTTTTGCTCGTTTCATGCAATTATGATGTTCTAAAGTGACTTTTTTATGAGGATGAGCATTGCTAGCACTATAATTTTAGCCAATAAAAAATAGCAAATAAATGTTATTTCTACAGTTGTGTTTGCATGTGTTAAATACATTTTTTAGTTCTAAACCACTGACCACAAATGAAAAATAAGTCAGATGATTACCCATGTTTGTTTTATGGTCTTTAAGGGAACAATGGTCTAAAATTACTTTAGGTAAATTGACAGAATTGCTTTACAGAGTATTTTTGCAATTTACTTCATATTATTTTACATAGTTTTGAAGATATTTCATTTTTATGTGTGATGTGATAGCAGCATCACCAATCCCCTGCACTTCCTTCCTGTGGCCCCTCCCACTCCTCCTTCAGTCCCTGTAACTAAATCTTCCTGGTTCTTCTGGTTCCTCCTGCACTGAGCACGTGCAGATTAGAGAGGAATTAGTATTTGCAGATCAGAACCTCCCACCCCCTAACTTTCTGATCAGTGTTTTTTTCATATCTTGGGTTGTTGCAGCATATAGAGAGGTGGTGATGGCTCCTTTTAAGGTAGGAAATGGCATTTTGTTTGAAATCAACTTGTTTGAAGACAATGGTTTCCCTTTTAAACATTATCACTTTTGTAAAAAAAAAAGGGCAAAAGTTGCCTGTGCAGAAAAAATGGAACTCTTTAGAACTTCGGTGACTGCAAGCTAGCTAGAGTTTTTTGAAAATTGCTAGCTATTTTTGATATTACTGAACATTCGATAATATCGAATTCCCGAATTGATACCCTCTAATGTACCATTCACATACCCTTGATTCGGCCATAACACCGTTTCATCGATAAACCTCGAATGTATCCTTGTAAGGTTCTCATTCATCCAGGTCATGGTATATCTGTTGTATTCAATTAGATCAACTGGACTTGAAGTTTAGTTCTTGAAGACGTTTTCACTAGTCATCTGACTGGCTTTCTCAGACAATCATGCTAAGGCCCATGCTCCTGGCCGATAACACACAATATAGGCTTTACAAGGGATCTCGCCAGCAGTTACAAGAAAAGGTCATAGAATTACTACAACAGCTTCAAAGGATGAAGCCATTGATCGAGAAATGTATCATACCTCTACCCTGGTGAGGCAACATCCATGCATATATGGACTCCCAAAGATACATAAGGAAGGGGCCCCACTAAGACCTATAGTCCACGCATCAACTCTGTAACATACAAGGTGGCAAAATACCTAGCCAAATCTTGGTGGGAGTTCATAAGCATCCCATCCAAACTCTCAGGATTTCACCAACAAGATTGAAGATATAGTACTCGGTGCTAAGAAACTTGGTTGTCCTATGATTGACATCTCTCTTCACCTTGTATACCCACCAAGAGGCGTTGACATGGTGAGAAAACGGCTGGGCCAAGACTGCACTCTTACCACAGAACTGTCTCAACCCAGAACAGGTAGTTCCTTACTGGACTTGTGCCTGAATACCACCTTTCAACATACAGGGATACGTTCTATAAGCAAACATGAATGTTTCACCCATTGTGGCCAACCTTTACATGGAGAGGTAGAAAAACAGGTGCTTAATACCTATATGGCATAGCACCCCAGCCACTGGTTTCAGATATGTGGATGACACCGTGCTTAAAATCCACCAGAAAGTACAAGCCTTCACGGAACACTTAATGTTGTAGACAAAACATCAAATTTACAAGGAAGAGGTACAAAACAACAAAGTGCTTCTTGGACTGCTGGTAGAAGTCAGGGAGAATGGTAAACTGGAGTAGAGGTTTACAGAAAACCAACCCCCACGATCAGTATTTGATGTTTGACTCCCACCACCCTTTAGATCATAAGCTGGGGGTCATCAGAGGCAAAAGCTAAAGAAATGAAACATCTCAGAGGACCCTTAAAACTTGTGGATATACAGACTGGGCCTTTGTCAAAACAAGTTAGAAGGAAGAAAAGAACATGATACCAACAGTGAAGGTCATCCCATAGTAGTGGGGTCTCCTAGAATTAAAAGAATTTTCAAAAACACCGTATCCCTGTCTGCTTTAACCAAAAACACACAGCAGCATTGGTACATCGAAAGACCCAATACCGAAACACAAGAAAAGCACATCATATACCAGTGCAGTGCAGTGAAGAATGCTCTGATTTGTATGTGAGGAGACCAAACAGCAACTGCATCACGTATGGCCCGCACAGAAGAGCCAATTCCTCTGGTCGGACTCAGCCGTGTACCTGCATCTACAGGATAAAGGACATCCTTTGAAGATTGTAATATTAACATTGGCAAATGAACATGACTGGTTCAAGAAGGTGTCAAGGAGGCCATTTATGTGAAAATGAAAGACCAGCAAATGAGTGGGGGGTTCGACACCAACTGTCTGCCATGACATATGTTTTTTTGACACCTTCCCTGGGCGTTCCTATAACACCTCGTAGCCACTATCCAATCACGCCCTTAACACCTGGCTGTGATATGCTAATTGGGATTTTCCAGTGTACATAATTGCCACAGATTCTTGTACAAGTCTTCTGATGGAGAAAGCCATCTGATGACTAGCGAAACGTCTTCAAGAACTAACTTCAAGTCCAGTTGATCTAATTGAATACACACGATATACTCGAATGTATCATTTCGGTGATAACCCTTGAATTGTAGCATTTCAGCATAACCCACAAATGTGGCAATAACCCTCAAGGTATTTTTTGTTAACCCTCAATGTATCCTTGTGAAGGTTCTCATTCATCCAGGTCATGGTATATCTGTTGTTTCAATTAGATCAACTGGACTTGAAGTTTAGTTCTTGAAAAAGACTAGCGAAACGTCATCTCAGAACTAAACTTCAAGTCCTTTGATCTAATGAATACAACAGATACCTCAAATGTATCATTTGGTAACCCTAGAATTTGCCCTAACCCTCGAAAGTAGTGTTTGATTTTGGTTACCCTCAAAAGTAATGTGGAAGCCCAGACAACTGCCAGGTTGTGAGGAAAGTTAGTATTTAAACAGTTTTTAGTGATATGTACGTGATCCCCAGATCTTCCCCAGTGCCAGAGACATTTACAGCAATTACCGTCGCTATTAACTGTATTTATTTAGAACTTTCAAACTATTTTCCCATTGACTTTAATGGGTTCATTTCTAACTATAGAAACTTTAGGAAGTTTGTCCTCTCTAGTAACTCTATGGGAGTCTATGAGACCCGAATGTTGAACTGATGCCTTATCTTTAGGCAAAGTTTAATATTTGGACTATATATTAAGAAGGATTCTTATCCCCCAGGTATTTACAATTTGTTGTGCAATGTAACGTATGTAAAGGAGGCTGTAGAGTGTTCCCCTTATCTCTGGCTTTAATGAGTTTATTGAAAGAAATAGTTAACCAGGGACAAATGACCAACGCTGATGAGAGCCTACTGTGAAATGGACCTCAATTACAGCTGACAAGGGCAAAATTATCCTTTACACAAACATAAAATTAAATAGGTAAATGATGATTTTGCTATAATAATTTCAAGACATTGGCAATGCTCATTTCTCCCAATAGCCTTAGGGCCAGCTTTGGTGTGATAGTTCCACTGACAAATCTTCTGATCAATAGACCAATCAGTAGTCTGTCAGAATGGAATTAAAGCAGTGGCGTGTTGATATTTTGATCTGTCCAATCATGCGGCATTCACCCCACATGATTTACCAACGTGCCTGCTTTGTTCTAACCTGATCATGCGGAGTAGCCCTTTCAAACGCTAAACGTGCTAATATTTGTGAAATTGTCATTGTTAATTGGTGCAATACGTGCTCTTCCTTTATATCTTCTTCCCTTATTCCTAATGTAGAAACACACACACATATATATATAACTTATATATACTTACTTCTATATTGCTAGAGGTGTTGGCTGGGAGAAGGTAAATGATAGATATTTATAGATATTACGGGAGTTAGGGGCAATCTCTAGAGGACAACTGAATATATTTGCTTGTAACCCCTCCCAATTTCATAGTGCCCCTGTCTATATTCACCCATAGGGATATTGTGTACTGGACTCCAGTCTGTACCCCAGTGGAGTTTCCAATTTCTGCACCATCTTTAGCTCCCCCGGAGACCAGACCTTTATTTATTTGTGTTCTACTAAACCCATGTATTTCCGTTATGATTTACATCATTGTTTATAAGTGTATTTCCACCAATACATTTATGTTCACTATTGCATCTGCTAAAAAGCTACTTTGCCAGCTTCGACCTCCAGGCTGTATTCAAATCCCACCATTTGTCTGCCAGAAGTTCTCATTTATGGGACTCGTATTACCTGGCAATGTGCAATTTCACTTGTCTACAGAATGTGTAACCAACCCCTAGGGGGAAGTGATTCATTTATCCCGTCCTTTCTGGCTGCAGATCTTCAGGTCTCCTACAGTGATAGATTCCTACTATATACCCAATACAAATATCATTTGTACATATTATCAACATTCACTGTGCTATACATTAAATAACTTTATAATTCTATCCATGCTCATTTAATATGTTATGATTTTCCCAGATGTATCTTAAATAGATAGTATAACAAAAAGGTACGGAGAGGTCTGAACAGAAAATATAAATATAGATTTGGGGACATGCCATTTAAAGGGGAATATTTACTGTAAAATTTAATTTTCAAAATCGTTCCATTAGATAAAGGATAGGATATTTGGATTTTTTCAGATTTAAATCTGAGCTGTAGATTCTGATAAATCATCATTTGAAATCACAGCATTTACAGGGAAAGACCTGTCACTCCAGAATCAGAAATTATAATATGTGACCCATCCCTGACCTCTTACTAGGATCTTTGGCTGCATCCAGCGCACTTTCTGTAACAAGGGATTAGCAGAGAAAAGAAAGAAGGGGAGGGAGGGGCAGTTTGTCTAAGCAGAGCAGAGTCCATGGGCGGCTGTGCAGAACTTATAAGTGTCCAGACACTCCAGTAGGCAGTGAGTAAGGGAGGTGGGGGGAATTAGGAGCACTCACTAAACATGTAATATTTATGACAAAGCAAGCAAGATAAATATGTGATTACCACCTTTTACTTCTCTCAAATTGTAGTTTCAGATAATGTAATTTTCTTGAGTGAGTATACTGACCCTTTATTTAAAGACTAACACAATAGGATATCAACTAATTAAACCCTACTGTGAGGGGAGGTGCACAACTGCAATCAAAACATACAATTTAGACAAAAAGAATATGCCAGGCACATAGAGGTCTCTATTTTTGGCATTGAGGAAGCCCCCAGCTAATCGGGGCAAAAAGGCGTCTGCCCGGATACCCTATTTTACCAGACCCTCCACCATACCCTACAATTTCTGAGTGACTAGAGGCAGTAGCTATGCTTTTGGTATAACCTTACGCATTTTGATGGTTGGGTACCTCCATGATATTAAGGGTTGCCGCTATTATTATCTATAGAGATGGGATCCAGGTCCGATTTTGGGACTTCAGAGCACGTTTTCGATTTTTATCAAATGTTTAAGCTATTTTCGAAAAACCTCAAAAATAGCCTCTAAAGTTCGATAATACTCGAAAAAAGTTTCTGATCGATTTTTGAGGATTATCAAACGTTCAGGCTATTTTCAAAAATTCCATGAACATCAATAAAAATCGAAAAACGTTCTGTTAAGTTCTGTTTTCAGATTTTTTCGGATCTTCGGGATTTTCCCGAGACTTAAAAACTTGAAAACAAACGAAACCCGCAGTTTCGTCCATCTCTATTTATGTACGTATTGTCGCACTTCAGAGACTGGGGTATTGGGATGGTCGGTTTATAGTTTTTAAACTGCTTTTTAAATCATTTACCCGTGGCATAATAAAGTGGCATATTTCTGAGCATGCCTGGATATCCTTTTTGTCTTTAAAGCCTAACATTAAAACTTGGGAGGCTACCAGACATTGGTCCCAGATATTGATGTTTGAAACTCTGAAGTGTCGTAAGTTTTCGGATTTATGGAACTCGGAAAAATCCAAGGTCGAAAATTCGAAAACAGAATGTACTTTCCAGGTTCCAAACATATTTTTGAGGGTTACCGAATGTACAAGGCTATTTTTGGTAACCCTGAAAAATACGATCGGAGCTCAAAAGTAATTTCCGAATGTATTTTCCAGGGTTTTCGGAACATACTACTTCCTGCCATTAGAGAACACAGTTCCATACATTTTGAATGTGGATAAAAATCTGCCACAAAGGCCTTACCAGTGCCTTGTAAAGAGGGAGAAAATATTTTCCTCCTTGAATCTATTCCCTCTTATACAAGACAATATCTTGCTAGCTCTAGCCATGCTGTCTGCATGTTTGCATCCAGCTAAGTGGCATATTTTTTAAAAAAAAACGTTATTAACAAAAAATTACCACCGCCACACATCGCGGCCGCGGAATTAGCGATATCCTGGCGAGCGCTATTGCCACGATATGTATCGCGGCCGCGATGTCCTGTGGTAATTTAAGTCCCGTCATGGCGATACTGCCTTAGCGCAATGCGCTAAGTACAATATCCCGCTAGGGACTTAAAACCCTTTCCGGTGCCTCTGCTAAGGGGCGGGCATACGCCCACCCCGCCCTCGGCCCCCCCGTCGGTGGGTTTTCTGCTCATCTCTCGCTGCAGGGCGCGAGTATCGGCTGCTTTCGCCACGTTGAAGGTGGCGAAGCAAACAGCGATACTAGCAATGCGAAAAGTTACCGCCGCTTTATAATAGAAGCGGCGGTAACATGAAGTATCGGTGCAAAGTTACCGCTTGTTAGCTTTTCGCGGCCATTTCCCGACATTAAACCCGCTTAAATGCGATTTATGCGGAAAGGTGGGAGAAAACGGCCGCGAAAAGTTAACGAAGCTTTTAAATATGCCCCATAGTCTGTTATCTACCAGAACCCCCAAATCTTTTCCCATTACCATTACAGATTCACTTAACACAGAGTTATTATGTTGTAGGTGGCACCAAGAAATGTTGAACCCCATGCAGCCAATGCATCACCTTAGATTTGTAGGTATATGGAAAACAATCAGATACTTTTTTTCATCAACACCCCATAACAATTATCCCCAGTAAAGTGCATAGTACATAATATATTAACCACTCCACTGAAAACCCTTAACCTCAATAATTTCATGGCTGAAATGCATTGATCAAGTTCACAAACGGGGTGTATTAGTGTGTTCTTGGAGTGCCTGAATTGGGATGATTTGGATTGGTATGTGTGACAGGTACAGCACCCGGCATAAGGAAGGAGCAAGGATGCAGCGAAGTAAGAGGCAAATATATATATATAAGGTGAAGGGAAAATAGAGCCCCACCAATTCATATATTATATTAAATAAGATAAAGAGTAAGCATAATCATATAAATATACTTCAAACATACAGGTAGGATAACCCTCAGGTAGACAATTAACAAACCCAAACTGGCAGACCACTCCTAAATAGGTCAGTTAAAATACATGGGTAAGGCAGGGAGTACATTAAAGGACAACAATACCCAAAAAAAACATCTCCCCCATTACATGTCTTCACTTCCAGCAGCTGAAATCGCTTACTCTTTTACAACCGTGCTGCCTTCCCTTGATATCACACAGCAAAGTGAGTGCTAAAAGCCCGCCTCCTAGACGGCCCAGGGCCATTGGCCACTGTTCAGTTGTAGGATACATCCTAATAATCAAGCTGATCAAGGATGGGTGGAGTAGTGTTTTCTCACTGCTGTTTTGAGTGACAGTTACAGGCAGACATAATTGTTACACCCCTTCACAGTGTGGCTAATTGAAGGCAGAGAGAAGCTCGAAATCAGGGAAAAAACATATAGGGAGGGCTGCACACCTTTACTCTTTTGAAAGCAGTTTTTAAAAAAAAAAATGCATTGAGGCAATACAGTTATCCTTTAAAAAAGTAAGATGAACGCCAGCCTCGTTTTGTCCAAGAAGGACTCCTCAATGGCGAGAACTATGCACTCACATGACATCTTAATATAGGCCCCAAAATCGCATGGTAATAATGTCAAAACTCAGCCCTATTGGTTTGGTATCTCAAACTGCACATGAACTTCCAAATGAGAGTCCATATGTAACAGAATAGTCCCATGTTACATATGGCATTACATACGGTAGTCCCAATATGTCCATCTCCGAGGTTGAATACATAGAGATTTATATCAAAGCAGATATGGTGGAAGGGTCCATTGGAGCAGAACAAAATGGTCCATCTTATAGGTACACTGTCATAAACCAAGTTCCTCAGACTAACCCCCTCCAGGTAAGTATCCATCATTGTAGTACAGTAGGTGCATCCCAGGAAACCCAAAGATCCCATTCATGATTTAAAACTTGGGTAAAGGACATAAATATTTACAAAGGTCTGTGTTATGTTGTCTAAAGGTAACAAAGCACAGCCACTCTCTGTTAAAGGTGAACTAACCTTCAGTCTTAGTCCACCATCTGGTATCAGTCCACCCAAAGTCTATTTGTAAACATTAAACTAAAACACATGCAATAATGCCGGAGGGAAAAGATTAAACTATCAGAAAGATAGTTTCACAGGATGTGCCATTTATATGAACCAACTCAAGTCCCATTCGTTATTTAGGCCGCATGGAACCAAAGCTTTTAATAAATAGATCCAACCTTCTTTTTTGAGGCGTATACCACGTATTTAACCTTCCCTTGATGTAAGCTCCTCCGGCAATACCCCGGCACATTAAATTAGCAACTGACATGTCCGATATTTTAGAAAGTGGTCTGCCACACCTGATATTTATTACCTTTTTGTAGTTGTTGAAGGAATTTAAATATGGAAAGATGTGATGACAGACGTTCCTTAAGTTTCTGGGTTGTCATGCCACATATGATAAAGGGCAATACAGGTAAGAATGTATATGACATTACGTGTATCTCAGTCATATATTTTGGGAATATCTGTCACCACTACTGTCCTTCCACGGTTCATGCCCTTTGAACCGATCCCCATCCAAGGTTCTGTGGTTGTAGCAAATGACTCCTGACACCAGGTGCGAATATTACTGTAAAAGTTAAAGTTAAAAAGGGGCTGTTGGAACCAATGGCCCAACTCAGGGTCACTATTTAAAACCGTCCATTTGTCTGTTAAGATACGCCTCAATTTCACCATTGACTTTACAGGTGTGATGAAACACATCTGATCATTAGAGATGTCCGAACTTCCCAAATACCGGTCCGCCAAGGATTCGAAAATCCGCGAGCGGACCCATTAAATGAAAAATCCTCGAAAATACGTGAAATCCTCGGTTCGGAAGTTCGGAAGCGGAAAATCTGGAAAAATCACCGTTCCGAATGGGATAAATCCGCGGCGGATCAGGGTTCGGATCCGTGAACCGGCCATCCCTACTGATCATCCCTACGTCTATCACACTTTCTCAAAAGGTCAGTCTCGCTGTTTGTACATCTGCTTGTTGTCTGTACTTTTCAAAAGTCTCTGTGGATAAGACTCACTACAAACCAGCCCTTGTGAGAGACAGTGGTTACCTTGTTCATACTTTGATAACTTCATTTTTGCACAAGAAACATCCCCGCAGCCCACATTTGTAATATTTCCACCACCCCAAGTGTATCTAATCTAAATAATATTCTGCGAGTGAAACTATCTCTCATTTTTTTTAGTTGAAGAGGAGTGGGGAACTGTCAAACTTGCCACTCATTCCATAGGTGGACCCATAAGTGCGCCATACGTGTGCTTGCTTCTATGTCAGAAAGGAGGTGGGTTGGACAGAGCTGTCAATCACAACACTAAGGAACTTTGACGGCTCACCACGCCTCTTTTACTGCAAAATGGGAGCTAGAACAGGAATCCTACCTTGCGAAAAATAAAGATTTAAAATTGTCATTTTGGACACTGTAGTGTCTTGTTAAGTAAATTACTGTGACTTATGAAAAACAAAAGAGCAGGAAAATAAAAAGCAAGGGATTATGGAATTAAGAAAATAAATGGCTATGCACTCAGACAACGATGGCCGGAACGCCCTATCACACACTCTATCAATTTCGTGCACAGACATATAAGGTGGAACTTGTGCTATACCAGAATGGACGCTCTTTTAGAATCGTGTACAGACGACCCATGTTTCGGGTCGATCAACACTCAAAAGAGTGTTTTGTTATAAGGTGTCATAACGAAGAGAACTTTGGGAAAGTGGTATGTGATCCACCCCTACTGCCTGAAGATTGATCTTTTAGTTTATACACAACGGAAAGACTTTTGTTTAAATGTCTTCAACAGTATGGGACTTTCCCTAAAGGGTGGCACGTGGGGAATACTAGATATGAATACTGATCAAGAAGCCACAACGGGACATCGGAAGGGGAAACGCAAAGGTGTACGGAAGTCTGAATCATGAATGGTAGGGGTTGGGGGGTGTAAGCGAAGTGGTGCTTGACGTGGACATATGATGTGTAAGCAAAACGACACAAGATGAGACTATCAGGTCTTCAAGTAAACCAAAAAAAATGAAGAAAAAGAAAAGAAAAAGGATGAAGGGGCGCATGGGTGGGGGGGTGGGGGGAGGACAAAAGTGGAAATGGGCCAGAGATGAGTGCTTTCAAGTACATAGGAATCCAACATGAGTGTGTATGTTTCTACACCTAAGGGATGTTCTTGTCCCTTGGGGCAATGCAAGTCTGTAAAATATTTCCTCTCCCAGAATGTCAATGAGATGGAATTTGGCCATGCAAGTGACACTAGAGTAAGAGGCTCACTACCCACTGGTAAATTCAGTTCTAGGTGTCGGGGGGGGAAATGTAAGTGGGAAGAGAGTGGGGACAACTCCGTCCCACTAAAGGAATAGCGATGTCGGCATGATGTAATGGAGGAGGTCGCGGGGCTCCCACTGGGATCTCATCCTATAGAATGTCAAGCACAGGGGGTTGGCGGTCGCTGGCTGGTCAGCGAAATAGTAGGGGAGTGCATTAGTTAGGGAGAAAAGTAATAGTGGAGTGGTACGTGTGACACAAAGACACAAACAATAGTGGTGCAAAAGATTGTAGATGGCGAAGCTAGAAACCGATGCAGGTTGGATCACATACATGTGAAAGCGGAATAGATGGTGGCACGGTCCCGTTCACTACATAATCATAGTAGTGAGTGATAGTAGGCATGCTGACATGGCCTAAACATGGTGCAACACAGGGAGGTGACGGGAAGGGAAGAAAAGTGCTGGGTAGGGGGGTTGGACCACTCTCAAAAGGAGGGGCGGGGGAAGGAGAAAAGAAAAAAAAAAAGGAAGAGGAAGAGAGAGGGAGGAGAAGGAAAAGAGACGTGAGAGAAATGGGCAACGCGGTGGCAGAAGGGTAATACTGAAAAAAGGAATTGAGAGGGGTGGAAAAGGGGAAGGCTGAGGAGCACAGAAGGGAGGAGAGGGGAAAACAGCAGGGGAGGACTCAAGACTGAGACTGGGAGGAAAGAACCAAGGGAGGAAGGATGTCACAATCACAACGTGGGAGACGACTGCAGCTAATAACTGCACCCACGGTATAAACCTACTGAGAAACCTTAGAGAAACGGCTGTGGGTTTCTCATCTTCCAGGTCATGGTATATCTGTTTGTATGCAATTATGCAACTGGACTTAAATGTAGTTCTGTAAGACTTTCGCCTAGTCACCGACTGGATCTCTCAATTCAAATGACTTGTACAGAAGCTGTGGCATTGAATGTACCCTGAAATCCCAATTAGCAATCACGCTCAAGTGTTGAAGGGCGTGATTGATAGTGGCTAGAGGCTGTGTAACGGAAACGCCCAGAGTAATGTGTTAAAACACGCAGTGTACATGCAACCTCGTTGTGTCGAACCTCCCCCAGCCTCTACTTTAGTCCTTGGTTTCTTCATTTAATTCACATTTTTTAAGAAGGCCATTTTATGTGAAAATAAAGAAACCACTTGTTAACCGTTGATATTTTTAACTTGTATTTCATTTGAACTTTTTTGGACTATTTTGACTCCCATTGACTGTTACCTGGGTCAGTTTTTTCAAACTTTCGAACTTCCATATAGTTCGAAAGTATTGAAACTGGCCGAACTTTTTCCAAAGTTAGCCACTCTACAAGAGGCTTTTTATATTTAAAGGCACAGCTTCCACGAACTTAAGGGCATCTATAAGTGGAAAAACACATTGCCTTTGCAAGTTAATTTATTTACCTGTGCTGCCTTAATCCTATCTCTGGTCGGCATTCTGTTTAACCTGGGTCAATCTGTGGTGCCGCACTCCCCCCTTCCTCCCCTACAACCGGGGCCATATTGGTTAATGATAGCTTTCATGAGGGGTGGACATGCCCTTTTAAGATATTTGGAAATTTATTATCATGCAGTTAGAAACGTTAAAAACACTAAAAAAAAAACAAAAAAAAAAAAAATGAAAAAAAAAAACCAAAAAAAAAAAAAAATCAAAACAACTGTGAGGTTTGGTCCCAACATTTGCACCCCATATTTATTTATTTGTTAATCTCATTTTGTAGAAGATTTTATCCTGATGTAGCATTGCACTTGATCGGGGCTTATCAACGAGCCACTGTGCTACTTATGGCCTTAATCACACATACACACACAGGGTGATCATTTGGTTTAAATGATTAACTGGCCCAATATTATTGACAGAGCAGCCAGGGGTCGTTAGTGTTTACCAGCATCCAAATTATGTCAACATGATTTTGCCTGCAAATCGCTCATTGGAAATGAGTGCGTATTATGCTGTGAATTTTGACTGGTTAGTCGATGTACCAGGTCTTTGTCTTGTTTAGAAACAAAATTCCACCATGTTACATTTTGTAACATGGTGGAATGTGGATATATTAAAGGGAAAGTAAACTTGTGTAGTAGCTTAAAGACTTCTGGCTCCGCCCCATTCTGCCACCCCTTTCCATTATATATAATCATTCTTGAGCTAGAAAACAGCTCGCGGTAAAGGTCTCACTGGTAACATGTCTGTAATAACTTCACACAAACTTTATAACTTCAATGGAGAGTGATAGTTCGAAAGTCCGGGTGATTTTACAGCTAAACTATCAATGATAACTTACTGTAAATGAACTGTGGGCCCTGGGAATGGTCCTGGGACATGTCACTGTCACCCAAAACTTGTTAACCCTTCTTAAACTTGAGGGAGGCAATTTATCAGGTTTGTCGCAAACTACATTCGAGTGTTACGCCATATCGAGGCTACCGAACGATACTTGTTCGAAGGGTTAGAGCTTAGGATGATGTCTCTGGATCTTATGTTATAGCATTGTAAAGTTACACTTCGTTGCCTGTCCTGAATGCCTGGTCTGTGCTGTCACATGATGGCTGTGTTGTAAGAAGCCCATCCCTCACTTTTGATAAATTTTTACTCACCTGTGTACTTCCGTTGTGACCTTCACCCTAAATTTGTTTAAAAGGTACATGATAGCTCTTTTAAACAGAAGACACTTGTATGGTGACCACAGTTAACCATTAATCAGCAATTCACCTCGGTTATTTACCTCTTATCAAATAACCCTGATACGTCCTTGGGATGGGTTTCCAGTAGTCAATTCCAATCCCGTGTTCTCTATGGGCAGTTATTTTTCTATTGAGAATTCAGGATATTCTACATAATTTACTAGAGTCTCCGGGAACCACTGAAGATTGTTAAAGCTTAATAATAAATAAAATTGAAAATGTTTCCAAATACACTTTGCCTTTATCGTATTTGTATATTTTATGAGGATTATGGGGGCAGGTGGATTCTAATTCATTATTAAATAAAACCCTCTTAACAAAACACATAAATGAGGTCAATTCGTCAATGACTGGTCCTCCGTTATCCTTTGCTGTCTGGAATGAGCCTTCAGTTTCCAGCACATTGATGTGACGAATAAAACTCTTTGTTAACGAATCACTGAGCAGATCAGTAACATTTACAATATTGCTCTAGGGACCTTTAAACATAGTGTAGACCAAGGCCTGTCCTTTCAAAGAACATCCTTCTGGAATTGCACTCCCCTGACTCTGTCACAGTGATTTAATGCCTCCTGTCTGTCTGAGTGCATAGCCATTTATTTTCTGTTAATTCCATAATCCCTTGCTTTTTATTTTCCTGCTTCTTTGGTTTGTCATAAGTCACAGTAATTTACTTAACAAGACACTACAGTGTCCAAAATGACATTTTAAATCTTTATTTTTCTGCAAGGTAGGATTCCTGTTCCTAGCTCCCATTTTGCAGTAAAAGAGGCGTGGTGAGCCGTCAAAGATTCCTCTAGTGTTGTGATTGACAGCTCTGTCCAACCCACCTCCTTTTCTGACATAGAAGCAAGCACACGTATGGCGCACTTATGGGTCCCACCTATGGAATGAGTGGCAAGTTTGACAGTTCCCCACTCCTCTTCAACTAAAAAAAATGAGAGATAGTTTCACTCGCAGAATAATTATTTAGATTAGATACACTTGGGGTGGTGGAAATATTACAATGTTGGGATCCTGGGGGATGTTTCTTGTGCAAAAATGAAGTTCATCAAAGTATGAACAAAGGTAACCACTGTCTCTGCACAAGGGCTGCTGTTTGTAGTGAGTCTTATCCACAGAGACTTTTGAAAAGTTACAGACAACAAGCAGATGTACAACAGCAGACTGACCTTTTGAGAAAGTGTGATAGACGTAGGGATGATCAGTAGGGATGGCCGGTTCACGGATCCGAACCCTGATCCGCCGCGGATTTATCCCATTCGCGAACGGCTGATTTTTCCAGATTTTCCGCCTTCCGAACTTCCGAACCGAGGATTTCACGTATTTTCGAGGATTTTTTCATTTTAATGGGTCCGCTCGCGGATTTTCGAATCCTTGAGCGGACCGGATTTTGCGAAGTTCGGACATCTCTAATGATCAGATGTGTTTCATCACTACCTGTAATAGTCAATGGTAAATATTGAGGCGTATCTTAACAGACAAATGGACGGTTTTAAATAGTGACCCTGAGTTGGGCCCATTGGTTTCCAACAGCCCCTTTTTAACTTTAACTTTTTACAGTAATATATCCGACCTGGTGTCCAGGAGTCATTTTGCTACAACCACAGAACCTATTGGATGGGGATCGGTTCTAAAGGGCATGAACAGGTGGAAGGACAGTAGTGGTGACAGATATTCCCAAAATATATGAACTGAGATACACGTAATGTCATATACATTCTTACCTGTACTTGCCCTTTATCATATGTGGGCATGACAACCCAGAAACTTAAGGAACGTCTGTCATCACATCTTTCCAATATTTAAAATTCCTTCAACAACCTACAAAAAGGTAGATAAATATCAGGTGTGGCAGACCACTTTCTAAAATATCAGGACATGTCAGTTGCTAATTTAATGTGCCGGGGTATTGCCGGAGGAGCTTACATCAAGGGAAGGTTAAATACGTGGTATACGCCTCAAAAAAGAAGCACGTTGGATCTATTTATTAAAAGCGTTGGTTCCATGCGGCCTAAATAACGAATGGGACTTGAGTTGGTTCATATAAATGGCACATCCTGTGAAACTATCTTTCTGATAGTTTAATCTTTTCCCTCCGGCATTATGTTCATGTGTTTTAGTTTAATGTTTACAAATAGACTTTGGGTGGACTGATACCAGATGGTGGACTAAGACTAAGGTTAGTTCACCTTTAACAGAGAGTGGCTGTGCTTTGTTACCTTTCGAGACAACTATAACACAGACCTTTGTAAATATTTAATGTCCTTTACCCAAAGTTTTAAATCATTGAATGGGATCTTTGGGTTTCCTGGGATGCACCTGCACTGTACTACACTGATGGATACTTACCTGGAGGGGGTTAGTCTGAGGAACTTGGTTTATGTGACAGTGTACCTATAAGATGGACCATTTTTGTTCTGCTCCAATGGACCCCTTCCACCATATCTGCTTTGATATAAATCTCTTATGTATTCAACCTCGGAGATGGACATATTGGGACTTACCGTATGTAATGCCATATGTAACATGGGACTATTCTGTTTACATATGGACTCTCATTTGGAAGTTCATGTGCAGTTTGGAGATACCAAACCAATAGGGCTGAGTTTTGACATTATTACCATGCGATTTTGGGGCCTATATTAAGATGTCATGTGAGTGCATAGTTCTCGCCATTGAGGAAGTCCTTCTTGGACAAAACGAGGCTGGCGTTCATCTTACTTTTTTAAAGGATAACTGTATTGCCTCAATGCATTTTTTTTTTAAAAACTGCTTTCAAAAGAGTAAAGGTGTGCAGCCCTCCCTATATGTTTTTTTCCCTGATTTCGAGCTTCTCTCTGCCTTCAATTAGCCACACTGTGAAGGGGGTGTAACAATTATGTCTGCCTGTAACTGTCACTCAAAACTAGCAGTGAGAAAACACTACTCCACCCATCCTTGATGAAGCTTGATTATGTAGGATGTATCCTAGCAACTGAACAGTGGCCAATGGCCCTGGGCTGTCTAGGAGGCGGGCTTTTAGCACTCATCTTTGCTGTGTGATATCTAAGGGAAGGCAGCACGGTTGTAAATGAGAGTAAGCGATTTCAGCTGCTGGAAGTGAAGACATGTAATGGGGGAGTGTGTTTTGGGGTATTGTTGTCCTTTAATGTACTCCCTGCCTTACCCATGTATTTTAACTGACCTATTAGGAGTGGTCTGCCAGTTTGGGTTTGTTAATTGTCTACCTGAGGGTATATCCTACCTGTATGTTTGAAGTATATTTTATGATTATGCTTACTCTTATCTTATCTATTTAATATAATAGATAATTGGTAGGGGCTATATTTTCCCTTCACCTTATATATATATATTTGCCTCTTACTTCGCTTGCACTCCCTTGCTCCTTCCTTATGCCTGGGTGCTGTACCTGTCAACACATACCAATCCAAATCATCCCAATTCAGGGCACTCACAAGACATCACCTAATACACCCCGTTTGTGAACTTGATCAATGCATTTCAGCCATGAAATTATTGAGGTGTAAGGGTTTTCAGTGGGATGTGTTAATATATTATGTACTATGCACTTTACTGGGGATAATTGGTTATGGGGTTGTTGATGAAATAAAGTATCTGATTGTTTTCCATATACCTACAAATCTAAGGTGATGCATTGGCTGCATGGGGTTCAACATTTCTTGTGCCACCTACAACATAAATAACTCTGTGTTAAGTGAATCTGTAATGGTAATGGGAAAAGATTTGGGGGTTCTGGTAGATAACAGACTATGGGGCATATTTATAAAGCTTCGTTAACTTTTCGCGGCCGTTTTCTCCGACCTTTCCGCATAAATCGCATTTAACGCGGTTTATTAATGTCGGGAAATGGCCGCGAAAAGCTAACAAAGCGGTAACTCTTCGCACCGATACTTACCTGTTACCGCCGCTTCTATTTATAAAGCGGCGGTAACTGTTTCGCATTGCTAGTATCGGCTGTTTTGCTTCGCCACCTTCAACGTGGCGAAAGCAGCCGATACTAGCCGCCCTGCAGCGGAGATGAGCAGACAACCCACCGACATGGGGGGGCCGAGGGCGGGGTGGGCGTATGCCCCGCCCCCTTAGCAGAGGCACCGGAAAGGGGTTTTAAGTCCCCTAGCGGCGATATTGTACTTAGCGCATTGCGCTAAGTGCAGTATCGCCATGACGGGACTTAAAATTACCACAGGACATCGCGGCCGCGATACATATCGTGGCAATAGCGCTCGCCAGCGATATCGCTAATTCCGCGGCCGCGATGTGTGGCGGTAATTTTTTTGTGTTAATAACGTTTTTTTTTAAAAAAATATGCCACTTAGCTGTAGCAAACAATGCCAGACAGCCATGGCTAGAGCTAGCAAGATATTGTCTTGTATAAAGAGGGGAATAGATTCAAGGGAGGAAAATATCATTCTCCCTTTTTACAAGGCACTGGTAAGGCCTTTGTGGCAGATTTTTATCCACATTCAAAATGTATGGAACTGTGTTCTCTAATGGCAGGAAGTATGTTCCGAAAACCCTGGAAAATACATTCGGAAATTACTTTTGAGCTCCGATCGTATTTTTCAGGGTTACCAAAAATAGCCTTGTACATTCGGTAACCCTCAAAAATATGTTTGGAACCCTGGAAAGTACATTCTGTTTTCGAATTTTCTGATCCTTGGATTTTTTCCGAGTTCCATAAATCCGAAAACTTACGACACTTCAGAGTTTCAAACATCACTATCTGGGACCAATGTCTGGTAGCCTCCCAAGTTTTATATTGTTAGGCTTTAAAGACAAAAAGGATATCCCAGGCATGCTCAGAAATATGCCACTTTATTATGCCACAGGGTAAATGATTTAAAAGCAGTTAAAAACTATAAACCGACCATCCCAATACCCCAGTCTCTGAAGTGCGACAATACAGTACATAAATAGAGATGGACGAAACTGCCGGGTTTTGTTTGTTTTCCAGTTTTTAAGTCTCGGGAAAATCCCGAAGATCCAAAAAAATCTGAAAACAGAACTTAACAGAACGTTTTTCGATTTTTATTGAATGTTCATGGAATTTTTGAAAATAGCCTTGAACGTTTGATAATCCTCAAAAATACGATCAGAAACTTTTTTCGAGTATTATCGAACTTTAGAGGCTATTTTTGAGGTTTTTCGAAAATAGCTTAAACATTTGATAAAAATCGAAAACGTGCTCTGAAGTCCCAAAATCGGACCTGGATCCCATCTCTATACATAAATAGATAGCGGCAACCCTTAAATATCATGGAGGTACCCAACCATCAAAATGCGTAAGGTTTATACCAAAAGCATAGCTACTGCCTCTAGTCACTCAGGAAATTGTAGGGTATGGTGGAGGGTCTGGTAAAATAGGGTATCCGGGCAGACGCCTTTTTGCCCCTGATTAGTCTGGGGGCTTCCTCAATTGCCCAAAAATAGAGACCTCTATTGTGCCTGGCATATTCTTTTTGTCTTAAATTGTATGTTTTGATTGCAGTTGTGCACCTCCCCTCACAGTAGGGTTTAATTAGTTGATATCCTATTGTTAGTCTTTAAATTAAAGGGTCAGTATACTCACTCAAGAAAATTACATTATCTGAAACTACAATTTGAGAGAAGTAAAATGGTGGTAATCACATATTTATCTGTGCTTGCTTTGTCATTAAATTATTAATGTTTAGTGAGTGCTCCTAATTCCCCCCACCTCCCTTACTCACTGCCTACTTGTAGTGTCTGTGACACTTATAAGTTCTGCACAGCCGCACCATGGACTCTGCTCTGCTTAGACAACTGCCCCTCCCTCCCCCTTCTTTCTTTTCTCTGCTAATTCCCTTGTTACAGAAAGTACGCTGGAATGCAGCCAAAGATCCTAGTAAGAGGTCAGGGATGGGTCACATATTATAATTTCTGATTCTGGAGTGACAGGTCTTTCCCTGTAAATGCTGTGATTTCAAATGATGATTTATCAGAATCTACAGCTCAGATTTAAAATCTGAAAAAATCCAAATATCCTATCCTTTATCTAATGGAACGATTTTTGAAAATTCAAATTTTTACAGTAAATATTCCCCTTTAAATGGCATGTCCCCAAATCTATATTTTATATTTCTGTTCAGGACCTCTCCGTACCCATTTTTGTTATACTTATCTATTTCTAAGATACATCTGGAGAAATCATAACATATTAAATGAGCATGGATAGAATTATAAAGTTATTTAATGTATAGCACAGTGAATGTTGATAATATTGTACAAATGATATTTTGTATTGGGTATATAGTAGGAATCTATTCACTGTAGGAGCCATGAAGATCTGCAGCCAGAAAGGACGGGATAAATGAATCACTTCCCCCTAGGGGTTGGTTACACATTCTGTAGACAAGTGAAATTGCACATTGCCAGGTAATACGAGTCCCATAAATGAGAACTTCTGGCAGACAAATGTGGGATTTGAATACAGCCTGGAGGTCGAAGCTGGCAAAGTAGCTTTTTATGCAGATTGCAATAAGTGAACATAAATGTATTGGGTGGAAATACACTTATAACAATGATGTAAATCATAACGGAAATACATGGGGTTTAGTAGAACACAAATAAATAAAGGTCTGGTCTCCTGGGGGAGCTAAAGATGGTGCAGAAATTGGAAACTCCACCTGGGGATACAGACTGGAGTCCAGTACAACCTAATCCCTATGGGTGAATATAGACAGGGGCACTATGAAATTGGGGCAGGGGTTACAAGCAAATATATTCAGTTGTCCTCTAGAGATTGCCCCTAATCCTCCAGTAATATCTATAAATATCTATCATTTACCTTCTCCCAGCCAACACCTCTAGCAATAATAGAAGTAAGTATATATATAAGTATATATATATGTGTGTGTGTTTCTACATTAGGGAATAAGGGAAGAAGATATTAAAGGAAAGAGACACGTATTGCCCAATTAACAATGACAATTTCACAAATATTAGCACGATTTAGCGTTTGAAAGGGCTACTCCGCATGATCAGGTTAGAACAAGCAGGCACGTTGGTAAATCATGTGGGGTGAATGCCGCATGATTGGACAGATCAAAATATCAACACGCCACTGCTTTAATTCCATTCTGACAGACTACTGATTGGTCTATTGATCAGAAGATTTGTCAGTGGAACTATCACACCAAAGCTGGCCCTAAGGCTATTGGGAGAAATAGCATTGCCTAATGTCTTGGAAATTATTTATAGCAAAATCATCATTTACCTATTTAATTTTATTGTTTGTGTAAAGGATAATTTTGCCCTTGTCCAGCTGTAATCTGAGGTCCATTTCACAGTAGTCTCTCATCAGCGTTGGTCATTTGTCCCTGGTTAACTATTTCTTTCAATAAACTCTATTAAAGCCAGAGATAAGGGGAACACTCTACAGCCTCCTTTACATCAGTTACATTGCACAACAAATTGTAAATACCTGGGGGATAAGAATCCTTCTTAATATTATAGTCCAAATATTAAACTTTGCCTAAAGATAAGGCATCAGTTCAACATTCTGGACTCTCATAGACTCCCATAGAGTTCACTAGAGATGGACAAACTTCCTAAAGTTCTATAGTTAGAAAATGAACCCATTAAAGTCAATGGGGAAAATAGTTTGAAAAGTTCTAAATAAATACAGTTAAAATAGCGACGGTAACTTGCTGTAAATGTCTCTGGCACCTGGGAAATGATCTGGGGATCACGTACATATCACTAAAACTTGTTTAAATACTAACTTTCCTCACAACCTGGCAGTTGTCTGGCTTCCACATTACATTTTTGAGGGTAACCAAAATCAAACACTACTTTCGAGGGTTATGGCCAAATTCTAGGGTTACCAAATGATACATTTGAGGTATCTGTTGTATTCAATTAGATCAACTGGACTTGAAGTTTAGTTCTTGAATGACGTTTCGCTAGTCATTTTTCAATTTTCAAGAACTAAACTTCAAGTCCAGTTGATCTAATTGAATACAACAGATATACCATGACCTGGATGAATGAGAACCTTCACAAGGATACATTTGAGGGTTAACAAATAATACCTTTGAGGGTTATTGCCACATTTGTGGGTTATTGCTGAAATGCTACATTCAAGGGTTATCACCGAAATGATACATTCGAGGTATATCTGTTGTATTCAATTAGATCAACTGGACTTGAAGTTTAGTTCTTGAAGACGTTTCGCTAGTCATCCGACTGGCTTTCTCAATTCAGAATGACTTGTACAAGAATCTGTGGCAATTATGTACCCTGGAAAATCCCAATTAGCATATCACAGCCAGGTGTTAAGGGCGTGATTGGATAGTGGCTACGAGGTGTTATAGGAACGCCCAGGGTAAGGTGTCAAAACAGCATTGTACATGGCAGACAGTTGGTGTCGAACCCCCCCACCTCTATTTATGCTTGGTTTCTTTATTTTCACATAAATGGCCTCCTTGACACCTCTCTTGAACCAGTCATGTTCATTTGCCAATATGTTAATATTACAATCTTCAAAGGTATGTCCTTTATCCTGTAAGATGCAGGTACACGGCTGAGTCCTGACCCGAGGAATTGGCTCTTCTGTGCTGGGCCATACGTTGATGCAGTTGCTGTTTGGTCTCCTCCACATACAAATCAGAGCATTCTTCACTGCACTGCACTGCGTATATGATGTCGCTTTTCTTGTGTTTCGGTATTGGGTCTTTCGGATGTACCAATTGCTGCTGTGTTGTTTGGTTTAAAGCAGACAGGGATACAGTGTTTTTTGAAAATTCTTCTTAATTTCTAGGAGACCCCAGCTACTTATGGGATGACCTTCACTGTTGGTATTCATGTTCTTTTCTTTCCTTCTACTTGTTTTGACAAAGGCCCAGTCTGTATATCCACAAGTTTTAAGGGTTCCTCTGAGATGTTTCATTTCTTTAGCTTTTGCCTCTGATGACCCCCAGCTTATGATCTAAAGGGTGGTGGGAGTCAAACATCAAATACTGATCTGTGTGGGTTGGTTTTCTGTAAACCTCTACTTCCAGTTTACCATTCTCCCTGACTTCTACCAAGCAGTCCAAGAAAGCAACTTTGTTGTTTTGTACCTCTTCCCTTGTAAATTTGATGTTTTGGTCTACCACATTAATGTGTTCCGTGAAGGCTTGTACTTCCTTCTGGTGGATTTTAAGCCAGGTGTCATCCACATATCTGAACCAGTGGCTGGGTGCTATGCCCTTAAAGGTATTAAGCACCTGTTTTTCTACCTCCTCCATGTAAAGGTTGGCCACAATGGGTGAAACATCCATGTTTTTGCTTATAGAACGTATCCCTGTATTTGAAATAGGTGGTATTCAGGCACAAGTCCAGTAAGGAACATACCTGTTCTGGGTTGAGATCAGTTCTGCTGGTAAGAGTGCAGTCTTGGCCCAGCCGTTTTCTCACCATGTCAACAGCCTCCTTGGTGGGTATACAGGTGAAGAGAGATGTCACATCATAGGACACCATAGTTTCTTATGCACCGAGTACTATATCTTCAATCTTGTTGGTGAAATCCTGAGAGTTCTGGATGGGATGCTTAGAACTTCCCACCAAGATGTTGGCTAGGTATTTTGCCACCTTGTATGTTACAGAGTTGATGCTGCTGACTATAGGTCTTAGTGGGGCCCCTTCCTTATGTATCTTTGGGAGTCCATATATGCATGGATGTGCCTCACCAGGGTAGAGGCGATGATACATTTCTCGATCAATGGCTTCATCCTTTTGAAGCTGTTGTAGTAATTCTATGACCTTTTTCTTGTAACTGCTGGCGAGATCCCTTGTTAAAGCCTAATATGTGTTGTTATCGGCCAGGAGCATGGTCACCTTAGCATGATAGTCTGAGAAAGCCAGTCAGATGACTAGTGAAACGTCTTCAAGAACTAAACTTCAAGTCCAGTTGATCTAATTGAATACAACAGATATACCATGACCTGGATGAATGAGAACCTTCACAAGGATACATTCGAGGTTTATCGATGAAACGGTGTTATGGCCGAAATCAAGGGTATGTGAATGGTACATTAGAGGGTTATCAATTCGGGAATTCGATAATTATCGAATGTTCAGTAATTATCAAAACTAAGTCAGCAATTTTCAAAAAACTCTAGCTAGCTTGCAGTTCACGAAGTTCTAAAGAGTTCCATTTTTTCTGCACAGGCAACTTTTGCCCTTTTTTTTTTTACAAAAGCTGATTAATGTTTAAAGGGAAACCATTGTCTTCAAACAAGTTGATTTCAAACAAAATGCCATGTTCCTACCTTTAAAATGAGCCATCACCACCTCTCTATATGCTGCACAACCCAAGATATGAAAAAAACACTGATCAGAAAGTTAGGGGGTGGGAGGTTCTGAATCTGCAAATACTAATTCCTCCTAATCTGCACGTGCTCAGTGCAGGAGGAACCAGAAGAAACCAGGAAGAGATTTAGTTACAGGGACTGAAGGAGGAGTGGGAGGGGCCACAGGAAGGAAGTGCAGGGGATCTGGTGATGCTGCTATCACATCACACATAAAAATGTAAATATCTTCAAAACTATGTAAAATAATTATGAAAGTAAATTGCAAAAATACTCTGTAAAGCAATTCCTGTCAATTTACCTAAAGTAATTTTTAGACCATTGTTACCCTTAAAGACCCATAAAACATAACATGGGTAATCATCTGAACTTACTTTTTCATTTGTGGTCAGTGTGTTTAGAACTAAAAAATGTATTATACACATGCAAAACACAACTGTAGAAATAACATTTATTTGCTATTTTTTATTGGCTAAAATTATAGTGCTAGCAATGCTCTATCCTCATAAACATGTCACTTTAGAACATCATAATTGCATGAAACGAGCAAAACATCTGTAGTTACTGTAACCTATTCCAAGTCAATTGGAAAGTGCTGACTTCAGTTAATTTAGTCCCATGGATCTATAACGCGCTCTAAACATTAAGTTGTTTAAATACATTTGGAAATTGCTTTCCAGCTCTCGCAAATTCTCAGTTACCACTTTTTTGTTACGGACCATTTGTCATATGAATTTAATGTATATTCCAAAACAATTTCAATATTTGTACTAATTTACACTCCCGGGGGTTAGACGAAATGTGCCCATTGAAGTTATCTTAAGGAAATTGGTC
Organism: Hymenochirus boettgeri; assembly: GCA_019447015.1. Taxonomy (NCBI): domain Eukaryota; kingdom Metazoa; phylum Chordata; class Amphibia; order Anura; family Pipidae; genus Hymenochirus; species Hymenochirus boettgeri. The sequence goes on from CM033472.1 coordinate 264,604,772, forward strand.
TATCTCTCATTTTTAAAACGTATTTATTTATTTTGCCGGATTAAGATTTTCATCTTTCTTCTTCTCTAATGAATACGTTTCTTTGTAAGAATCAATCAAATAGGCAACTTTAGAAGGTTCGGAGTTGATTCAAGGTGGGGAAATTCTGTTGAATCGTTTTGTAATGAACATAATTTAATGTCTGTTCCTTGCAGGTATATTCATTACTGTTTCTACATCTGGTTAAATGACACTGCACCATTAATATGTACCTTTCATTGCAAATATTTTATACAGTAATTGACAATCTCCTTTTTTTTCTAGCCTGTTTAATCTATTAAACATAAGTGGCAATTTGTAAAGGGGAAATTTAGAGGCTGAATAGGATTGGACTGTACGGTAACAATATCACTGTATGTTAATAAATGCAGATAGACTGACCCCAGGGAACTGAGCAGAAGACACTGATGTTTAACATCATTGAAATTCAAGCATATCAAATTATCCAAGCGAGCATTAGAATAGTGTTGTTAGAAAGACGGGCAGATCATCCAGAAAGACACAATAAGACATCAAAAGCTATTGCTTTTGGAAAAGTGATCGTTGTTTCAATCATTCACTGAGAAAAAGAAGAAGCTTGTCAATACATGACAGGAAAACGCAATAATAATAAAAAGTTCTCCTAGGTCTATGTTCAGGAAGCCATGTAGGACAAAGTCATCATACACTTTGATGGGTTCGTCAAGTTTTACTGTCGGGTTTCAATGACCTTCATGAACTACTGATTTAAAAAGCTCATAGCACAGACCCTTAAAATAATTCAAATCAACTGCCTGTTATTTCTTTTTTAAAAAATACTTGAACTTGAAGTTGACATGACAAAATAACCATGTGATGGTAGTTCTGGAAAATGAAAAGGCTCTAATTATAAGCCCAGTAGCCAACTAATTCAGCACCAGGGTAGTAGTGATGCTCAATAGTAGGGATGGCATAGAACTCGAACTCGAACCCAAGTTCGAGCCGAACTGTTCAAGTTCGAACGGACCCGGACTTCTCGAACTATCTCGGACGCGGACTTTCGATATTTCCCGGACTTTCGATGATTTATCGAATGTTCGAACGGTCGAATCCGCGAGTAAAATGTACATGGTATCTAGGCGCGAACATCGAATCTGCGAGTAAAGTCTCCATTAAAGCCTATAGGCGAGCATCGAATCTGCGAGTAAAATGTCCATGTTACCTCGAACGTTCGAACGCGAAAGCTCGAAAGTAGCGCGTGTGAGAGTAAAATCGATTTTACGAAAGTCCTGGATATTGGAACATGCTCCCCAGACCATTTTCCAGGTCCCACAGCCATTTACATTAAGTTACCATTAATATTTTAGTTGTATTTGACTCAAACTTTTCGAACTATTTGCCTCCCATAGACTTTAATGGGTCCGTTTTCGAACTTTCGAACTTTCGAACTTTTACAATAGTTCGAAAGTTCGAAAACGGACCGAACTTTCAATAGTTCGACCATCTCTACTCAATAGATGCGAAATGAGGAACCGCACACACAAAAGCTGTGAAAAGGGTCCTTAACCCATTTATTCAGAGATACAGTTTTGGGGGACCTAGCCACCCTTCATCCCTAAACGGTATCTCTGTTTCACTGATTAAATGGGGACCCTTTTTATAGCTTTGTGTGCGGTACCTAATTTCGCATCTATTTCGAACTGTGGACGTGGTAGGACGTCCGGTTACCAGCACCACAATCTATAGGTCATAAGCACATGGTAGTGCTTGGGGAGTGCATTATCTACTACATATTCTAGTAGTGCTGCTCACTCTGGAGCAAGTTATCGAAATTTAAGGATTTCCAGACTTCCTAAAGTTTGGCTTGTTTTAGAACTATAGAACTATATTGTTCTAAAGTTAGGAAATTAACTCATTAAAGCCAATGGGGAAAAGTACTTCGAAAAGTTCTCATAAAATACAATAAAAATAACAATGGTAACTTACTGTAAATGGGTCTGGGAAATGGTCTGGGGAACATGTCACTGTCACCAAAACTTGTTTAAATGCTTACTTTTCCCATGATCAGGCAATTGTCAGGCTTCTGCATTGAATTTTCGAGGGTTACCGAAACAATTTGGTAACCTACATTAACCCTACATTCGAGGGTTATCGACGAATTGCATTTGAGGGTTATGATCAATTTTGAGGGTTAGCAAACGCTACCTTTGAGGGTTATCGACAAATTTGAGGGTTACTTAACGCCGCATTCTAGGGTATTAGAGAGCTAAAGTCGAGGTTTATTGATTTGAAAATCCTAGAATTTTCGATAATTATGGAAAATATGTCAGCGAGTTTGAAAAACCTGAAAGTTCGTAGTTCGAAAAGTTCAAGTTCCTGGAGAACTGCAGTGAGACCTATTAAAGTTAGTGATTAAAATATTTATATAGTCCTGAATAAACAATCTATGGCTATTAAACATTAGAGATGTTCGAAACTGTTGAGTTTCGTTCCGTTTTTTGAATTTTCTAAATTTTCGGAAAGTTGGGGAATTTGAGTTTCGATTTTCGATTTTCTAAAACAGTCTATTTAACAAAATCATCTACTTTCGATTTTCGAAAATAGTCTACGTTCGATTTTCGATAAATAAAGGGTATAAATAGGAACATGGATATCGAGCTCTATGGGTAATACAAGGGGATACGTTTTGTTTGGAACAAAATCAGAAAACATTAAGAAAATCATGTGTGGAATGTTAGTTGGCCTTCCTGCCATGTTTAATATCATCGAGATCTGATGCATAAGGAAGAATTTCACTAGCAAAATAACAAATAAAACACAATGTAATAAGGTAACAGGATATACTTGAATAAACTCATAAATAAGTTCAGTGACTAAAACAGTTTAGTGTTTCCTACTTTCTAAGAGCCCCATAACAGAACTGTATGCAGATCTTAGCATACCCTTTATCTTATATGGTTATACAGTAGTAGATGCTTTTATTAAAGGGACACTATACTGAAAAAATGACTTTGCCTCATCTTAATCTATAATTGAATACATGTAAATAGCACTTACTCTGATTTGTGTGTGTTGCTGCATGCCTTCAATCCAGCACAAATTTTGTTTAGGATTTAGGAGCAGTATCCCCCCTCCCTCTTTTAACCACTCCCACTTCCACCCGACCTGACTTTTCCCCCACAAACCAACTGTCAAGCCTGCACACAACATACAGCATTCCAACTGTCAAATCTCTGTCACCATTCCAGCTACAGTAAAACTACTCACAGAAGAATAGTTTTTGAGAGCAAGGAACTTGATTGACAGCTGAAATATAAGAAGTTTTAGATTGGATATCTAAAGAAATAGTGGGCAGATCAACAAAAAAATGAGACAGTGGTGGTTGGTAAGAATTATAGTTTCCAGTTATAGTCAATTAAAATTACCTATTTTTCGGTATAGACGCCCTTTAACTTGCAAGTATTAATGTTCTTTTGAAGCCATCATACATTGCTCTTATGAAACAATGGATATGTCACAAATAGAGATGGGATCTGGGTCCATCTCGGACCCGGATCCAACACGGAACCCCTCAGTTCCGAAATCCTAATGTTCGGATTTCGGAGACCATTTTTGATGATTAGCAAAAGTTCAACACTTTTTTCTGAAATCCTCGAAACGTTCGATCAACCTTGAAGATATGATCGGAAACGTGAAAGTAGTTTCCAATTGTATTTTCAAGAATTATCGAACGTTCATGGATTATCAAAAATAGCACCAAACATTCGATAATCATCGAAGATGGGTTACGAAGTCCCGAAAGTATGTTCCATTTTTGGATTTTTGAATCTTTGGGATTTTCCCGAGATCCGTAAATCCGAAAATGCAACGAAACTGAACAGTTTCGGCCATCTTATAGTCATGTATACATTCACATCAGGCCCTGCCCCAAGAGCTTACAATCTAAATCTAAATCTTGCTATTAACACATACAACCTATCAGTATGTCTTTATGTTTGTGGGGGAAACCGGAGTGCCTGGAGGAAATCCTGGCACTCCGGATGTGTCCAAGGGTGACGTGCAATATGGGGTTGACATTCAAGAACTTACAGCACCTTATGCTGGAACTTACAACAGGCACAGATTTGGCAGGTGAACATAAATATTTTAAAACCTGCTCATCCATATCAAACTGTAGGACCGGTCTTTCCATACAATAAACCTAGAAATGGGGTGACAATATGTGGGGTATTTTTGAATCAATTGACTTCAACTATGAAATGAGTTTCCTGTGATAGAAAATGATGAAAATACACAGAGATGTTGATGGTTTGAGGGAACTGTGGGAAGTCAGAAAGAATTATCAGCAGGAGAACCTTATTATAAAGCATGCTCGTATCTCACATAGAGTCAGAGGGTTAGTTAAGCATGAAATGTGCTCATATAAACAGAACCTAAGGGCAAACATGGGGGGCCAATGGAATGGAATTAAAGCAGTGAGACCTATAGAATATAGTGATTGAATTATTTATATAGTCCTGAATAAACAATATGTAGCTATCGGAACCTAAGTAGCAACAATGTATAGAGATACAATTAGTGACTAGCAGGAAATTTACTAGGGAATTTTCATACTTACCCAATGAATCAATTAATTTTACATATTTCCAGTTCTATTCCTAATCCTTATACCTGCGCCATGCACCACCATTATTTTGTAGATTGTAAAGCTAGCTACGCACCATACAATAATTTGGCCAAACCGACTAACATTTCAGTGTTTCGGTCAGTCTGGCCGAATTATTGTACTGGTTCCTTGTGGCAGCCATGACCGACTGTCGACCATTTGTTCATCCGAATCAGAGAAATGCATGATCAGACAGGTCGGAAAACCAGGGCCAACTGTGCGGTCCTCTACGGGACCGCACACTCAGCCGTGGTTACTGTCAGATGCGGCTGCAACCATCAGCCCTTAAAATTCTCAAATGGTCGTTCAGGAGGAAAGTTGTATGGTTTGTACCAGCCTTAAGGCACCCAAGGAACGGCCGCTTCAGCTGCTAATTGCACAGGTTTAGGCGTTGTTCGTTAACAACCCCCAAACAGAACCGTCTTACTGTAGACGAATACAGGGCCTATGTCTTTACCAGTAAAATAATCTTGTCATATATGGTGGCAATGCAATAAAGGGCGCTTACTAGAGATGTCCGAACTTCGCAAAATCCGGTCCGCTCGAGGATCCGCAAAGTTTCGAAAAAATTCGAAAATCCGCTAGCGGACCCATTAAAACCTATTAAAATGAAAGACTCTTCGAAAATACGAGGATTCTTCAGAAATACGGACACGAACATGTGGCTTGCTCCGTCCCAAAATGCGAAAAATCAGCGAAATTTAGAATTTACGAGGATTTCTCGTATTTTTCCGTATTTTCGAAAATACGAGAAATCCTCGTAATTTCGAAAATTTCCGAAAACGCGGTTCGGAAAAGTTCGGAAGGCAAAAAACGGAAAATCCGCGATATCCGCCGTTCGTGAACGAGGAAAATCCGCCGCAGATTTAGGTTCGAATCTGCGAACTGGGCCATCACTAGCGCTTACACCTAAATGAGTGTAAAACCCAAGTTACACAATGTAATATTGGGTTAGTGTGGGTTTAAGCTCTTTCAGGCTCATTTACCCAGAGCCGCTATCGCTCTGGTTAAAAGTCCTGCTCGCGATTCAATATCACATTTGAGAATGTGGGTTAATCCCGGTAAATAGCCAGCTATCTGCTGGCGTTAAAATCCTGCCCTAAAACTAGCGCAGGATTTTTGCATAATCCGCGCATTCCACGCTGATATGGAGTTAAACTCGCACTAACCATTAGCAAACTGGTTAGCCACACTTTAACGCCATATATTTGTCCAGCGAGTCTGGGTAAATAGACCCTTTGTCTATTGGTGTAAGATCTCTGCTGGAAATGCTCCTTACTTACCACGTTTCCACAACGCAACTGGCACATTGAACGTTGAATTGCGGGAGAGGAGTAAGGAGCGTCAGGTTGAAATGTTTCATTTTGGGTTATATTTTGTACCCTTACCTCTTATAGACCTGGAAGGAATATATTATATTAAATTTCCCTAATTGGCGTAATAATTACAAGGTCTCCTTACAACTTGGCCGCTTGATGTTAATACCATTTGCACAAAACTAGCTAGGCAGAATTTAAAAGTCCATGATTACCGCGGACACGAAAATAATAAAAGAACGCAATCATTTTTTCTTTCATTACACTAGCAATAAACAATATAATATCCCAGAAGAGGTTGCCGGAGATTATAAGTCTTGTAAAACTGCTTGTACAAATTACTTCGGTACTAAACAAAATATTGAATATGAGAAATACAAATTCCGCGCAGTCAAACAAAAGCCTCGCGTACGTATCAATGCACATTCCCCTTGCCGGAGGGCTTAAGCTGGTATTTGTCAATTTCATGATATTGATGTTGAAATTAAAACATAGAACACATTGACATGCAAGGCTGCTCCGAGATGAATGACTCTACGGGAGGATTTAAAGGGACACAGTCTCTAAGACGTTCTCTCAGTGATAAAGGAAAAATAAGGAGCTTTGGTAGAAGATGCAGTTTTTATTGATGTTTTGCAGACGAAGGTGCCGGATACTTTGAAAACTTGGTTCCTCCATGAAGGGATCATTGAATCAATAAGTTGCAGAACCAACGGTGCCTCCGGCTATTATAAAATCTAGAAATGATGCATGCTGGTTGGGGCTGAATCTCTATTATTATTATTATGATCTGAACGTTTGTCTTTGAAGGCCATGCAGGTTGTCTTGTACGTTTTTTTACATTACGGGACCTTCTAGGGATTAAATGAATACGAAATGTAATAAAAAGAGTTGAGAAAATAAGAAGCAAGTCCTTGAGTCAGTGAACAGGATAAATATTTATCTGAGAGGATAATACAAAATGTCTTAATAAAGTGTTTATGTCAGAATTAAACCCTTTTTACCAATTATGAATATTGGGGCTTTTATTTGCCCGTGTCCTTAATCTGTAGTAGCCGATAAGACTAGTACAAAGGTAAACTAAGGTAGATTAACGTAAATTGGCATTAACGATCGGAAATCCGTTTGCAAGAACCGTTTAAAGCCGCAGGAGATGGGAACATAAGGTTGGATACACACGGGGAAATTATTTGTCCCAACGGAGCATTGGCTACTTGTGAGAGCTCAGTCAGGACAAATGAGAGACAATAGTGTCCACAGCCGACAGTTCACGAGACTGATTGTGTGGTGGTGATTTACCAACGGGCCTGATCGTCTGATCCGGACAGCACTATAGGTCGGTTGGGTGAAAATATCTTACCTTGTGTACCGAGCCTAAAGATCAGGCCAGCGGAAAATCTTTATTTTTTCAGTAAACCGCTCAATATTGTCGAGGGGTATAACAGTAAACGAGTTATTGATAATTTGATTAAATTTGTCGAATCACTTAAAATATTGATGTCAACTATCGTGATAGAAGTTAAGGTTGGAAGTCCATCAAGCCTACCTATGGACTAGGTCACACTACAGAAAAAAACGCCAGCCTTTTGCATACATTCAACATTGCATTTTTTTTTTCGGTGCAGTTGTATTCCTATTTAAGTGATCAGAATAAATAGGCAGTATTGCCCTAACAGATAGAGAAAGAAAGACATGCTTAAAAATGTTACTGGGTTCCTAGATATGCTGAATACGAATAAACTGGCGACAACACATTATTTTTGTGTGATTATACAATCTTGCTGCCTATTGAAAACCGCTATCCATATTGACTTGTGCTTTGAATATTTACAACACATATGATTGCCTTCAAGGTAAAAAATGATATTATCTTTTTAGTTCCCTTGTGTGAGATGCTGTGCATGCCAGGGACTGTATGTTTTATAAAGTCTAATTCTGCAACTTACATCTCAGAGGTGGAGAGTGCTGAATGCAAAATTGTTACATTTTAACAGCTAGTAGCTGAATAGCGGATTGCCTGGGTTAGTCTGTGAATATGATAAATGGGTGGAGCAGCCACGTTAACATTTTTTTTTTACTTAAAGGGTAACTGTGGTGTCAAAACAAGTTAGGGTTAAATGAAAGCCTGCAGTATTTCCTTTCAAATAACCCGACAATCACATCTCTGGCTGGAGCCTAGGGTAAATGACATTGGGGTGAATGTTCAAACTTCCTGCTTCCAGAAGGATGAGTGACATCACCTGACCTCTACACCACTCATCAGCCCCAGGGGAGAAGCATGCTCAGTTAAGACTTAATGCTGGCAAAATCAGGAAGTACCTGGGGGGGGGGGGGGATTTTCCAGCAATAACTTTAACTAGATGAAATAACAAATTTTATCTGGAGATGTGATTTAGGTTTTATTTTGAAGGTGTGATGTAAGGCTTTTTATATAATCCTAACTAGTTTGTAAGAATTCAAGACCACAGTTACCCTTTAAAGGGAAAGTACTTAGTTTAAAAGTGATTCAGAAAGCATATAGAATATTTTTTAGTGAGGTAAAAGATCCAAGTCCCTGTTCTTACAGCAGAGTTAAGTTAGCCATACATACGTTAGATTTCTGATTGGATTTTCAATTGGAATTACCGATCGTAATTCTCCTCCTTGTGTCAGCGATCTTACATAGATTTCAGCAAAACTACGTAGTACGTGGTACAAAATTGTCCACCATGCCCGATCTTCATTTCTTTTAAAAATGTAGGAAAAATATCTTCGATATTCTGATCAATTCGAAAGAATTTGCCAAAATGTTTGGAATGCCGTGTATGAGGAGATTTGTACTTTTTAACATGCCCATATTCTGCTGCAGCTGACAGCTTTCTGACACAGTGATGCGCCCTCTAGCTCTGACATGGGCATGCATGCCATTTTTGCCTATTTTTAAGAAGGATTCTCCTACCTCCCTCGGAATTATTCTTTATGATTTTTGAATATCATTTTTAATTTTAGTGTCCCTTTAAATGAATAGCTTTACCCAAAGAACAAGCACAAAAAACAAGTAAAAGTCACCCTTTTTCAGGATTTGTTAAGGTCTATCTTCTAGAATGTGTGGGATTATCCAGGTAAGTAGCACGCCATTAGATTCAGGAATTCACTGTCTAGAATGTGTTGGAATATCGGGGTAAGTAGCACGCCATTAGATTCAGGAATTCACTGTCTAGAATGTGTTGGAATATCCAGGTAAGTAGCACGCCATTAGATTAAGGAATTCACTGTCTAGAATGTGTGGGATTATCCAGGTAAGTAGCCCGCCATTAGATTCAGGAATTCACTGTCTAGAATGTGTTGGAATATCCGGGTAAGTAGCCTGCCATTAGATTCAGGAATTCACTATCTAGAATGTGTTGGAATATCCGGGTAAGTAGCACGCCATTAGATTCAGGAATTCACTGTCTAGAATGTGTTGGAATATCCGGGTAAGTAGCCCGCCATTAGATTCAGGAATTCACTGTCTAGAATGTGTTGGAATATCGGGGTAAGTAGCACACCATTAGATTCAGGAATTCACTGTCTAGAATGTGTTGGAATATCGGGGTAAGTAGCCCGCTATTAGATTCAGGAATTCACTGTCTAGAATGCTTTGGAATATCTGGGTAAGTAGCCCGCCATTAGATTCAGGAATTCACTGTCTAGAATGTGTTGGAATATCCGGGTAAGTAGCACGCCATTAGATTCAGGAATTCACTGTCTAGAATGTGTGGGATTATCCAGGTAAGTAGCCCGCCATTAGATTCAGGAATTCACTGTCTAGAATGTGTTCGAATATCTGGGTAAGTAGCCCGCCATTAGATTCAGGAATTCACTGTCTAGAATGCGTTGGAATATCGGGGTAAGTAGCCCGCCATTAGATTCAGGAATTCACTGTCCTAATCCTTTTCTTCTCATTTTTATCTAACTGCAAAACATAAATTCTTAGTTCTTCCCACACTGCGCACAAAACCTGCTTTAAACCTTATCAGCTGTCTAGTCAATAGCTTCAGAATTACTCTGGAGACCCCATTAGATGGCATTTATTTTTCCGGCTCATGGTAAAAAGCCTTGATAATGTTTTCTAATCGAATATGTCTACACTTTGCACCGAGACGTTCTGTACAACTCCCACCAATCCCTCCAGGATCAACACAACACAAACCTTCATTTGTTTGGTTAATGACTTGAGCACCAAATAGATTTTTTTTTTTAATTCCATTTCCAAGATCTAAGCCCAGAATGAAATGATACTAACGCGGCATAAATTACTCCTTTTGATGCAATCTCACTTAAATAGAACAAATGCCTTCAGCCTGAAGAAAATCCTTTTCAATAACGAGGGCTTGCGAGCCGTATCACGGATGTATTAAAGGGAAATCTTTACAATTGAATTTAGAAATTGTCAGACCAGGTTGCCTGTTCATGTGAAATAAGTGTGAATACATCATCAGGAATGGACTTGTAAATGTTTTGTGAACATTCAAAGAAGAATCAATCTATTAGACATTACCTGTGGGATTAAAATGCCTTTTCATGTTGTCTTCATGGTTAATGTTTCTCTTTGGGAAAACTGAATTGGTTACACAAAGCTTAATGTCTGTTATATATCCTGTAGTTATTATTTTATAGCTAATGTTTGTTTTTTTGATCCAGCTGTTTGGTTAAACTGTCCTGCTGGTATCTGCCCAACTTCCTACTATGTGGTAGTAGAACAAGTATGGGTGGGGTAGGGGAATCAAAAAAAAAAAAATTGATCCAATATTTTTAATGTTTCATTGCTTTTATTAATGAACATTTCTCTGGAGGATCATGTAGGTTATCTCTGTATATTCAGCTGTGTGAATAACCTAATTTTATTTAGTTTCATTTTGAGGGTGGACATTTGATTGAACGGCACCAAAAAGCAACAATTTTTCAGCACAGAGTCATGTCCCACTGTACGTACTTTGCACTGTACTCACAAATAGAGATAAACAAAACCAGCAACCAGATATCAATTAGACCATCGCTTGATTTAGCACCAGATGGCAGCACACAGGTCAGATCTCATTCCCAATTAACTTAGTCAATCGTTTCACCAACAGATGGCAGCACAAAGGTCAGATCTCATCCCGAAATAACTTAGGTGATCACTTATTTCACCACCAGGTGACAATACAAAGATCAGATCTCATCCACAATTAACTTAGACAATCACTCATTTTACCAACAGATGGCAGCACAAAGGTCAGATCTCATCCCCAATTAACTTAGGCAATCACTTGTTTCAATAACAGATGACGGCAGCACAAAGGTCAGATCTCATCCCCAATTAACTAGGGTGATCACTTGTATCTCCACCAGATGATGGTAGCACAAAGGTCAGATCTTATCCCCAATTAACTAGGGTGATCACTTGTATCTCCACCAGATGATGGTAGCACAAAGGTCAGATCTTATCCCCAATTAACTAGGGTGATCACTTGTATCACCACCAGATAATGGTAGCACAAAGGTCAGATCTCATCCCCAATATACTAGGGTGATCACTTGTATCACCACCAGATGATGGTAGCACAAAGGTCAGATCTCATCCCTAACCCAAAATAGTCCCAGCCACTCAGAGATGTTTCAGGAACATACAGTACATACACAGCTTGACTTTAATAAAAAGAGATACAAAGTACTGATATCACTTTATATATTTCACTTTAAAGAGGAATATTTATGTCTAATGAGACTATTTGGGACACATTAGACTATATATAATAAGGCATGTCTCCTGATACATAGAGTAATAGTGTTATTATTTGCTCCCTGTTGGTCAATAGGAAAGATAATTCCTAGTGAGGAAAATTAGGTTTTATTTTAAATATTTTTTATATTAGGTAACATACAGATTCAATTAAGTGTTATCAGGATATTTCCTTTATGTTTGGCAATAGGAAAGTATCCCTGGATCAACCAGAACTACAGAATATGTATTTATACCAGTAATTCTCAATATTATATAGTATCCCTGTACCAACCAGAACTACAGTATATGTATTAATACCAGTAATTCTCAATATTATATAGTATCCCCCGTAAACCCAGAACTACAGTCTATGTATTAATACCAGTAATTCTCAATATTATATAGTATCCCTGTACCAACCAGAACTACAGTATATGTATTAATACCAGTAATTCTCAATATTATATATATCCCGTACCAACCAAACTAAGTATATGTATTAATACCAGTAATTCTCAATATTATATAGTATCCCCGTACCAACCAGAACTACAGTATATGTAACGTATCAATACATATACTGTAGTTCTGCTTGGTACAGGGATACTAATATAATTTGAGAATTACTGGTATTAATACATATTGCTGTAGTTCTGGTTGGTACAGGATACTATATAATATTGAGAATTACTGGTATTAATACATATCTGTAGTTCTGGTTGGTACAGGAGCTAATAATATTGAGAATTACTGGTATTAATACAATACGTAGTCTGGTTGTACAGGATACTATATAATATTGAGAATTACTGGTATTAATACATATGCTGTAGTTCTGGTTGGTACAGATACTATATAATATTGAGAATACTGGTATTAATAACTATAATGTAGTTCTGGTTGGTACAGGGATACTATATAATATGGAATTACTGGTATTAATACATATAATTAGTTCTGGTTGGTACAGGGATACTATATAATATTGAGATTACTGGTATTAATACTATCTGTAGTTCTGGTTGGTACGGGATACTATATAATATTGAGAATTACTGGTATTAATACATATAATGTAGTTTCTGGTTGGTACAGGGTACTATATAATTTGAGAATTACTGGTATTAATACATCGCGTAGTTTCTGGTGGTTACAGGGATACTATATAATATTGAGAATTACTGGATATACTGGATTCTGACAAAATACTGTAAATACATAGTAAGTAGTTCTGGTTGGTACAGGGATACTATATAATATTGGAATTACTGGTATTAATACATATACTTAGTTCTGGTTGGTACGGATACTTATAAATATTGAGAATACTGGTATTAATACATATCTGTAGTTCTGGTTGGTACGGGGATACTATATAATATTGAGAATTACTGGTATTAATACATATACTGTAGTTCTGGTTGGTACAGGGATACTATTAATATTGAGAATTACTGGTATTCTATTATTGATCGATGTATAC
>CM033472.1:264618098-264708098 GCA_019447015.1 Hymenochirus boettgeri
ATAGTATCCCTGTACCAACCAGAACTACATTATATGTATTAATACCAGTAATTCTCAATATTATATAGTATCCCTGTACCAACCAGAACTACATTATATGTATTAATACCAGTAATTCTCAATATTATATAGTATCCCCGTACCAACCAGAACTGCAGTATATGTATTAATACCAGTAATTCTCAATATTATATAGTATCCCCGTACCAACCAGAACTACAGTATATGCATTAATACCAGTAATTCTCAATATTTTATAGTATCCCTGTACCAACCAGAACTACATTATATGTATTAATACCAGTAATTCTCAATATTTTATAGTATCCCTGTACCAACCAGAACTACAGAACTACAGTATATGTATTAATACCAGTAATTCTCAATATTTTATAGTAACCCCCTACCAACCAGAACTACAGTATATGTATTAATACCAGTAATTCTCAATATTATATAGTATCTCTGTACCAACCAGAACTACATTTATTGTATAATACCAGTAATTCTCAATATTATATAGTATCCCTGTACCAACAAGAACTACAGAATATGTATTATACCAGTTCTCATATTATATTATCCCTGTACCAACCAAACTACAGTATATGTATTAATACCAGTAATTCTCAATATTATATAGTATCCCTGTACCAACCAGAACTACATTATATTAGTTAATACCATAATTCTCAATATTATATAGTATCCTGTACCAACCAGAACTACGCTTGTATTAATTAATACCAGTAATTCTCAATATTATATAGTATCCCTGTACCAACCAGAACTACAGCATATGTATTAATACCAGTAATTCTCAATATTATATAGTATCCCTGTACCAACCAGAACTACAGAATATGTATTAATACCAGTAATTCTCAATATTATATAGTATCCCTGTACCAAGCAGAACTACAGTATATGTATTGATACCAGTAATTCTCAATATTATATAGTATCCCTGTACCAACCAGAACTACAATATATGTATTAATACCAGCAATTCTCAATATTATATAGTATCCCCGTACCAACCAACCCTTCAGTATATATATTAATACCAGTAATTATCCATATTATATAGTATCCCTGTACCAACCAGAACTACAGTATATGTATTAATACCAGTTAATTCCAATATATATAGTATCCCTGTTCCAACAGAACTACAGTATATGTATTATACCAGTAATTCTCAATATTATAAGGTATCCCTTACCCAACCAGAACTACAGTATATGTATTAATACCAGTAATTCTTAATTTCTTAATATTATATAGTATCCCTGTACCAACCAGAACTACAGTATATGTATTTAATTTCGCAGCTATTCGAACTGTGGACGATGGTTAGGACGTCCGGTTACCAGCACCACAATCTATAGGTCATAAGCACATGGTAGTGCTTGGGGAGTGCTTACTACTACATATTCTAGTAGGCTGATCACTCTGGGCAAGTTATCGAAATTTAAGGATTTCCAGACTTCTAAGTTTGGCGTGTTTTAGAACTATAGAAACTATAATTGTTCTAAAGTTAGGGAAATTAACTCATTAAAGCCAATGGGGAAAAGATTAGAAAAGTTCTCATAAAATACAATAAAAATAACAATGGTAACTTATTTTAATGGGATCTGGGAAATGGTCTGGGGAACATGTCACTGTCACCAAAAACTGGTTAAATGCTACTTTTCCCTGAATCAGGATTGTCAGGCTTCTGCATTGAATTTTCGAGGGGACCGAAACAATTGGTAACCTACATTAACCCCTACATTTCGAGGGTATCGACGAATTGCATTTGAGGGATTATGATCAATTTTGAGGGTAGCAAACGCTAACCTTTGCGGGTTACGACCAATGTGAGGGTACTGAACTGAACGCCCGCATTCTAGGGTGTATTAGAGAGCTAAAGTAGAGTTATTGATTTGAAAATCTAGAATTTTCGATAATTATGGAAAATATGTCACGCGAGTTTGAAAAACCTGAAAGTTCGTAGTTCGAAAAAAAAGTTCAAGTTTCCGGAGAACTGCAGTGAGACTATTAAGTTAGTGATTAAAATATTAATGTCCTGAATAAAACGATCTATGGCGATTAAACAGTAGAGAGTTCGAAATGTTGAGTTTCATTCCGTTTTGAATTTTCTAAATTTTCGGAAAGTCTGGGGAATTTGAGTTTCGAATTTTCGATTTTCTAAAACAGTTAGTAACAAAATCAATCTACTTTCGATTTTCGAAAAAAGAGTTCTACGTTCGATTTTCGATAATAAAGGTTAAATAGGAACATGGATATCGAGCTCTATGGGTAATACAAGGGGATCGTTTTGTTGGAACAAAATCAGAAAAACTTAAGAAAATCATGGTGGATGGAATGTTAGTTGGCCTTCTGCCATGTTTAATATCATCGAGATTTGATGAATAAGGAAGAAAGAATTTCACTAGGCACAATAACAAATAAAAAACCACAAGTATGTTAATAAGGGTACAGGATATACTGAATAAATCATAAATAAGTTCAGTGACTAAACAGTTTAGTGTTTCCTAACTTTTAAGAGCCCCATAACGAACTGTATGCAGAGCTTCGCATTACCCTTGCTCTGATATGGTTATAAAGTAGGAGATGCTTTTATAAAGGGACCCACTAACTGGAAAAAATGACTTTGCCTATCTGAATCTATAATTGAATACTGTAAATAGCCACGTACTCTGATTTTGTGTTTGCTCATGCCTTCAATCCAGCAAAAATTTTGTTTAGGATTTAGGGAGCAGATCCACCCCTCCCTCTTTGAACCACTCCCACTTCCACCTCGAACGTGAGACTTTTCCCCCACAAACCAACGTCAAGCCTGCACACAAACATACAGGCATTTCCAACTGGGCAAAATCTCTGTCAACATTCAGATAAGTAAAAACTACTCACAGAAGAATCGTTGTTGCGAGAGCAAGGAACTTGATGACAGCTGAAATATAAGGAAGTTTTAGATAGATTGGAATCTAAAGAAATGGGGGGCAGATCAACAAAAAAATGAGACAGTGGTGGTTGGTAAGAATTATAGTTTCCAGTTATAGTCAATTAAAAATTACCTATTTTCGTATAGCCGCCCTTAACGGCAAGTATTATGTTCTTTTGAACCATCATAATGTCTGATCGAAACAATGGATGGGTCACAAATAGAGATGGGACCTTGGCGGTCCCATCTCGGACCCGGATCCAACACAGAACCCCTCAGTTCCGAAATCCTAATGTTCGGATTCGGAGACCATTTTTGATGATTAGCAAAAGTTCAAACAACTTCTTTTTTTTCTGAAATCCTCGAAACGTCGATCAACCTTGAAGATATGATCGGCAACGTGAAAGGAGTTTCCCAATGTAGTAATTATCGACAAAACGTTTCATGGATTATCAAAAATGCACCAAACATTCGAAATCATCGAAGATGGGTTACAAAGTCCGAAAGTATGCCCATTTTTGGATTTTGATCTTTGGGATTTTCCCGAGGATCCCGTAAATCGAAAATGAAAAGAAATTGAACAGTTTCGAGCCATTTCTTATAGTCATGTATCCATTCACATCGGCCTGCCCCAAGAGCTTACAATCTAAATCAAATTGCTATTACCCATACACCTATCAGTATGGTCTTTATGTTTGTGGGGGAAACGGAGTGCCTGGAGGAAATCCGGCACTCCGATGTGTCCAAGGGTTACGTGAAATGGGTTGACTGCAGATATTACAGCACCTTATGCTGGGAAACTTTACAACAGCACAAAGATTTGCAGGTGAACATAAATATTTAACAACCGCTCATCCATGATCAACTGTAGGAACGAGTCTTTCCATACAATAAACCTAGAAATGGCGGTGACAAATAATGTGGGGTATTTTTTGAGAAATCAATGTGACTTACATGACTTGACTATGAAATGAGTTTCTGTGATAGAAAGATGATGAAATACACAGAGATGTGTGTGGTTGATGAGGAGACTGGGGAAGTCTAGAGAATATCAGCAGGAGAACCTTATTATAAAAGCATGTCTCTATCTCACATAGAGTCAGATGTTATAAGCATGAAATGTGCTCATATAAACAGAACTAAGGGCACAACATGGGGGCCACTGGAATGGTGAATTTAAAGCAGTGAGACCTATAGAATATAGTAGATTGAGATTATTTTATAGTCCTGTAATAAACGATCTGTACGCTATCGGAACCGATAAGTAGCAAACATGTATAGAGATCAATTAGTACTAGCGGAATTTACTAGGGATTTTCATACTACCCATGAATCAATTAATTTACATATTTCCAGTTCTATTCCTAATCACATTAGCTACCTGCGCCCTGCACCCTTATTTGTAGATTGTAAAGCTGCTACGCACAACTAAATAATTTGGCAAAACCACTAACATTTCAGTGTTTCGGTCATCTGGCCGAATATTGTATGGTTCTCTGGTGGCCAATGCCAGACCGACTGTCGACCATCTTGTTCATCCCGAATCAGAGAAATGCATTATCAGGACAGGTCGGAAAACCAGGCCAACTGTGCGGGTCCCTCTACGGGACCGCCACACTCAGCCGTGGTTAATGTCAGATGCGGGCTGCGAACCCATCCGCCATTACAACTCTAAAACAAGTCTACAAATGGGTCGTTGGAGTGCGGAAAAGTCTGCTATGGCTCTGTACCACGTCTTAAGGCACCCAGGAACGGCCGTAGCTGTTCAGCTGGCTCAATGTGCACAGATCGTATTCAGGACGTTGTCCGTTTAACAAACCCCACCAGAACACGTCTCTACTCGTAGAACGAATACAGGGGCCTATGTCTTTACCATTAACACAATACTTCTTCATATATGGTGGCAATGCAAATAAAGGGCGCTACTAGAGATGTCCGAACTTCGCAAATCCGGTCCGCTCGAGGATCCGCAAGTTTCGAAAAAATTCGAAAATCCGCTATCGGGACCCATTAAACCTATTAAATGAAGATTCTTCGCAAAATACGAGGAGTTCAGTCAGAAATAATCGGACCAAGCCATGTGGCTTGCTCCGTCCCAAACATGCGAAAAATCACGAAATGTAGATTTAGATGGATTTCTCGTATTTTTCCCGTATTTTCAAATACGAGAAATCCTCGTAATTTCGAAAATTCGAAAACGGCGGCGGTTCGGTCGAAAGTTCGGAAGGCAAAAAACCCGGAAAATCCGCGATAGCCGCCGTTCGTAACGAGGGAAAATCCGCCGCAGACTGTAGGTTACGAGATCTGCGAACTGGGCCATACACTAGCAGCTTACACACTAATGAGTTGTGTAAAACCCAACGTTTACCAATGTAATACTGGGTCTTATGTGGGTTTTATAGCTCTTTCAGGCTCATTTACCCAGAGCCGCTATCGCTCTGGTTAAAAGTCCTGCTCGCGCGATTCAATATACATTTGAGAAGGTGGGTTAATCCGGTTAAATAGCCAGCTATTGCTCGGCGTTTAAAATCCTGCCCTAAAACTAGCGCAGGATTTTGCATAATCCGCGCATTCGACACTGCTGATATGGAGCTTAAACTCGCACTAACCATTAGCAACAACTGGTTAGCCACACTTAACGCCATATATTTGTCCAGCGAGTCTGGGTAATAGACCCTTTGTCTATGGTGTAAGATCTCTGCTGGAAATGCTCCTTACTTACCATCGTTTCCACAACGCAACTGGCACATTGAACGTTGAATTGCGGGAGATGGTAAGGAGCGTCAGGTTGAAGTTTCATTTTGGGTTATATTTTGTACCCATCCTTCTTATAAGACCTGAAGGAATATATTATATTAAATTTCCCTAATGCGTAACTAATTTACAAGGTCTCCTTACAACGTGGCCGCTTTAAGGTTAATACCATTTGCAACAAAACTAGCTAGGCAGAATTTAAAAGTCCATGATTACCGCGGACACGAAAATATAAAAGAACGCAATCATTTTTTTTTCATTACACTAGCAATAAACAATATAAATATCCCAGAAGAGGTATGCCGGAGATGATAAGTCTTGTAAAACTGCTTGTACAAATTACTTCGGTACTAAACAAAATATTGAATATGAGAAATACAATTCCGCGCAGTCAAACAAAGCCTCGCGTACGTATCAATGCACATTCCCTTGCGGAGGGCTTAAGCTGGTATTGTCAATTTCATGATATTGATGTGAAATTAAAACATAGAACACATTGACATGGCAAGGCTGCTCCGAGTGAAGGACTCTACGGGAGGAGATTTTAAAGGGACACAGTCTCTAAGACGTTCTTCATGTTAAAGGAAAAATAGAGCTTTGGTAGAAGATGCAGTTTTTATTGATGTTTTGCAGACGAAGGTGCCGGATACTTTGAAACTTGTTCCTCCATGAAGGGATCATTGAATCAATAAGTTGCAGAACCAACGGTGCCTCGGCTATTATAAAATCTAGAAATGATGCATGCTGTTGGGGCTGAAACTCTATTATTATTATTATGACTGAACGTTGTCTTTGAAGGCCATGCAGGTTGTCTTGTACGTTTTTTTACATTACGACCTTCTAGGGATTAATGAATACGAAATGTAATAAAAAGAGTTGGAAAATAAAAGCAAGTCCTTGAGTCGTGAAGGAAAATATTTATCTGAGAGGATAAACAAATGTCTTAAAAAGTGTTTATGTCAGGAATTACACCCTTTTACCAATTATGAATATTGGGGCTTTTATTTGCCCGTGTCCTTAATCTGAGTAGCCGAGAAGACTAGTACAAAGGTAAACTAAGGTGATTAACGTAAATTGGCATTACGATCGGAAAATCCGTTTGCAAGAAACCGTTTAAAGCCGCAGGAGATGGGAACTAAGGTTGGATACACAGGGGGGAAATTATTTGTCCAACGGAGCATTGTTGTGAGAGCTCAGTCAGGACAAATGAGAGACAATGTGTCCACAGCGACAGTTACAGAAATGATTGTGTGGGGTGATTTACAAAGGGCCTGATCGTCTGATCCGGAGCACTATAGGTCGGTTGGGTGAAATATCTTCCTTGTGTACCGAGCCTAAGATCAGTGCCAGGGAAAATCTTTATTTTTTCAGTAAACCGCTCAATATTGTCGAGGGGTATAACAGTAAACGGTTATTGATAATTTGATTACATTTGTCGAATCACTTAAAATATGATGTCAACTATCGTGATAGAAGTTAAGGTTGGAAGTCCATCAAGCCTACCTATGGACTGGGTCACACTACAGAAAAAAACGCCAGCCTTTTGCATACATTCAACATTGCTTTTTTTTTCGGTGCAGTTTGTATTCATATTTAAGTGATCAGGAATAAATAGGCAGTATTGCCCTACAGATAGGAAAGAAAGAAATGCTTAAAAATGGTTACTGGGTTCCTAGATATGGAATCGAATAAACTGGCGACAACACATTATTTTTGTGTGATTATACAAATCTTGCTGCCTATTGAAAACCGCTATCCATATTGACTTGTGCTTTGAATATTTACAACACATATGATTGCCTTCAAGGTAAAAATGATATTATCATTTTAGTTCCCTTGTGTGAGATGCTGTGCAGCCAGGGACTGTATGTTTTAAAAGTTAGTAATTGTTCCTGCCACTTACATCTCGAGGTGGAGAGTGCTGAATGCAAAATTGTTAAATTTAACAGCTAGTAGCTGAAAGCGGATCGCCTGGGTTAGTCTGTGAATATGATTAAATGGGTGGAGCAGCCACGTTAACATTTTTTTTTTTTACTTAAAGGGTAACTGTGTGTCAACAAGTTAGGGTTAAATGAAAGCCTGCAGTATTTCCTTTCAAATAACCGACAATCACACTCTGGCTGTGAGCCTAGGGTAAATACATTGGGGTGAATGTTCAAACTTCCTGCTTCCAGAAGGATGGGTGACATCCCCTGACCTCTACACACTCACGCCCCAGGGAGAAGCATGCTCAGTTAAGACTTAATGCTGGCCAAAATCAGGAAGTACCTGGGGGGGGGGGGGATTTTCACAATAACTTTAACTAGATGAAATAACAAATTTTTCTGGAGATGTGATTTAGGTTTTATTTGAAGTGTGATGTAAAGGCTTTTTATATATCCTAACTAGTTTGTAAGAATTCAAGACCACAGTTACCCTTTAAAGGGAAAGTACTTAGTTTAAAAGTGATTCAGAAAGCATATAGAATATTTTTAGTGAGGTAAAAGATCCAAGTCCTGTTCTTACAGCAGAGTTAAGTTAGCATACATACGTTAGATTTCTGATTGGATTTTCAATTGGAATTACCGATCGTAATTCTCCTCCTTGTGTCAGCGATCTTACATAGATTTCAGCAAAACTACGTAGTACGTGGTACAAAATTGTCCACCATGCCGATATTCATTTCTTTTAAAAATGTAGGAAAAATATCTTCGATATTCTGATCAATTCGAAAGAATTTGCCAAAATGTTTGGAATGCCGTGTATGAGGAGATTTGTACTTTTTAACATGCCCATCTTCTGCGCAGCTGACAGCTTTCTGACACAGTGATGCGCCCTCTAGCTCTGACATGGGCATGCATGCCATTTTTGCCTATTTTTAAGAAGGATTTCCTACTCCCTCGGAATTATCTTTATGATTTTTGAATATCATTTTTAATTTTAGTGTCCTTTAAATGAATAGCTTTACCCAAAGAAAAAGCACAAAAACAAGTAAAAGTCACCCTTTTTCAGGATTTGGTTAAGGTCTATCTTCTAGAAGTGTGGGATTATCCATGGTAAGTAGCACGCCATTAGATTCCGGTTTTCCTCATTCACGTCTAGAATGTTGGAATATTCGGGTAAGTAGCCGCCATTAGATTCAGGAATTCACTGTCTAGAATGTGTGGAATTCCAGGTAAGTAGCACGCCATTAGATTAAGGATTCACTGTCTAGAATGTGTGGGATTATCCAGGTAAGTGCCGCCATTAGATTCAGGAATTCACTGTCTAGAATGTGTGTTGGAATATCGGGTAAGTAGCCTGCCATTAGATTCAGGAATTCACTGTCTAGAATGTGTTGGAATATCGGGAAGTAGCCTGCCATTAGATTCAGGAATTCACTATCTAGAATGTGTTGGAATATCCGGGTAAGTAGCACGCCATTAGATTCAGGAATTCACTGTCTAGAATGTGTTGGAATATCGGGGTAAGTAGCACAATATTAGATTAAGGAATTCACTGTCTAGAATGTGTTGGAATATCCAGGTAAGTAGCACGCCATAGATTCAGGAATTCACTGTCTAGAATGTGTTGGAATATCCGGTTAAGAAGCCCGCCATTAGATTCAGGAATTCACTGTCTAGAATGTGTTGGAATATCGGGGTAAGTAGCACGCTAATAGATTCAGGAATTCACTGTCTAGAATGTGTTGGAATGTCGGGGTAAGTAGCACACCATTAGATTCAGGAATTCACTGTCTAGAATGTGTTGGAATATCCGGGTAAGTAGCCTGCCATTAGATTCAGGAATTCACTGTCTAGAATGTGTTGGAATATCTGGGTAAGTAGCCCCCCATTAGATTCAGGAATTCACTGTCTAGAATGTGTTGGAATATCCAGGTAAGTAGCACGCCATTAGATTCAGGAATTCACTGTCTAGAGTGTGGGTTATCCAGGTAAGTAGCACGCCATTAGATTCAGGAATTCACTGTCTAGAGTGTGTTGGTATCCGGGTAAGTAGCCTGCCATTAGATTCAGGAATTCACTGTCTAGAATGTGTTGGAATATCCGGGTAAGTAGCCCGCCATTAGATTCAGGAATTCACTGTCTAGAATGTGTTGGAATATCCGGTTAAGTAGCCCGCCATTAGATTCAGGAATTCACTGTCTAGAATGTGTTGGAATATCGGGGTAAGTAGCACGCCATTAGATTCAGGAATTCACTGTCTAGAATGTGTTGGAATGTCGGGGTAAGAAGCACACCATTAGATTAAGGAATTCACTGTCTAGAATGTGTTGGAATATCCGGGTAAGTAGCATGCCATTAGATTCAGAAATTCACTGTCTAGAATGTGTTGGAATATCCGGGTAAGTAGCCTGCCATTAGATTCAGGAATTCACTGTCTAGAATGTGTTGGAATATCCGGTTAAGTAGCATGCCATTAGATTCAGGAATTCACTGTCTAGAATGTGTTGGAATATCGGGGTAAGTAGCACACCATTAGATTCAGGAATCACTGTCTAGAATGTGTTGATTGGATATCGGGTAGAGTAGCACGCTATTAGATTCAGGAATTCACTGTCTAGAATGTGTTGGAATATCCGGGTAAGTAGCACACCATTAGATTCAGGAATTCACTGTCTAGAATGTGTGGGAATATCCGGGTAAGTAGCCCGCCATTAGATTCAGGAATTCACTGTCTAGAATGTGTTGGAATATCTGGGTAAGTAGCACGCCATTAGATTCAGGAATTCACTGTCTAGAATGTGTTGGAATATCCGGGTAAGTAGCCCGCCATTAGATTCAGGAATTCACTGTCTAGAATGTGTGGGATTATCCAGGTAAGTAGCATGCTATTAGATTAAGGAATTCACTGTCTAGAATGTGTTGGAATATCGGGGTAAGTAGCCCGCCATTAGATTCAGGAATTCACTGTCTAGAATGTGTTGGAATATCGGGTAAGTAGCACGCCATTAGTTTCAGGAATTCACTGTCTAGAGTTGGAATATCCGGGTAGAGCACGCATTAGATTCAGGAATTCACTGTTCGAATGTATGGGATTATCCAGGTAGTAGCCCCCCATTAGATTCAGGAATTCACTGTCTAGAATGTGTTGGAATATCCAGGTAAGTAGCACACCATTAGATTCAGGAATTCACTGTCTAGAATGTGTTGGAATATCGGTAGTAGCACGCCATTAGATTCAGGAATTCATGTCTAGAATGTGTTGGAATATCGGGGTAAGTAGCACGCGATTAGATTCAGGAATTCACTGTCTAGAATGTGTTGGAATATCCGGGTAAGTAGCACACCATTAGATTCAGGAATTCACTGTCTAGAATGTGTTGGAATATCGGTAAGTAGCACGCCATTAGATTCAGGAATTCACTGTCTAGAATGTGTTGGAATATCCGGGTAAGTAGCACGCCATTAGATTCAGGAATTCACTGTCTAGAATGTGTTGGAATATCGGGGTAAGTAGCATGCCATTAGATTCAGGATTCACTGTCTAGAATGTGTTGGAAATCGGGGTAAGTAGCACACCATTAGATTCCGGAATTCACTGTCTAGAAGTGTGTTGGAATATCCGGGTAAGTAGCCCGCCATTAGATTCAGGAATTCACTGTCTAGAATGTGTTGGAATATCCGGGTAAGTAGCCCGCCATTAGATTCGGATTCACTGTCTAGAATGTGTTGGATATCCGGGTAAGTAGCCCGCCATTTGATTCAGGAGTTCTGTCTAGAATGTTTTGGAATATCCGGTTAAGTAGACGCCATTAGATTCAGGAATTCACTGTCAGAAATGTGTTGGAATATCCGGGTAAGTAGCACGCCATTAGATTCAGGAATTCACTGTCTAGAATGTGTTGGATTATCCAGGTAAGTAGCACGCCATTAGATTCAGGAATTCACTGTCTAGAATGTGTTGGAATATCGGGGTAAGTAGCATGCTATTAGATTCAGGAATTCACTGTCTAGAATGTGTTGGAATATCGGGGTAAGTAGCACGCCATTAGATTCAGGAATTCACTGTCTAGAATGTGTGGATATCCGTGGTAAGTAGCCGCCATTAGATTCAGGATTCACTGTCTAGAATGTGTTGGATATCCGGGTAAGTAGCCCGCCATTAGATTCAGGAATTCACTGTCTAGAATGTGTTGGAATATCGGGGTAAGTAGCACACCATTAGATTCAGGAATTCACTGTCTAGAATGTGTTGGAATATCGGGGTAAGTAGCACACCATTAGATTCAGGAATTCACTGTCTAGAATGTGTTGGAATATTGGGGTAAGTAGCACGCCATTAGATTCAGGAATTCACTGTCTAGAATGTGTTGGAATATCCGGGTAAGTAGCCCGCCATTAGATTCAGGAATTCACTGTCTAGAATGTGTTGGAATATAGGGGTAAGTAGCACACCATTAGATTCAGGAATTCACTGTCTAGAATGTGTTGGAATATGGGGTATAGCACACCATTAGATTCAGGAATTCACTGTCTAGATGTGTTGGAATATCCGGGTAAGTAGCATGCTATTAGATTCAGGAATTCACTGTCTAGAATGTGTTGGAATATTGGGTAAGTAGCCCGCCATTAGATTCAGGAATTCACTGTCTAGAATGTGTTGGAATATCCGGGTAAGTAGCCTGCCATTAGATTCAGGAATTCACTGTCTAGAATGTGTTGGAATATCCGGGTAAGTAGCCCACCATTAGATTCAGGAATTCACTGTCTAGAATGTGTTGGAATATCGGGGTAAGTAGCCCGCCATTAGATTCTGGAATTCACTGTCTAGAATGTGTTGGAATATCCGGGTAAGTAGCACACCATTAGATTCAGGAATTCACTGTCTAGTATGTGTTGGAATATCCGGGTAAGTAGCACGCCATTAGATTCAGGAATTCACTCTCTAGAATGTCTTGGGATATCTGGTTAAGTAGCCTGCCATTAGATTCAGGAATTCACTGTCTAGAATGTGTTGGAATATCCGGGTAAGTAGCACGCCATTAGATTCAGGAATTCACTGTCTAGAATGTGTTGGAATATCCGGGTAAGTAGCCCGCCATTAGATTCAGGAATTCACTGTCTAGAATGTGTTGGAATATCTGGGTAAGTAGCCTGCCATTAGATTCAGGAATTCACTGTCTAGAATGTCTTGGAATATTTGGGTAAGTAGCACGCCATTAGATTCAGGAATTCAATGTCTAGAATGTGTTGGAATATCCGGGTAAGTAGTCTGCCATTAGATTCAGGAATTCACTGTCTAGAATGTCTTGGAATATCTGGGTAAGTAGCCTGCCATTAGATTCAGGAATTCACTGTCTAGAATGTGTTGGAATATCGGGGTAAGTAGCACGCCATTAGATTCAGGAATTCACTATCTAGAATGTCTTGGAATATCTGGGTAAGTAGCCCGCCATTAGATTCAGGAATTCACTGTCTAGAATGTGTTGGAATATCGGGGTAAGTAGCCCGCCATTAGATTCAGGAATTCACTGTCTAGAATGCGTTGGATATCGGGGTAAGTAGCACGCCATTAGATCAGGAATTCACTGTCTAGAATGTGTTGGAATATGGGTAAGTAGCCTGCCATTAGATTCAGGAATTCACTGTCTAGAATGTGTGGAATATTGGGTAAGTAGCCTGCCATTAGATTCAGGAATTCACTGTCTAGAATGTGTTGGAATATCTGGGTAAGTAGCACGCCATAATAGATCAGGAATTCACTGTCTAGAATGTTGTGGAATATCTGGGTAAGTAGCCTGCCATTAATTCAGGAATCACTGTCTAGAATGTCTTGGAATATCTGGGTAAATAGCTGCCATTAGATTCAGGAATTCACTGTCTAGAATGTGTTGGATATTCTGGGTAAATAGCCCGCCATTAGATCAGGAACACTGTCTAGAAGTGTTGGAATATCGGGGTAAGTAGCACGCCATTAGATTCAGGAATTCACTGTCTAGAATGCGTTGGAATATCGGGGGAAGTAGCACGCCATTAGATTCAGGAATTCACTGTCTAGAATGTGTTGGAATATCTGGGTAAGTAGCACGCCATTAGATTCAGGAATTCACTGTCTAGAATGTGTTGGAATATCCGGGTAAGTAGCACGCCATTAGATTCAGGAATTCACTGTCTAGAATGTGTTGGAATATCCAGGTAAGTAGCACGCCATTAGATTCAGGAATTCATGTTTAGAATGTGTTGGATATCCGGGTAAGTAGCACGCCATTAGATTCAGGAATTCACTGTCTAGAATGTGTTGGAATATCCAGGTAAGTAGCACGCCATTAGATTCAGGAATTCACTGCTAGAATGCGTTGGAATATTGGGTAAGTAGCACGCCTTAGATTCAGGAATTCACTGTCTAGAATGTGTTGGAATATCTGGGTAAGTAGCACGCCATTAGATTCAGGAATTCACTGTCTAGAATGTGTTGGAATATCGGGGTAAGTAGCACGCCATTAGATTCAGGAATTCACTGTCTAGAATGCGTTGGAATATCTGGGTAAGTAGCCCGCCATTAGATTCAGAAATTCACTGTCTAGAATGTGTTGGAATATCCGGGTAAGTAGCAACACTATTAGATTAAGGAATTCACTGTCTAGAATGTGTTGGAATATCTGGGTAAGTTGTCCGCCATTAGATTCAGGAATTCACTGTCTAGAATGTGTTGGAATATCTGGGTAAGTAGCACGCCATTAGATTCAGGAATTCACTGTCTAGAATGTGTTGGAATATCGGGGTAAGTAGCACGCCATTAGATTCAGGAATTCATGTTCTAGAATGCGTTGGAATATCTGGGTAAGTAGCCCGCCATTAGATTCAGAAATTCACTGTCTAGAATGTGTTGGAATATCCGGGTAAGTAGCACAATATTAGATTAAGGAATTCACTGTCTAGAATGTGTTGGAATATCTGGTGGTAGTAGTCCGCCATTAGATTCAGGAATTCACTGTCTAGAATGTGTTGGAATATCTGGGTAGTAGCACGCCATTGATTCAGGAATCACTGTCTAGAATGTGTTGGAATATCTGGGTAAGTAGCATGCCATTAGATTCAGGAATTCATGTCTAGAAGTGTTGGAATATCGGGGTAAGTAGCCCGCTATTAGATTCAGGAATTCACTGTCTAGAATGCTTTGGAATATCTGGGTAAGTAGCCCCCATTAGATTCAGGAATTCACTGTAGAATGTGTGGAATATCGGGGTAAGTAGCACGCCCTAGATTCAGGAATTCACTGTCTAGAATGCGTTGGAATATCTGGGTAAGTAGGCCGCCATTAGATTCAGAAATTCACTGTTAGATGTGTTGGAATATCGGGTAAGTAGCACACTATTAGATTAAGGAATTCACTGTCTAGAATGTGTTGGAATATCTGGGTAAGTAGTCCGCCATTAGATTCAGGAATTCACTGTCTAGAATGTGTTGGAATATCTGGGTAAGTAGCACGCCATTAGATTCAGGAATTCACTGTCTAGAATGTGTTGGAATATCGGGGTAAGTAGCACGCCATTAGATTCAGGAATTCACTGTCTAGAATGCGTTGGAATATCTGGGTAAGTAGCCCGCCATTAGATTCAGAAATTCACTGTCTGAATGTGTTGGAATATCCGGGTAAGTAGCACAATATTAGATTAAGGAATTCACTGTCTAGAATGTGTTGGAATATCTGGGTAAGTAGTCCGCCATTAGATTCAGGAATTCACTGTCTAGAATGTGTTGGAATATCTGGGTAAGTAGCACGCCATTAGATTCAGGAATTCACTGTCTAGAATGTGTTGGAATATCTGGGTAAGTAGCATGCCATTAGATTCAGGAATTCACTGTCTAGAATGTGTTGGAATATCGGGGTAAGTAGCCCGCTATTAGATTCAGGAATTCACTGTCTAGAATGCTTTGGAATATCTGGGTAAGTAGCCCGCCATTAGATTCAGGAATTCACTGTCTAGAATGTGTTGGAATATCGGGGTAAGTAGCACGCCATTAGATTCAGGAATTCACTGTCTAGAATGTGTGGGTTATCCAGGTAAGTAGCCCGCCATTAGATTCAGGAATTCACTGTTAGAATGTGTTCGAATATCTGGGTAAGTAGCCCGCCATTAGATTCAGGAATTCACTGTCTAGAATGCGTTGGAATATCGGGGTAAGTAGCCCGCCATTAGATTCAGGAATTCACTGTCCTAATCCTTTTCTCTCATTTTTATCTAACTGCAAAACATAAATTCTTAGTTCTTCCCACACTGCGCACAAAACCCTGCTTTAAACCTTATCAGCTGTCTAGTCAATAGCTTCAGAATTACTTGGAGACCCCATTAGATGGCATTTATTTTTTCCGGCTCATGGTAAAAAGCCTTGATAATGTTTTCAATCGAATAGTCTACACTTTGAACCGAGACGTTCTGTACAACTCCCACCATCCCCCGGATCAACACAACACAAACCTTCATTGTTTGGTTAATGACTTGAGCACCAAATAGATTTTTTTTTTAATTCCATTTCCAAGATCTAAGCCCAGAATGAAATGATACTAACGCGGCAATAAATTACTCCTTTTGATGCAATCTCACTTAAATAGAACAATGCCTTCAGCCTGAAGAAAATCCTTTTCAATAACGAGGGCTTGCGAGCCGTATCACGGATGTATTAAAGGGAAATCTTTACAATTGAATTTAGAAATTGTCAGACCAGGTGTGCCTGTTCATGTGAAATAAGGTGAATACATCATCAGGAATGGACTTGTAAATGTTTTGTGAACATTCAAAGAAGAATCAATCTATTAGACATTACCTGTGGAGTAAAATGCCTTTTCATGTTGTCTTCATGGTTATGTTTCTCTTTGGGAAAACTGAATTGGTTACACAAAGCTTAATGTCTGTTATATATCCTGTAGTTATTATTTTATAGCTAATGTTTGTTTTTTTGATCCAGCTGTTTGGTTAAACTGTCCTGCTGGTATCTGCCCAACTTCCTAATATGTGGTAGTAGAACAAGTATGGGTGGGGTAGGGGAATCAAAAAAAAAAATTGATCCAATATTTTTAATGTTTCATTGCTTTTATTAATGAACATTTCTCTGGAGGATCATGTAGGTTTATCTGTATATTCAGCTGTGTGAATAACCTAATTTATTTTTTGTTTCATTTTGAGGGTGGACATGATTGAACGGCACCAAAAAGACAACAATTTTCAGCCAAGAGTCATGTCCCACTGTACGTACTTTGCACTGTACTCACAAATAGAGATAAACAAAACCAGCAACCAGATATCAATTAGACCATCGCTTGATTTAGCACCAGATGGCAGCACACAGGTCAGATCTCATTCCCAATTAACTTAGTCAATCGTTTCACCAACAGATGGCAGCACAAAGGTCAGATCTCATCCCGAAATAACTTAGGTGATCATATTTCACCACCAGGTGACAATACAAAGATCAGATCTCACACAATTAACTTAGACAATCACTCATTTACCAACAGATGGCAGCACAAGGTCAGATCTCATCCCCAATTAACTTAGGCATCACTTGTTTCAATAACAGATGACGGCAGCACAAAGGTCAGATCTCATCCCCAATTAACTAGGGTGATCACTTGTACTCCACCAGATGATGGTAGCACAAAGGTCAGATCTTATCCCCAATAACTAGGGTGATCACTTGTATCTCCACCAGATGATGGTAGCACAAAGGTCAGATCTTATCCCCAATTAACTAGGTGATCACTTGTATCACCACCAGATAATGGTAGCACAAAGGTTAGATCTCACCCCAATATACTAGGGTGATCACTTGTATCACCACCATGGTGGTAGCACAAAGGTCAGATCTCATCCCTAACCCAAAATAGTCCCAGCCACTCAGAGATGTTTCAGGAACATACAGTACATACACAGCTTGACTTAATAAAAAGAGATACAAAGTACTGATATCACTTTATATATTTCACTTTAAAGAGGAATATTTATGTTAATGGGACTATTTGGGACACATAGACTATATATAATAAGGCATGTCTCCTGATACATAGAGTAATAGTGTTATTATTTGCTCCTGTTGGTCAATAGGAAAGATAATTCCTAGTGAGGAAAATTAGGTTTTATTTTAAATATTTTTTATATTAGGTAACATACAGATTCATTAAGTGTTTCAGGATATTTCCTTTATGTTTGGCAATAGGAAAGTATCCCTGGATCAACCAGAACTAACAGAATATGTATTTATACCAGTAATTCTCAATATTATATAGTATCCCTGTACAACCAGAAACTACAGTATATGTATTAATACCAGTAATTCTAATATTATATAGTATCCCCGTACCAACCAGAACTACAGTTATGTATTAATACCAGTAATTCTCAATATTATATAGTATCCCTGTACCAACCAGAACTACAGTATATGTATATACCATAGTAATTCTCATATTATATAGTATCCCTGTACCAACCAGAACTACAGTATATGTATTAATACCAGTAATTCTCAATATTATATAGATCCCCGTACCAACCAGAACTACAGTATATGTATTAATACCAGTAATCTCCAATCTTATATAGATACCCTGTACCAACCAGAACTACAGTATATGTATTAATACCAGTAATTCTCAATATATAAGTATCCCGTACCAACCAGAACTCAGTATATGTATTAATACCAGTAATTCTCAATATTATAAGGTATCCCCGTACCAACCAGAACTTAAGTATATGTATTAATACCAGTAATTCTCAATTATTAGTATCCCTGTACCAACCAGAACTACATATATGTATTAATACCTAATTTCAATATTATATAGTATCCCCGTACCAACCAAAAATACAGTATATGTATAATGCCAGTAATTCTCAATATTATATAGTATCCCTGTACCAACCAGAACTACAGCATATGTATTAATACCAGTAATTCTCAATATTATATAGTATCCCTGTACCAACCAGAACTACATATATGTATTAATACCAGTATTCTCAATTTATATAGTATCCCTGTACCAACCAGAAACTACAGCATATGTATTAATACCAGTAATTCTCAATATATATGTATCCCTGTACCAACCAGAACTACATTATATGTATTAATACCAGTAATTCTCAATATTATATAGTATCCTGTACCAACCAGAACTACATTATATTTATTAATACCAGTAATCTCAATATTATATAGTATCCTGTACCAACCAGAACTAGCAATGTATTAATACCAGTAATCTCAATATTATATAGTATCCCTGTACCAACCAGAACTACAGTATATGTATTATACCAGTAATTCTCAATATTATATAGTATCCCTGTACCAACCAGAACTACAGCTATGTATTAATACCAGTAATTCTCAATATTATATAGTATCCCTGTACAACCAGAACTACAGAATATGTATTAATACCAGTAATTCTCAATATTATATAGTATCCCTGTACCAAAGAACTACAGTATATGTATTGATACCAGTAATTCTCAATATTATATAGTATCCCTGTACCAACCAGAACTACAATATATGTATTAATACCAGCAATCTCACATATATATAGTATCCCCGTACCAACCAACCCTTCAGTATATATATTATACCAGTAATTATCCATATTATATAGTATCCCTGTACCAACCAGAACTACAGTATATGGGATTAATACAGTAAAGTTTACTATTAATTTCTTAAATATTATATAGTATCCCTGTACCAACCAGAACTACAGTATATGTATTAATACCAGTAATTCACAATATTATATAGTATCCCCGTACCAAACAGAACTACGGTATATGTATTAATACCACTAATTTTCAATATTATATAGTATCCCTGTACCAACCAGAACTACAGTATATGTATTAATACCAGTAATTCTCAATATTATATAGTATCCCTGTACCAACCAGATCTATAGTATATGAATTAATACCAGTAATTATCAATATTTTTCAGTTTTAGAAACTTATCTAGGCCACTTTTAAAGCTATTCAATGAACTTGCCATTACCACATCTGCTGGAAGACACTTCTACAGTTTCACCATTCTCACTGTAAAGAAACCTTTCCTAACCTGAAGATGAAGCTTCTTTTCTTGAAGGATGTTCACGAGTTGGAGGGGTGGCTGTCAATCTCCCTCCACCGATCCAACCCCTTTATAGTCTATAAAAAAAAAAAGAGAAAATGTGTGAGGTTTATAGGTGTGGTCTATGTTTAGGGGTGGGGCTAAGGGCACCAGGCTCTTTGGGCCTTCAGGCTCCTGACGTGTAAATCCGGACCTGGGCCATTAATATATTTGAATAAAGTTATCATATCCCCACGCAAACAATGTAAACAGCCCTAACTTGTGAAATCTGCCTGCATATTTAAGCCCCTTCATTTCTCTTATTAATTAAGTTGCCCTTCTCTGAACTGCTTCCAAGATGTCCCTTTTGTATATGGGATTCCAAAACTGCACAGCATATTCCAAATGAGGCCTTACCAGTGCCTTGTAAAGAGGGAGAATAATATTTTTCTCTCTTGAATCTATTCCCCTCTTTATACAAGACAATATCTTGCTAGCTCTAGCTGTTGCTACCTGGCATTGTTTGCTACAGCTAAGTCTGTTATCTACCAGAACCCCTAGAATCTGAACCCTCCTCTACCTTATAATATGATCCAGTTCTATCCTGTTATGCTTTTGCTGGCATAAACTTTAGACACACCAGTACATTTGTTCGTTTCTTTGCTTCCTGCGCTCTCTTTTTGTGCCTATAGAACTTAAGATCAATGGGGGGAATAAAAGCAACTAAGCTTTCTAATAGAGCTTACTGTGGTTCTATGTAACAAACAGGACAACATAATTCTTTAAAGCATAAAGTATTGGGTGAATGTTTGTTCTGTTTTTGAAGAATGTTCTACTCGTGTGGCTATTAGCAGCACAGTGACATAAGTCAGGGAAATTGGAACTCGCTTTCTGCGAATATCGGAATATTTCTGTAATTCTAGCAGCTAGTTCTTTCATTTTTAAACAATTCTTTTATACCACGGCAGTTCAATTAGGGGCTGTATAACTTGTCTCAGACGTTAGTGCCCATGAACAGAGGTAGATGTATATTCGGTATCTAGGCTCTTGCTTGACTCTGTATACAATCATCTTATCCGTAATGTGAGCTCTAAATGACCGACAGTATATGGAATTAGTCAACAAGTTGTTACCGTTTCCTATTTTTATATTTAAGTTTTTTTCCCAATTTCTCATTGCGTTATATATTTCCAAGCAAAAATAAGATCAATATCTCAGTTAGATACTGTGCGTGGCTGTATTGTATAATCAGTAGAAGCATGGCAGGTCTCCCAAGGTATCTCTGTAGTGGGAGGAAGATGATAATGTTTTTACCCGGACATTTTGAAATGATGTAGTTTAAGAGGAGTAAAGTCATCATATCATCTGAGCTATTCTTAAGCTTCAAACACACGTGTGATCATGGGGGACGACCTGTGACGCACAATGTGTATTTACAGCCATTTCGGGCAATAATCATACCGTGTGTGGGCTCAAAATGGCCGTTTGTTCAGGGATGGTTTCCTGACCAGCTGGGCAGATCTTCAACCGAATGGCCGTTTCAACCAACAGAATGCCCATACACGGCACAATTATCGGTCGAAATGGCCATACATACACATAGTGCTTCACAGGTCGGCCCTTAAGTACGAAACTTGTTTCCTCTTTAAAGGACAACTCCACCCTCATAACAACATCTTTTAGAAAGAACAGCCTCTTTAAAATATGTTGATATATCATAGTTTGTCCTATGAATTCATTACTGTATGCCTGCTATGCTTCTGGATGCCTCACGGAAACTGAGCAATTTAGAAACCTGTACTGAGCCTGTACTGAGCCTGGGCATGCTCAGAAGAGGCAGACGGGATTAATATTCAGTCATTGGCTGTGATGTCATCTGTCAAATCCATAACTGACAGTTGCTAACTGGAAGAACCAGGAAGCAAAAACAGGGGAAACAGGACAATGTGCAGGATTTCAGGTTAGACTTATATATTTCACATTTCAAACTATTACCGTTTAGGGTTTTGAGGGTAGATTTACATGTATGTAAGTTTTCATTTTGGGTTTGGACTTGCCCTTTAAATACAGAGAGAGTTGTGTTATGTTAATGAACGCACAGCTCTTCCTGGAGCAATTAGGAAATTGTCTTAATTGATTGTAATCAGTTCCATTGTGTGTTCATTTCTTTGTATTTTGCTTCATGGACTCAGAAGGCTGCGTTCACACGGAGGGACTATTTGTCCTGACCGAGCGCTCGTCCGGGACAAATGTTCGTCGGTAGCGGCAAATTCGTCCGCGAACGAACAATCGATCATGCGGTCCCATAGGGAACTGCAAGATTCATCGAAATTTACCGACATGTCCGATTGTTCGTTCGGCCGATATTTTCAGGCGACCAACCGAAAGTGCTGTGAATCGGTCGGCCAGAAACATCTGCTGGTTAGAGATGGATGAACTTTCCAAAGTTCAGTCCATTTTCAAACTTTCGAACTATATGGGAAGTTCGAAGGTTCGATGGGAGTCAAATAGTTTGAAAAGTTCTAATGAAATACAATTAAAATATCAATGGTAACTTAATGTAAATGGCTGTGGGACCTGGGAAATGGTCTGGGGAACACGTTCCAATATCCAGGACTTTCCAAAAATCAATTTTACTCTTTTTTTACACTTTTCTAGTTCGTTCGCGCCTAGGTATCATGTACATTTTACTTGCGGATTCAATGCTCGCATATAGGCTTTAATGGACACTTTACTTGCGGATTCAATGCTCGCATATAGGCTTTAATGGACACTTTACTTGCGGATTCAATGCTCGCATATAGGCTTTAATGGACACTTTACTTGCGGATTCAATGCTCGCATATAGGCTTAATGGACACTTTACTCGCGGATTCAATGCCGCATATGCTTTATGGACACTTACTCGCGGATTCGATGCTCGCATATAGGCTTTAATGGACACTTTACTCGCGGATTCAATGCTCGCATATAGGCTTTAATGGACACTTTACTTGCGGATTCAATGCTCGCATATAGGCTTTAATGGACACTTTACTTGCGGATTCAATGCTCGCATATAGGCTTTAATGGACACTTTACTTGCGGATTCAATGCTCGCATATAGGCTTTAATGGACACTTTACTTGCGATTCATGCTCGCATATAGGCTTTAATGCACTTTACTTGCGGATTCAATGCTCGCATATAGCTTTAATGGACACTTTACTTGCGGATTCAATGCTTGCATATAGGCTTTAATGGACACTTTACTTGCGGATTCAATGCTCGCATATAGGCTTTAATGGACCATTTACTTGCGGATTCAATGCTCGCATATAGGCTTTAATGGACACTTTACTCGCGGATTCGATTGTTCGCGCCTAGGTACCATGGACATTTTACTTGCGGATTTGATGTTCGTGTATAGGTTTTAATGGACACTTTACTCGCGGATTTGATGCTCGTGTTCGCGCCTAGGTACCATGGACATTTTACTTGCGGATTCGATGCTCGCGTATAGGTTTTAATGGACCCTTTACTCGCGGATTCGATGCTCGCATATAGGTATAATAGGCATTTTACTCGCAGATTCGAATGGTCGAACATTCGATATTTATCAAAAGTCCGAAAATATCGAAAATCCGGGTCTGGGATAGTTCGAGAAGTCCGAATTTGTTTGAAAAGTTCGGCTCAAACTCGTGTTCGAGTTCTAGTCCATCTCTACTGCTGGTGTGTACCCAGCCTAAATTATGTAAAGGGGAGGGGGGGATTGAAATGAAGGCATAAACAGCAATATATTTTTGAGGATTACCAAAATCAACTTCCAGGTTTGACGGTTACTTTAAATCGAAGACCTGACAAGAACCTTGCTCTGCAGATAGGTCAGGCCATCTGATGGGTTTCATTTCATGCGTTATTAGTATTATTGGTTGCATCTCTTCGTCTTAGATTGAAACATCTGGCATAGATGGATATAGTGATACGTATGTATGTTTTTAATCCCATCAGTATAGAAAATATAACCAACGTGGATGGAAACTTTCTGGTTGTTTTAATAACTTTTAACAAAAAGAAAAAACTTTTAACAAAATCCTGACACTTTTACCCAATGTCAATGTCACATTTTGTTGAATATTTTGTAGCTATTTTTCTCCTGTTCTTTTGACTTATTGCACAGGAATAAAAGGGATCTTATTTTAGCTTCTTAGTGTCCCCTACTGACCTTGAAAACTGACTCTGGCTTAAAACTTCTCTTAAAACAGAGCTAATAGTTACACTGTAAAGTATTTGTCTTCATGATGTTTTCGTAAATATATAGAGCTATGGCTTAATACAGAACAACCAACTCTCTCTTGGATTCCTGCTAGACAGGCACTAAATCTATTGGCTTTTATGTTGAGTGACAGTATTGGATTACTATCTTGTACAATGGAAGGTGGATTAAATTGGTTTGGGATTCTTTCAGCTAATTACAGTTTCCTTCCTTTTTTTCCATTACTTCTCAGAAGAGACAATATATATATATTTTCTTCTGCCTAATTTATTGAACTGTTTGTATAAATCAGCTGGTTAAAATACTTCTTCTTTACACATAATTAGCTAACAGGATTCCTGTGTTGATTTATCTCCCCAATCACAATGTTTGTATTGTAACTAAACTAGTCATAAATCTACTCAACACATCATCTAAGACCTGGGGATTGTAATGACAAGGTCTTAAATATTGGATGGTAGATTTAGAGGTATTAGCAACATCAGTGTTGGAGTCCTATGCAAAGACAGAAGTCTAGAAACAAAAAATAATACATTTTACAATAGAGTACAGTAGGGTAGAGTGTCTCACTATGGTAGCTATTCATGAAAGCCTTGATATTGTGAAATTAAAGTAATAGTTTATTGTGATTTAGCCATAAATGTCACT
This sequence comes from Hymenochirus boettgeri, assembly GCA_019447015.1. Taxonomy (NCBI): domain Eukaryota; kingdom Metazoa; phylum Chordata; class Amphibia; order Anura; family Pipidae; genus Hymenochirus; species Hymenochirus boettgeri. Next base: position 264,642,730 of record CM033472.1, read on the forward strand.
CAAAAAGCAGTGTGTGTCCAGCACATCAATGGTGCCCCCTATCATAGGGCTTCATCGTGATGCTGGACTTGGACTTAAAAACCATGTTTAGAATATGTTAGATTGGAGATTCTTTCATATTTACCCAAACTAAACATATCACAATCAATACCATGCTTAACTTTATTAACAAAATCTTCCACCAATGGCTAAGTGGTTGGGGCAGAAAAGGAACTATTCTGAAACAATACAACATTTGGTATGCAGACTCTGTGGATCATGGTTTGTGCATAGAGGTCAACCTTTAACTTCAGTTGACAGAGTTTGTTGGCTAATCAGTTCCCCAGTCCCGTTTCCAATACCGAGAATTGAGAATAAAGGAGATTTATCACACATTTCTCCTGATGGTTCCTCTGAAACAATTCTTCCTCCATCTGTATCATCTAAAACGTGGCCTTAGATCTGGCCACTGCACTGAGGATCCCCACTGTCTTACCATGGTCGCACTCATCCCATTCCAACTTCCGGGTTGGTCTGTGTGACGGTGACACGTGCAGATTTTAGAGCACATGACCATTTAGCAGTCTTGATTCATTTGCAATCTTCCCCCACCTTGCGGTACTCCGACATCTTTCCACCAACTGTTGTTTTAGAGGGAAAAAGTCATCAAGGGTAAGAACTGCTTGCAAGTAATTGTCCAACATCTGCAATTCCATGTTAGTCAACTCTTTATTAGGTGATTTGTATCACAGACGGCTATTCCCCCGCAATATCGCGTTGTAAAACAGCAAGAATAAATAAAAAATAAATGTATCTGCATCCAGATGTGCTGTAGAGATTGGATCCAGGTCCGACATGGAACCTCTCGGTTCCGAAATCCAAATGATCCATCTGAATTGGACGGATTGTCTGGATTTCGGGACTTCGTAGCCTATTTTCTATAATTATCGAACGTTCGAGGATTAGCGAAAATAGCATTGAATGTTCTATAATCCCCAAAAATACGATTGGAAACTCGAACGTAGTCTCTGATCATATTTTCAAGGATTATAGAACGTTCAATGCTAGTCTTGAACATTCGATAATAATCAAAATTTTGTTCCGTTTTCGGATTTTCGGATCTTCGGATTTTCTCAAGATCCGGGGATCCGAAAATGGAATGAAACTGTTGAGGTTCGGCCATCTCTAATGTGCTGTGTACTTAAACAGGATACCTGGGTAAGAGTAGGACAGGATTAGAAAAGAAAACTACTAGTGAGCAGTAGAGATGAGTCCCAGTTTTCATTCAGAACCGCCATGTAGGAACTCTAAACCTATCATTGAAAAATAAAAATTAGAAAATCGAAAAATGTAAACATGGGATTGGAAAAACCTGTTAGAATATCAAAATTTCCAATTGAAAATATATATTCAGAACTTAACAATAAGTTCCTCGGAACTGCTCTCAGATAGAGATGAACCCAAAGGCGTTTTTTCCGAACCGCGGAGATTTTTAGAAATCTCAAAAATATTGGGCTGAATGCCAAAACAGGAAGCGTGTGACGGTGTTTTGTTTTTTGTTTTTTTTTTACATATTTTGGGCATTGATACGTTTTCCCCAGACCATTTCCAGGGGTGCCCTTACCATAAAGCAAACTGAAACATTTGCTCAGGGCATGCCCCTGCAGAACACTTAAAAGGTGGCAGTTAAAAAAACCATCCTTCCTGCAATTCTGCATTTCATCATCAGTTCACCAATCAGTGTTAGTCAGCCCATCATACCCACCTCCACAAGCCATGCCTATGTACCCTAATGAAGCCAAACTCGCTTCACATGCTGCCCCCCCCATCTACCGATAGTTGGCATTTAAAAGTTGTTTCAGGTGTCAAAAACCCTAGGAACACTCCTGACCATTTCCCAGGTCCCTGAGCCATTAACAGTATGTTAACTTCATATTAGGCGGAACGTACAGATTTTTTAACTTCTATTGACTTTCAAATTTGGGGATTTTTTCGAAAGTCCACGAATCTGTAAGCAAAACGAATTTCACTGAGTCCGACCATCTTTACTGTCAGAATGAAACTCGCCAGTCTCTCTAAGGAGAAGCACCAGGAGATTAATCCTACACAACAGTTTACTACCAACAGGATATTTATAGGATTTATTCAAAGCAGACAGATTATCACTGAAACTACAGAAACCTAAAGCTGTAATCGGACTTTCCCAGACTGAACATCACTTATCTTCTTTAAAGTACTTGACACTTACAAGGGATTGAGGTGGTAGACCAAGCACAATAACAGTATTGTATCAAATAACAGGAGGTAGCAGGATCTGACACAAGGCCTGTAGGGAAATTCCCTCAATATTTCAGGAAAAATCCCTTTACCCAGGAGAGGAAGAAACCATTTGGGATGTGGTCTACATAAATGTTGTTGTTCCAGACATAAGCTGTACATTGTTTCACTAACAGAACAAAATTTATTATGAACTGACATAAGTGACAATATTCCTACCTCCCATCTTGTCTTAATGGATTACATTGATATTACAGTACATGTCAAATGTCCCACTAGGTATATTATTTCAGATAAACTAGTCCAGTTAAATTCACTTATTAAATTATATTTAAAGGATAACTATAGTGTAAAAATTAAGTTTTTAAAAATGGAAAGTACCTAGTGCAGGGAGGTTGGATTGATTATTCCTACCTCACAAAATAATTTCGTTGAGGAGCTACAGCATGTAAATTTTTAATTTGCCAGGTTAGTCCTGGACTATTCCTGTATTAAAGATGGTGCTGAAGCCAGGAGGAAGACTGGCAGAATCAGTTTTCTTTGGGCAGGTGCTCCTCACAGAAACAATGTTGGGAGGTAGGAATTACCAGTCCTATATCCCTGTCCCAAGTACTTTTCATTTTAACTGTTTTTTAAGAAAACTTTATACACTCCTTTAATCTTAAAAGGGGGAATTTAGGTAAAATGTATACAAAAGTCATTAAAACAAAAATAATTACATAAATATACATACAGTTTGATTTTAGTCAACCAAGATTAATAAGTGGGACGGATTAAGCAAGATTAATCGCTCGCCTCCCGGCAATTTAATATACCAACCCGTTGTGCGACTTTAATGCCAGCTGTCTATATTCAATAGCCTTTCACGATATATAAATAGGTTGAGCCAGCAGAGTGGTTGTCTTAAGCGATACCTGTGCACACAGTGGGAGTTAAGGTGGCGCTAACCGATATTGACTGTGTGATTTAATCAGTCCTTACAATAACAATCCATAGATATAGATTATATCATTATGACCTTTTTATGATATTTTTTAAGTAAAATTTCCCGATGCTTTCATGTATGATACATCAAATTAAAAAAATTAAATTATAGTCTGATGTTAGGTTTATTATTTATAAGGACAAGGCATCTGTACCTTTAAAAATATGTTTTAAAATCTGCTTCACTTAGTTATTTTCTTCCCAGACCCCTTTGCTGCAGGTTACACCTTCTGGTTGGCTAGAACGTGATTTGACTCCAACCACTTAATTCGGATGACATCACCATGAGAAGAGAATGCCATTAGAAAAAAAGACACATACTAGCATTTTTAATATTAAAAATAAAGTGGTTCAGGTCATTAGTACACGAGAACTCAATTTAATATTAGACTTAAGTTCTCCTTTAATTAACCATCTGGGAAATCAGTAAACCTGTTCTTTTCATCTTTTTTTAAACTGCCTTTTGTCTTTTTATTCCTGTAATAAATTGAATTTTAAAGAAGTGTTGTGAACAGGGGGATTCCTATTCTGTTCTTTTTCGCCTTGGACATTTAGTAAAAGCTCATTTACTCAAATTGCTTGGCCTACAGTTCAACAAAAGCTCCTTGTAATAACCGGAACCTATTTAAACATTGTTCGGGAGAAAACGTACAGAGATTGGCCAATTTTGTTTCTTTAAATTCAAGCACACTTTCCTGTTACGTCTCAGAAAGGTTAATTGTTCTATTACTTAACAACACTGCATGGAAATTCAATTTTATGTGTTATGTAGTTACATCTCCTGTTACAGTGGAATCGTTTTAAAACTAACACACTCTTAGGGCTTTGTATCGAGAGCCGGAAAATTGCTCTCTAGCGCCTCCTCTAGGCAATGCACTGAGCCGATAGTGACTCTCAGTGCATAGTGAATGGGGTTTTCCCCTTCCGAAACTTTCTGTCTTAAAGAGCCTTTATCGGCTCGGTACATGGCTTGTGGCGGTTGTGTGACACAGTTTTTGCGTACCGCCGCAACTGTTTAACGTGATTTTAGGACGAAAAAATATGATAACAGCTCTCCATACATAGCCCGGTCTGTGTAATCTAGCTCCAACCAATGACGCGTATTTTTAAAAATGTTCAGTGCCCCTGTTATTACGGCTCCTTTGCTATATTACAGCCACTATCTTGCCCCAAAGAAATACCATCCTCAGTTTGTAATAGATGTAACTGATAAACATGTAAAGAAATAGGTATCAAAGATCCACAGATAAGGTACAGTAGGTACCGGTGCAAAAAATGGTAAAAACTATAATTCTAGAAAAGAGAGTGTATCCAGAGATACTAAAGTACCATTATTTAAAGAGGAACTGTGGTCCAAAAATGACTTTAGGTAAATTGATAGGAATTGCTCTCCTGAGAGTTTTTACAATTTATTTCCATTGTTTATTTTTTTTAGTTTTGAAGATATTTACATTTTTGTGTGTGATATGGCAGCAGCATCACCAGATCCCCTGCACTTCCTGCTTACTGCTCTGAAACCTGTCAGTCAATCTGCCCTGTGTCTCCTCCTTCCCTTTGCAGCCCCCCTGGTCCCTCCCACTCATGGACCCCATGGTCCCTCCAGTTGCAGGCCCCCCTTGGCCCAATCCCTTACAGCCCCATGTGGCCCTGCCCACTAGTGGGTGCCGTGGCCCTGCCCCCTCACGGGTGTCTAAGGGCCCCCTCACAGACAGGTTCTGTGGGCCACTCTGACACACACCCCTACCCCCCCCCCCACAAAAAAAAGAACTCTGTGGGGACAGCCTTTTCAGGCAGAGGGAGAACAGTGCCTGAAAAGGCTGTTCTCACACTGTGGGAGAGAAGGGCTGTAGATTCCCTTACCTTCTCTGCAGCTGCAGGTCCTTCACACAGCAGAGAGGAGGAGGGACTTCCTGTCTCCCTCACACACTGAGGGAGTCTGAGGCTGTGCTTGCCGGCGGCACTGTGCAGGAGAAGCCTTAAGAATGTCACATGTCAGCCTCCCACCCATTAACTTTCTGGTCAGTCATTTCTGTGTATCTTGGGCTGTGGAGAACGTAGAGAGGTGGTTGATGGCTCGTTTTAAAGGTAGGAAACTGGCCTTTCATTTAAACTCCAAACTTGTTTAGAGACCACCGTTCCCCTTTAACTATTATTTGACCATTATTTAACCATGGTTAAATAACGGTTAAATAATGGTATATCTGTTGTATTCAGTTAGATCAACCGGACTTGAAATGTAGTTCTTGAAGACGTTTCGCTAGTCATCCGACTGTCTTTCTCAATTCAGAATGACTTGTACAAGAATCTGTGGCAATTATGTACCCTGGAAAATCCCAATTAGCATATCACAGCCAGGTGTTAAGGGTGTGATTGGATAGTGGCTAAGAGGTGTTATAGGAACGCCCAGAGTAAGGTGTCAAAACAGCATTGTACATGGCAGACAGTTGCTGTTTTAACACCTTACTCTGGGCGTTCAATGCTGTTTTAACACCTTACTCTCAGCTATACAGGGACTGCTACAGAATAATTAAAGGGTATCTATACTCTAAAATGTCAAATTTTTAAAAATCAGACCTTTAGATACAGCAAGATTTTTGGATTTTTAATATGAGCTGTAGATTCTGAGAAATCATCATTTGAAATCACAGCATTTACAGGGAAAGACCTGTGACTCCAGAAGCAATCTATGACCTCTTACTGGGATCTTTAGCTTCCTGCCAGCACACTTTCTTCAGCAACTAGGAAAATCAGCAGAGAAAAGAAAGAAGGGGAGGGAGATGTGTAAGCAGAACAGTGTCCATGGTGAGTCTGTGCAGAACTTATAAGTGTCACAGACACAACAAGGAGGCAGTGAGTAAGGGAGGGTGGGGGGAATTAGGAGCACTCGCTAAACATTAATAATTTAATGACAAAGCAAACAGATAAATATGTGAGTACCACCATTTTACTATTTTTTACTATTTTTGTGACCCTTTAATATAGTGATTGCGGTGCTTTTTTTGCGCAAATTCTGCCATTAGAGTCATACAACGGGTAACACAAGTTTGCGATTTACCCAGAGCCACAAGCGATATATTAAATTGCCGGGAGACCAGGCCTCTTTTTTATCTGGTTTAAATACATTTAAAAAAAAAAAAATCAATTACTTTAATCCCAGCTGAGGATCTAGAACATATCCAGTAAATCGACTGAATCATTTTGTATATTCTTTCCAAGGCACCTGAGACCAAACAGGTTCATTTAGCGTGGCCTTAAACCAACAAAACATGGACGTGTAGGTAGAACGGTAATTATTCTACATGGGACTGCGGTCATAAAAATGATTAAAACTCAATATCAAAAATCAAACAAGGATAGAAAATTTGGTACCATCCCCATCTTTAAAATAGCCCCAGCATGGAAAACTATTTTAAACCAACATGTTATTTATAAAACTTGATAATACAGTGTTTGCTTTTAACTTTATCTCCAAAATATCCTTTATATTACTAAAATAAATCCGTATTACTTCAACACTGTAGATAAACATCCGTAGACAAAGTTCATAGTGAGGTTATCTTGCTTACTCTAGGGGGGCCAGCGAATGCTATTCAGGGTAGATAAATTACAGTTTACTCCTGCAGGTCTCCAGTACAATGTTCAGAAATGACTTTCAACCCTTTGGGAATATCTATCGTTTTCTAAACAGGCAAGAAATCTTTAAAAGGCTGCGCATGTTTCAGGGAGAGGACAGAGTCTCAAAAGCAAAAAGTCTTCACCATATATTTAAACAGATGGTGAATATCTTTATATTGGAAAAATAATTCTAATTATAAACTTTACATAATATTTCCATGCTTTGCTGTCATCTATGGCCATACTATTTTGCTGAAATGGGCACTGCCTTCTATATATATTGTAACATAGATCATCAAGTCTTCTCTTTAAAATAACCAAGGATCCTACCAGTGCAATAGTCATTAGACAGTAGAGTTTTATAGTATTAGCAATAGACAGTAGACAATAGAGTTTTATGGTTCTTTTACCCTAACCTGCTTTAAAGGGGAACTGTGGTCTCCAAACAAGTTAAGTTTAAATTAAAGTGAGTGGGCCGGACTTGTGCACCTGCGAGTAAGTATGGCTTGTGCACTCACAAGTGAGCAGGGCTTGTGCACCCACGAGTGGGTGGGGCTTGAGAACCCGTGGGTGGGCGGGGCCACATGGGCTGTAAGAGAATGGGCCAAGGGGGGCCTGCAACTGGAGGGACCATGGGGTCCAGGAGTAGGAGGGACCAGGGGGGCTGCAAAGGGGAGGAGGAGACACAGGGCAGATTGACTGACATGGTTTCAGAGCAGGAAGCAGGAAGTGCAGGGGACCTGGGGATGCTGCTGCCATATCACACACAAAAATGTAAATATCTTCAAAACTATGCAAAATAAAGAATGACAATAAATTGCAAAAATTCTCATGAGAGCAATTCCTAGCAATTTACCTAAAGTCATTTTTGAACCACGGTCCCCCTTTAAGGATCAAGACTGATTTCTGCATCAAAATTTTGTTAGGTCTAAACTACTGATGAAATTTTGATGCGGAACCAGGGTTTGATGTCTAATAAGGTTATTCAATAAAATGTCTTATCGTTTAAAATGGTGATAATTTTGCCTCAACCAATCAGATATTAGCTTTCAAATGTTAAATAAGATCTGATTGGCTGGGGCAAAATTAGCACTATTTTAAAAGATAAGAACTTTTATTGAATCTCCCTGAAAGTTTTGAAGTTTCCATGCAGAATTTCTGTTTTGACCAATGAAATTCCATACCGATACCTCACACTGGGACATTATTTTAATGTGATATACTTTTCCTTACCTCTATTAAAGGATTGGTATTCTTATTTAAGGATCACTATGTATCATTATGTATGTATCATTATTTAGGAATGAGTAGTTATTTACCAACTGGTAGTATTATTTAATACTCCATATTCCCTCCTCCTTCATGTTGGGGGTTGCCTTCCTCTGGATCAGCTGTAAAGTTGGGTTTGTGGGTATGGTAAAAAGGTTGGACAAGATGGACGTATGTCTTTATTCAACTTTAGTGATAGACCTGAACCCGAGTATGGGCTGAACTGGAACTATCTGATCTAGTTCTGTTTTTCCGAACTTGCGGACATATTTAATTATCAAATTTATGGGCCGTTCGCTAACCATCTAATGTATCGTTGGCTAACCCTTGAATATGGGTAGGGTATAAAAGTTGGACTAGATGGATGTATGTCTTTATACAACCTCCAATACTATGTAACTGTTATACAGACATTATGTGTAGGGTATAAAGGTTGAACTAGATGGACGTATGTCTTTATACAACCTCCAATACTATGTTACTATGTAACTGTTAGACAGACATTATGGGTAGGGTATAACGGTTGGACTAGATGGACGTATGTCTTTATACAACCTCCAATACTATGTTACTATGTAACTGTTATACAGACATTATGGGTAGGGTATAAAGGTTTGACTAGATGGACGTATATCTTTATACAACCTTCAATACTATGTTACTATGTAACTGTTAGACAGACATTATGGGTAGGGTATAAAGGTTGGACTAGATGGACGTATATCTTTATACAACCTCCAATACTATGTTACTATGTAACTGTTAGACAGACATTATGGGTAGGGAATAAAGGTTGGACTAGATGGACGTATGTCTTTATACAACCTCCAATACTTTGTTACTATGTAACTGTTATACAGACATTATGGGTAGGGTATAAAAGTTGGACTGGATGGACGTATGTCTTTATACAACCTCCAATACTGTGTTACTATGTAACTGTTATACAGACATTATGGGTAGGGTATAAAGGTTGGACTGGATGGACGTATGTCTTTATACAACCTCCAATACTATGTTACTATGTAAATGTTATACAGACATTATGGGTAGGATATAAAGGTTGGACTGGATGGACGTATGTCTTTATTCAATGCCCAATGCAATGTAATATGGTAGTCTTTCTTACCTTTAATACAGCTGTTTTAAATGAGCAAAATCTTTATTGACCTTAATCTTTAATTATCTATTTCTCTTTCCCAGTGGTGCAGACATGCTCAGTTTGCTCCAGATAAAGAGTGCGGAACTAACCAATTAGTTACATTCTATCTTTCTGTGGCAAGGAGGACAATAATTCTTATTTCATTGTAAATTTATAATGATAGAGGATAGTTACAGGGGTTTTGAATTGGCATAATAGGGCATAAAAGGAAAAATAAGGTCAAAAGTAAAGTTTTTTTTAGGAAAAAACACAACTTAAACCTGATATTATCCATTATACTGCTTTAATGACTGCACACCTAAAATGTTCACAATCTCATCCTGATACCCATTGTGCCTGGTGAGGTTAGTACCAATTGAGTTATGGTGATTTATGAGACAGAAGTTGGAAAAGTACAATGTACCACAAAGGATCGTAGGAAGAAGAGATTTGATGTTGTCAGTAATGTTAAATGAAAATTGACATTAACAGGCCGATGCACCGAGCATCGCTATCGGCAACCCGGTGCAAACAACCCGGCGATGTTATATGCTGATAGCGGCGCTCGGAACATCGCTACCTGGCGCTGTTCGATTCCGACACTTTCAACGCCAGCTATTAGCTGGCGTTGAAAGTGCAGCAATAAAATGCCGATTTCGGCATATAACATCGCTTGCGGCGGCTGCGCTGTTAACTTTCGCATTAGCCGCGCAGCCGCCGCAAGGAAGGAGTTTAAGTCACGCTAACCGATATAACATCGGTTAGCGTGACTAAAACTCCAAAACAGGAGTGATGCGCCCGTTGGTGCATCGCCCCCTAAATGTTTTATCTGCCAGGAAAAGGAGGAACTGAGCTGAGATATTGGACGATTGTGCAGAGAGATTGATATATGGTGGTGGGATTAGTCAACCTTGACTATATTTAGTTTGAAAAGAACAGAAAATACCCAGCATGCATTGTGTAAACAAGATGAAGGTCAAAGACAAGATTATAGAACAGAAATTAACATTGGCTCAAGGGTGAGAGTTCAGGGTGTAAGAGCTGATTAGTTCTACGGGAGGGATTGCGCAACAATGCGAAGGTTGGTCCTCATGGGACCCCGTATGAAAGAGCGAGGATTGGAAATAAAGAGTCTTGGTACGAGGCAGATAAAAAACGGATGGAAGGTATTAAGAGACCAAGGGATCATTTCTACCCAGAAGGAGATTTCTATCTATGGGAATAACCTTCTCATATCCAATGCTGGAGGTAAATGATAAAATGGAAGTGACCCCTCTTTATAGAAAAATGCATCGTTTTAGTGTTAATAGGTAAAAGGTCTGCAGGGAAACTGGAAATCTAACACTATAAACTCCTTATTAACCACACTTAACACATTACGGAACACATGATTAAAGGCTAAGTAAAGGCTTAAAGCTACTTTTACATTTTGTGTTACTGGTGTGCAGATAAAACACAGGAAGAGGTGATACTTACCTTCCGCGCTCCTCTTCCTTCCGGGTTCACTTAGCGCGAGTTCCTGTATTACGGGAATGGTGGAGCGCGGAAGGTGACGTTGACGGACGCTATCTGTATTGCATTGGGCGCCTGTACCTTTAATAGAAAACACAATAAGCATTGCAAATAGTGAGTTAAATCAACACTGACCTGATAATACATCGGGAAGTGCGGGTTTTGCAGCGGATATTACATACGCATGAGAGTATATGATCACCTATTCTATACAATAAACATATGGAGCTAGATGGAAAAGATGGCAGTGCGGATTCATACAGGAAATCCAAGGTGACTTCAAATACCTTTATATAATAACTGCATTCATTTCTTCAATATAAAGTCAAGTGAGTCATGTGACACTGATGACATCATTAAGTAATGATTAGAGAGGAAGGAAAGTGATGAAATTCCACGGAACCAAAAATCCAGTTCGAACACAATTGAATCAAAATGATTTTTGATTTTCATCTTTTATTGTTATTCAGTAAAAGTTCTTATCATTAAAAATTGAAAGCTAACATCTGATTGGTTGGGACAAACCATAAAAACTTTTATTGAAAAGCGAAGCGAAACAGTATGATAGCTCATCATATTTAGAATTACTGTTATTAATACATATACTGCAGTTCTGGTTGGTACAGGGATACTATATAATATTGAGAATTACTGGTATTAATACATATACTGTAGTTCTGGGTGGTACATGAACTACGGTATATTAAATTGAGAATACTGGTATTATACATATACTGTAGTTCTGGTGGTACAGGGATACTATAAATATTGAGAATTACTGGTATTAATACATATACTGTAGTTCTTGGTTGGTACAGGATACTATATAATATTGAGAATTACTGGTATTAATACATATACTGTAGTTCTGGTTGGTAGGGATACTATATAATATTGAGATTACTGGTATTAATACATATACGTAGTTCTGGTTGGTACGGGATACTATATAATATTGAGAATTATGGCATTAATACATATACTGTAGTTCTGGTTGGTACAAGGATACTATATAATATTGAGAATTACTGTATTAATACATATACTGTAGTTCTGGTTGGTACGGGATACTATATAATATGAAATTACTGGTATTAATACATATACTGTAGTTCTGGTTGGTACAGATACTATATATATTGAGAATTACTGGTATTAATACATATACTGTAGTTCTGGTTGGTACAGGGATACTATATAATATTGAGAATTACTGGTATTAATACATATACTGTAGTTCTGGTTGTACAGGATACTATATAATATTGAGAATTACTGGTATTAATACATATACTGTAGTTCTGGTTGGTACAGGGTACTATATAATTGAGAATTACTGGTATTAATACATATACTGTAGTTCTGGTTGGTACGGGATACTATATAATATTGAGATTACTGGATTAATACATATACGTAGTTCGGTTGGTACAAGGATACATATAATATTGAGAATTACTGGTATTAATACATATACTTAGTTCTGGTTGGTAAGGATACTATATAATATTGAGAATTACTGGATTAATACATATACTGTAGTTGGTTGGTACAGGGATACTATATAATATGAGTATACTGGATTATACATATACTGTAGTTCTGGTTGGTACGGGATACTATATAATATTGAGAATTACTGGTATTAATACATATACTGTAGTTCTGGTGGTACAGATACTATATATATTGGAATTACTGGTATTAATACATATACTGTAGTTCTTGTTGGTACAGGGATACTATATATATTGAGAATTACTGGTATAATACATATACTGTAGTTCTGGTTGTACAGGGGATACTATATAAATTGAGATTACTGGTATTAATACATATACTGTAGTTCTGGTTGGTACAGGGATACTAATATAATATTGAGAATTACTGGTATTAATACCTATACTGTAGTTCTGGTTGGTACAGGGATACTATATATATTGAGAATACTGGTATTAATACAATTACTGTAGTTCTGGTTGGTACAGGGATACTATATAATATTGAGAATTCTGGTATTAATACAATACTTAGTTTCTGGTTGGTACAGGGATACTATATATTATGTGAATTATATGGTATTAATACATATACTGTAGTTCTGGTTGGTACGGGGATACTATATAATATTGAGATTACTGGATTTAATACATATACTGTAGTTCTGGTTGGTACAGGGAACTATATATATTGAGAATTACTGTATTAATACATATATGTAGTCTGGTTGGTACAGAGGGTTGCAATAGTAATATATGAGCATACTGGATTATACATATACTGTAGTTCTGGTTGGTACAGGGATACTATATAATATATAGAATTACTGTTATTAATACATATACTGTAGTTCTGGTTGGTACGGGGAGACTATATAATATTGAGAATTACTAATATTAATACATATACTGTAGTTTTGGTTGGTAAGGGAATACTATATAATATTGAGAATTATGGTATAATCATATACTGTAGTTGGTTGGTACGAGGATACATATAATTGAAAGATTATGGTATTAATACATATACTGTAGTTTCTGGGTGGTACAGGGATACTATATAATATTGAGAATTACTGTATTAATACATATACTGTAGTGGGTGGTACAGGGGATACATATAATTGAGAATTACTGGATTAATACATATACTGTAGTTCTGGTTGGTACAAGGATACTATATAATATTGAGAATTACTGGTTATTAATATAACTTGTCGTTTTGGTGGATGGGGATACTATATATATGGAAAGTACTGGTATATACATATCTGTAGTTCTGGTTGGTACATTGACTAGGTTATTTTGAGAATTATGGTATTAACATATCTGTAGTTCTGGTTGGTACAGGGATTCTATATTATGAGAATTACTGGTATTAATACATATACTGTAGTTCTGGTTGGTACAGGATACTATATATTGTGGATTCTGGTATTTATACATATACTGTAGTTCGTTGTGGTGGTAAGGTACTATATAATATTGAGAATTACTGGTATTATACATATACTGTGTTCTGGTTGGTGACGGGATACTATATAATATTAGATACTGGATATACATTATTACTGTGTTTGGTTGGTACAAGGATACTATATATATGAGAATTACTGGTATTAATACATATACTGTAGTGTCTGGTTGGTACCAGGATACTATATATATTGAGAATTACTGGTTAATCAATACTGTAGTTTTGGTTGGTACAGGGTACTATATAATATTGAGAATTACTGGTTAATACCATACTGTAGTTCTGGTTGGTACGGGGATCCTATATATTGAGAATTACTGGTATTTAATAATTACTGTAGTTCTGGTTGGTACAGATACTATATATATTAGAATTACTGGTATTAATACATATACTGTAGTTTTGTGGTACAGGGATACTATATAATATTGAGAATTACTGGTATAATACATATACTGTTTCTGGTTGTACAGGGATACTATATAAATTGAGAATTACTGGTATTAATACCATACTGTATTCTGGTTGGTACAGGGATACTATATAATATTGAGAATTATGGTATTAATACATATACTGTAGTTCTGGGTGGTAGGGATACTATATAATATTGAGAATTACTGGTATTAATACATTTACTGTAGTTCTGGTTGGTACAGGGATACTATTATATTGAGAATTACTGGTATTAATACATAACTGTAGTTCTGGTTGGTACAGGGATACTAATATATTGTGAATTACTGGTATTAATACAATACTTGTAGTTCTGGTTGGTACGGGGATACTATATAATATTGAGAATTACTGGTATTAATACATATACTGTAGTTCTGGTTGGTACAGGGATACTATATATATTGAGAATTACTGGTATTAATACATATATGTAGTCTGGTTGGTACAGGGATACTATAATATGAGAATTACTGGTATTAATACTATACTGTAGTTCTGGTTGGTACAGGGATACTATATAATATTGAGAATTACGGTATTAATACATATACTGTAGTTCTGGTTGGTACAGGGATACTATATAATATTGAGAATTACTGGATTAATACATATACTGTAGTTCGGTTGGTACAGGGATACTATATATTTGAGAAATAATTTGGTATTATACATATACTGTAGTTCTGGTTGGTACAGGGATACTATATAATATTGAGAATTACTGGTATTAATACATTACTGTATGTCTGGTTGGTACAGGGATACTATATAATATTGAGAATTACTGGTATTTACTACGTATACGTAGTTTCTGGTTGGTACAGGGATACTATATAATTATGAGAATTACTGGTATTAATACATATACTGTAGTTCTGGTTGGTACGGGGATACTATATAATATTGAGAATTACTGGTATTGATACATATACTGTAGTTCTGGTTGGTACAGGGATACTATATAATATTGAGAATTACTGGTATTAATACATATACTGTAGTTCTGGTTGATAAGGTGATACTATATAATATTACTGCCCCAGGTACTTTCCATTTTTAAAAAGAAACATTTTAGAGTATAGTTATCCTTTAAGGCCAGCATCAGCTAGCGTTAAATACTTGTGCAATTGGAGCCATGCAGCCTCTGATAAATAGACTTTTCCGATACTCCCGCAGCCACTGCAACCTAGGGGTTAAAGTCGCGCCTCTCGGTGAATGTCCCTGTACGCAACACCATGTACATCCAACACTATGTTCTGGCTCTGACCTGCCCAGCCAAGCCCTGACATGCCACTCCCAGACCTGATCAAAAATCATTATGATCTGAAATTTTTTTTTGTTGTTTTTGTAGTATTTTTTTTTTTTTTGCAGTAAATCCAACTTATAATGACATAGCTAAGCGCTGTTTATAAGGATATAATTCACTGGATATTTACAGCTTTCCTGTAACCTATTACCGGTATATTGTAGAATAATACAATAAACGTGCTATTGCCTCTTGTGCTGTTTCTTCTCTTGACATGTCATCCACCAAATAACGTCTCCCCCCCCATTGTATCAGCGGAATAGTAATTCTGTCCGTATCGGATGTATAAAACTTTTAACACCGCTCACAGGGAGAACTATAATAAGGGAAGACTTGCACAGTAAAAGTAGTTACTATGGATACAGGGCTCATTAAAGGGAGATCAAGAATCCCTTGGCCTAAGAAAAGAAAAGGGGACGTGATAGCAGAATATCAGTCAAAGGAAAGCAAAGAGGGTCCGGCAGCCTACACGGACAGCAGGAGGGCCAGTTGGCAGCGTAGACAATATGTATGATAGTTGCAGGAAAGCTGATAATGATACAATGCAGATGGAAGAGCGGTAGGGTAGATGACACTTTAAAAAGGAGATCCAACTAGCCAAGCTTCCGTAGAATTCTCGGAAACCTTTCATTCTATTTAAAGGGACGTTACACTGGCCACTCACATGAAAGATGTCTCTCCCGATTGGTTTTTTAACACCGAAGTTGACATTTTTACGCCAATTTGAGCACTGACGTTGTTGAAGTCTCTGCATGTGGTCGTTCTTCTTTTAAGAGAAACTACCCACTAAGCAACTCTCACATTAAAAAGAAACATGAAAGGAAACGCATCTCTTGTTTTCAGAACAAGGTTTTCCTATATATACGGTATATTTTATAATGAACACATAAGGAAATATAACCAACATTTAAAGGTATGTTAACTGAAAAAATTACTCATTTTACTCTATAATTATATATATATATCTAAGTAGCATTTACTTGATGTGTGTGTTACTGTGTCTTTAATCTAGTATTTGTTTTGCTCAGACTCAATATCCCCACTCCTTGACTAGAGATGGCTGAACTTTCGAACTATATAAGTTCGGTCCGTTTTCGAACTATATGGAAAGTTTGAGAACGGACCCATTAAAGTCAATGGGAGTCAATTAGTTTGAAAAGTTTGAATGAAATACAATTAAAATATCAATGGTAACTTAATGTAAATGGCTGTGGGACCTGGGAAATGGTCTGGGGAACATGTTCCAATATCCAGGACTTTCAAAAACTCGATTTTACTCTCACGCGCGCTCTCGCGTTCGAACATTCGATAATTATCCCATGAGCGACTCGCGGATTCAAGAATTCGATATTTACTCGCGTATTGGTATAATAGACATTTTACTCACGGATTCGATAATTCGATATTTACTTGCGTATTGGTATAATAGACATTTTACTCGCATATTCGATAATTCGATATTTACTCACGTATTGGTATAATAGACATTTTACTCACATATTCGATAATTCGATATTTACTCACGTATTGATATAATAGACATTTTACTCGCATATTCGTTAATTCGATATTTACTCGCGTATTGGTATAATAGACATTTTACTTGTGGATTCGATAATTCGATATTTACTCACGTATTGGTATAATAGACATTTTACTTGCATATTCGATAATTCGATATTTACTCGCGTATTGGTATAATAGACATTTTACTCACGGATTCGATAATTCGATATTTACTTGCGTATTGGTATAATAGACATTTTACTCGCATATTCGATTCCTCGAATGGTCAAACATTCACTAATTATCGAAAGTCCAGAAAATATCAAGAATCCAGGTCCGCGATAGTTCGAGAAATCAGAGTCCGTTCGAACTTGAATAGTTCGGCTCAAACTCAGGTTCGAGTTCATATTCTAGTACATCTCTATCCCTGACTAATCTGACTAGCATGCTCAGTCATCACTTTGAGGCAGAAGGCAGCACTGGGAGAGGAAATTTCCCACCATGCAATTCACACATACCAACTGTCACCTTTTCAGTGGCAGCAAAACTGCAGACAGCACAAGAGTTTATGATAATAAGCCAGTTAATCGTACATTGGTGGTTAGGATGTATTATAGTTTACAGTAACTTTTTTCTAGATACCCTTTAAATCATACTTAACATTTGCACAGAGGTGCAACTGTTGTAGGGAAAAAACTTATGATGCCATGTCCATTTCAACATAGGACCTGACAGGCTCAGTTGTTGCTTACAGGCTTTTGTATTTGATTGGCCCATGCTTCATCCAATGAATGCAAGGGTAACTTGTCCAATCAGCTTTATTTATTTGGAGCTTACGTTTGTATTTTTGAAAATGTTCACGCCCAATAATATTTTGTTCTCTTGGCTGGACTCAATATTTTCCCACAATTTAAATTCTGCACAGGCATTAGTGGCGTCACCTAGAGTAGTGGCGTCACCTAGAGTAACATTAGTGTAACAATATCACAGGCCTGCTGCATTGTTGAGATGTACAGCAGCTCAATAACAAGGTCTTTTTTCATCAAGTAGATTTTATTCCCTTTTACTATTTCTGCCAGAAAGCAATGAAACTGTCTACATGTCAGTGTGTTATTATAGAGATGTATAGAGATGTCTGGTATGTTCAATTCTAAAGGGAAAACACAAATGTCCCTTACAGTTCAATGGCATGTCTGCCCTGAAAAACATTAGACTGGACAATTGTCAGTTACCTGCCTCCAATTCCAATGGATACTCTTTGTTCATCACTTTATTAGATGTATTACTAACCAGATATTAAAGTATATTTATTGCCTGCATTCTGGCAGAAAAAGTCCAAATACAGAAAGAGTATGGTTCCGATCCGTTGCAGTTCTTTCGGGTTTGCACAGAGAATGTGCCCGTTGGAAGCTTCATACCGTATTTTCTCTGTGGACGGAACATTGAGATATAAAAGCGTGAAGGAATAATCATTTTTATTATATAGTTCAGCGTGTTCATTTGCAGTGAATGGAAAAATGTTTCCCAGATGAACATTTTCCTTCAGTCCCACAGCTCGCGGGAATGAGGTTATTTCTTGGCTCTTTACACAGAGGCTTGTTTATGGCTTGGCTGATGCGTTGGTTTAATGAAAAGAACTCACTTCGGGTACGTTAAAAAATGCGCTACATGTAGATAATGCCGAGCTGACGACATCTCACGACTCAGGTAGAGCGTAAGGTCAGCTCTGAATAGCGCTCTTAATGTTAGTTTAACATCTTGTGTATCAATCTACCACCTTAACCTGCTTGCCGACGGCTGTAACGTCTACCTGTGATTTATTTTCTTTTTTTTGATCTTGAGATTGGTATCCCAGCTCATAGTTGCAAGCCCTGGTTATTTTATAGCCTTGTGCTGTAGTATGTTTGGATGGAATCTCTAAAGCTGACTACACACATTCCCACAGGGCCACCATCAGACTTTTCTGAGCCCCATACTGGGTACATTTCTGTGGCCCCCATAACACATATCAACTCAGACAAGCAGCTATGTTTTACTTCCCGTTCTTCAATTAATGTAATAGGAGCCAGGAACGAAGACAGAAAACTAACCCGTGAGTGCAATCCACTACTGACTCCTGTTACATTCATTGAGGAATGGGAGGTAAGGCATAGCACCCTTACCACCCATTCCTTTACCTATACTTTAAGATTACAGTAATAAACTAATAAGCTGGCGGGCTGAAAACACTGGGTAATGAACTGGAGGGCTGACAACACTGGGTAATAAACTGGAGGGCTAAAAAAACTAGTTAATGAACTGGAGGGCTGACAACACTGTTTAATAAACAGGCGGGCTGACAACACTGTTTAATGAACTGGGGGGCTGACCAACACTTGCTCGTGAAGTGGGGGGCTGATTACCATGGGTAATCGACTGGAGGGCTGCAAACACTGGATAATAAACTGTAGGGCTGGCAACACTGTCTAATGAACTGGAGGGCTGACTAACACTGGCTAATGAAGTGGAGGGCTGCCTAATACTGACTAAAAAACTGGAGGGCTGACTATACTGGCCAATGAACTGGAGGGCTGACTACCCTGGGTAATGAACTGGAGGGCTGAGAACACTGGCTAATGAACTGGAGAGCTGACTAACACTGGCTACTGCATTTCTGGCAAGCAGCAGGCCAAGACTAGAGCAGCCGGGGAATGAAGGCATCAGGGGTGTAATTGCAGGGGCCCTTGCCACCTGCATGATTGGTGGCTGTGCCCCTGACCCACCACGATCAGCTGTTTTTAAACAGTTTGGTTCTGGAAGTTTGGGTCCAGTCTTTTAAACAGCTGTTTCATCCAAATGCACAATCAGCTGTTTTTAAACAGGTAACAGGGGCTTGTGGTGGGCTCTATTAACATCTGCCCCCCCCTTGGTTGCAGGGATGGCAGGTGGGTGGTAGTAACGCCACTGAAAGGCATGTAAGTACCATTCTTTTTTTAAAAAACAAACCAGGTGGTTGGGGGTGGGCTAGGGTACTCTACAGCGTTTCAAGGACTTTTTGAAAATAGTGTGGCGTAGTCTCTGTAGGAGAGGCTTTTTCTATGTAGACGTATGTGCAGATGTAGAAAAAGAAACGGATGTCTTACCTGACCAGGATCCCACAATGTCTCACACAGGAATTTAAAGCAAGTAAGATGTCAGTTTCAGACTAACCTCTTGGCCTTTCTGACCATCTGAAGGTGTCAAAACTGAAGATAACAATAAACCAGAAAGGGAGGATTCTGGGAACCTGTAATCCTACCTCAAACCAGCTATGCTACAGTCCTTAATATTCATGTTAAAGGGCATCAATACACAAATTTTTTTTTTTTTAAATTACCCATTACCGGAAGCTATAATTCTTCCCAACTATCACTGTACGTTTTTATTTTTGTTGATCTGTCCCCTATGTGTTTAGACATCCACCCTAAACCATTTTACATTTCAGCTGTCAATCAAGTGCCTTATTATCATAAACTCTCGTGCTGTGTGCAGTTTTTCTTTAACTGGAATGGTGACAGTTGGTATGTGTGAATTGCATGGTGGGAAATTCTCTATTACTGAGCAAGCTTGGAAAGAGGAGTCTGTTAAGAGTGGGAGCCTGAACAAAACAAATACTGTATTGAAGCTATGTGGCAACACACACCTCAGAGTAAGGACTACTTACATGTATTCATTTATAGATTATGATGACACAGTAATTTTTTTCAGTATAGTTGCCCTTTAAAGATATAAACAATACTATCCTATTCTTTCCTACTGTCTAGATGGGGCTTCTACACATGTCAATGGAGTCCTGAATATCCTTCCCCTTTAATGGGTAGATCCCAGCTGGACTTGCATCAGATGAGACATGCATTTTGTGTTTGCTGTGCAATTGGCTCTATCTCCAGTACCACTGGGTTCTGAGTTTCCTTTTACCTTTTTATTAAAGATCTTGCTCAGTGCTGCACCATTAGGGGTTTGTTTTTATTTAGTACATAGTAGCCATGTAATTAGTGCTTGCTCCTGGGCAAGTTATGGCCGTGGGGCTCTCTGCAGGGAGCAGCACAAACCAGTCCAATTAGTAATCTATAGCAAACCTTTCTTGCTTCCTAAACACAATTTAATAAATGGGAATAAAGGGCCCTTAACCTTAGGGCTATAGAGCAGAGAGTTGTGGGGATTAAGAGACTCTTCCAGGAGAATAATGAGTCATGGCCTGGTGGGATTCATGTAGAGGCTACCATTGGGTCCACAGGGGCTACCATACTGAACATCCTCCAAATGCAGGAATCATCTGGTGTTGAGCTCACGTGTGGCCTAAGGCACAACTCAGTATCCAAACCATTTATATCATATTATGTGGCCTTTCTTGTGTATGGGCTTCTAATATAGAAAGTGACTGCAAGAGGTTAAAGCCTGTTAAAGCACTTCCACAGGTGTGGCTCATATTCCTCATATTCCAGCTGGGCTCCTTATATAGATAATTTATCCTTCTAATTGGTCTTCAAAAGACACCTTTAACGCTAGGCCACACTAGCGCGTTTTTTTTGAGTTTGCGCTTGCGTTTTTTTCAGATCATTGAAAATGTGGCAACGCACGGAAAACGCGCGTTTTCGGGGGCGTTGCTATTGCGATTTGCGTTCCGCATTTTAAATCGCAATCTCATGAGTTTTTCAATAATTAATGAAAAAAACGCATGCGCAAACGCAACAAAATCGCTCATGAAATCGCATGCGATTGCGATTGCGATTACAATTGCGTTTGCGTTACAGTGTGGCCATGCCCTTAGAGCCCAATCTGCACTTAATACAGTATCCTGTAAATTATATACTGATAACTAGCCCTTAGCTATATCTGTTGTATTCAATTACATCAACCGGACTTGAAGTTTAGTTCTTGAAGACGTTTCGCTAGTCATCCGACTGGATCTCTCAATTCAGAATGACTTGTACAAGAATCTGTGGCAATTATGTACCCTGGAAAATCCCAATTAGCATATCACAGCCAGGTGTTAAGGGTGTGATTAGATAGTGGCTAAGAGGTGTTATAGGAATGCCCAGAGTAAGGTGTTAAAACAGCATTGTACATGGCAGACAGTTGGTATTGAACCCCCCCACCTCTATTTAGGCTTGGTTTCTTTATTTTCACATAAATGGCCTCTTTAACACCTCTCTTCAACCAGTCACGTTCCTTTGCCAATATGTTAACATTACAATCTTCAAAGGTATGTCCTTTATCCTTAAGATGCAGGTACATGGCTGAGTCCTGACCCGAGGAATTGGCTAGTCGGATGACTAGCGAAACGTCTTCAAGAACTAAACTTCAAGTCCAGTTGATCTAATTGAATACAACAGATATACCATGACCTGGATGAATGAGAACCTTCACAAGCATAGCCCTTAGCTCTGTAATTAGTGCTAATGTGTCAGAAGCTGACTTACAATCTACTTTCTTACAATTAAAGGATATTAGAAACCATCTTGGTGCCCTGCAACCAGTATTTAAGCAGTATCGTAGCATTCTGCCTATTCAATGAAATGCCTCGGTGACCTATAATATCATTATATTTTACATTACTATAAGGACTATACAGTATTATTATAGCACAAACCTTTAACAGACATTTTGGGGGTTATTCAATGAGATTTTTTATCACGAAAATTGGTGCAAATGTTGCAAAAACAACTTTCTTCTGGAACACTACGCCAGCATGGAATTGCATAACAATTTAGTGTTTTTTTCAACATTTTGCTCCTAAATGTTTCCATTTTTGTGGCAAATATTTAGCACCTGGTGAGTCTTACTGCTTATAAAACCATATTCGATACAGGGCTAAGTGATCTTACCTTTACCGATACCGAATCTCAGTGAATGACCCCCTGACATACTGGTTTAAATCACATGCAGAAATAACCGTATATAGAAAACGCGCTCGCGATTTGCCTTTTAAATGTCAGAAGTGTCTTAAAAGGTTGGTGAATCCTATAAACTATAATTATATTAATGATTTTAAATGTGTTTAGTAGCCTAAGAATATCAATAGAAAGCACGGTATTGACCGGCGGGGTGATGCGGAGATAGATGTATGGTTTTAACAGACGAGAACGGGGAGACTTATGAACTTATGTAATATTGATTTGAATTTAGACATTTAAACGTGCTGCGTGCGTTGCTTATGTTATTGAAGGATTGATTCCATCAAAGTTCCTGATTAAAAGGCCTGGCTAGGGGGATACAAAATGGTGGTTTTCTGTGACATCTTAAAGCAGGAAAAATGGACGAGCAAAGTAAATAGAAACAGTTTCTGCTTAGAACAAGTGGGTGTTTGTTTTAGTGGGTCAGTATCTTTAGAGATGGCCGAACTTCCTAGTTCAGCTCCTTTCCGAACTTTAGAACTTCAGTAAAAGTATTAAAGTTTTGTATTTAGAAAACAAACCATTAAAGGGCATATGTACCAAAAAAGGTTTATTTTAAATTGACCACAACTAGAAACTGTAATTCTTTCCAACTATCGCTTTATAATATTTTTGTTGATCTGCCCCCTATTTCTTTAGATATTTAATATACAACATCTTACATTTCAGCTGTCATTCAAGTTCCTTGCTCTCATAAACTTTTCTTTTGTGAGCAGTTTTACTGTAGCTGGAATTGAGTTTTGATAGTTGGAATGCTGTGTGCAGTTCTGACAGTTGGTTTGTGTGAAAAAGTCAGGTCAGATGGAAGTGGGAGTGGTTAAAAGAGGGAGGGGGGATACTGCTCCTAAACAAAATGTGTGCTGGATTGAAGGCATGCAGCAACACACACACCTCAGAGTAAGTGCTACTTACCTGTATTCAATTATAGATTAAGATGGGGCAAAGTCATTTTTTCAGTTTAGTGTCCCTTTAAAGTCAATGGGGAAAAATAGTTCAAAAAGTTCTGATAAAATACAGCAATGGTAACTTACTGTAAAATGCTCTGGGACCTGGGAAATGGTCTGGGGAACATTTCCATATCACCAAAGCTTGTTTAAATACTAACTTTCCCCACCATCGGGCAATTGCCGTGTTTCCTCATTAAGTTGCTGCTATATTCGAGGGTTATCACTGTATTCAAGGGTTACCAAACAATAAATTTGAGGGTTATTGCTGAAACATTCGAGTTATTGACAAATTCGAGGGTTACCAAACGATACAATCGAGGGTTATCGCAGAAATGCCACATTCGAGGGTTATTGATGAATTTGGGTTATTTCGAGGGTTCAAGTTCTCCATTTTTCTTGTCCAGTTCTTGTACAACTGACCTTACTCATGGCCAGGATACTTACCTGTTTCCTCCCTCTACTCAATGAGCTTTTTATAAGATTGAGCATATGCAGAGGAGGCAGCAGGGGACACAGCAGTCATCATTGGTTGTGATGTCGGAAGTCACAGCTTTGATTGATTGACAGCATGGAGGGAGGGGCCAGCTTACTCTGCCAGAATGGGGACAATAATTATCCTTAAATATCTGGTTAGTAATGCTGGTAATAATGTGTTGAATATATCAGTTGGGGTTGGGGCCAGGTAACGGACAAATTTTTGTTTAAGGGTGGACATGCCCTTTAAGGGTGGACATGCCCTTTAAGCTGATAATGATAGGAAACCATCAACCAAATTTCAGAAGCAAAACACATTTCAGGGATCAACGTAACCTTATAGCCCCTACCGAACGGCCCCACATGGTGAATATTCTGTATAAACTGATTCTACCAAACCTCAGTTGTTCTTTACTATTTATTACTTGACCCTAAGAAAGCGATCGATCTGTGCAAATTCAATACCCTGGTTATAGGTCAGATGCAGGTGCCTGGGACCAGGGTTGATAGACGTCCCTATTTGGACGGAACTGTCCCAACTGCACAGACAAAATCTCAGGTCTCCCATTCAGGGCTGAAATCCCGTCCAAACACCTCCACTGGCAGCTCTGCCCCCACTGCCTGTCCCCGGAATGTGTTTTCTTGTTTCAATGACCATAATCTGCCCGTCCAATGGATACTAACTTGCTGTTTGCCGAACTCCCTAATTATGTGCCCATTATGGAACTTCGATGGAAGTAGGGCATCCTGGGAAAAAGAAGGAACATTAGAAAACCGTAAATGACAACCACCTACTGACCAGGGCGAAGCATAGAAAAGGGCATGAAATCATCTGATTTTACTTTTTGTAATAAAAATAATTCTAGAAAATCATTTTTTCCCCACTGAACTTCCCCTTTAAAGTATAATAAAGCGCTGAGATGAAATTAGATGCAATATAAACGAATGATCATATCCAAGTCAGCGTAGAAATAGTCGGATTTAGTGAACGGAGCAGCGTGGAATTGTGGGAGACTGAAACAAGGAGAGGGAAGCTATGAACACCTTACGGCAGTTTAGCAGGTGGAACATAACCAGTTTATGGGGGAGATGAAGGCAGAATTTCAATTTATCTATGAAATATACAATGGGATCCAGTCACATTGCACTGCTATCATTCAGTACATTAAATTTAAATAGACTGATATAGTGCCATGTCTCTCCTATGGAACAACTCAACTAGTGCGGGATTGGAAGGTGTGTGTGTGTCTATATGTGTGTGTGTATGTGTCTGTATGTGTGTGTGTGTGTATGTGTCTACATGTGTATGTTTGTGCATGTGTCTATATGTGTGTAGTGTCTGTATGTGTGTGTGTATATGTGTCTATATGTGTTTTTGTGTATGCGTCTATGTGTCTGTATGTGTGTGTGTATGTGTCTATATGTGTGTGTTTGTCTATATGTGTGTGTTTGTGCATGTGTCAATATGTGTGTATGTGTCCGTACAGTATGTGTGTGTGTGTGTATATGTGTCTATATGTTTTTTTGTGTATGCGTCTATGTGTCTGTATGTGTGTGTGTGTATGTGTCTATATGTTAGTGTGTGTGTGTGTTTGTGTGTCTATATGTGTGTGTGTGCCTATATGTGTGTGTTTGTGCATGTGTCAATATGTGTGTATGTGTCTGTACAGTATGTGTGTGTTTGTGTATATGTGTCTATGTGTGTGTGTTTGTCCAGGTGTCTATATGTGTGTATGTGTCTATATGTGTGTATGTGTCTATATGAGTGTGTTTGTGCATATGTCTATACGTGTGTGTGTGTCTGTATGTGTGTGTATGTGTCTGTGCATGTGTCTATATGTGTGTTTGTGCATGTGTCTAAATGTGTGTGTTTGTGTATGTGCCTATATGTGTGTGTGTCTATGTGTGTGTGTGTGTGTGTGTCTATGTGTGTGTTTGTGAGTGTCTATATACAGTATGTGTGTGTGCTTGTGAGTGCCTCTATATGTGTGTGTTTGTGAGTGTGTGTATGTATGTGTGTGTGTTTGTCTATATTTGTGTGTGTTTATGTATGTGTTTGTGTATATGTATATGTGTGTTTGTTTATATGTGTGTGTTTGTTTATATGTGTGTGTTTGTTTGTTTATATGTGTGTGTGTGGTTTTTTTTGTTTATATGTGTGTGTGTTTTAGTTTCTATATGTGTGTGTGTGTGTTTGTGCATGTCTATATATGTGTGTGTGTTTGTGAGTGCCCATATATGAGTGTGTGTACGTGTCTAAATATGTGTGATTGTGTTTGTGAGGGTCTATAAATATATGTGTATGTGTGTGTTTGTGAGTGTCTGTAAATGAGTGTGAATTTTTACTCACAATCTTTGTTTTTACTGATGGTTGTATTGTATGTATGTATGTATGTATGTATATGTTTTTTTATATAGCGCCACTAGAGGACGCAGCGCTGTACAAAATAGAATACAAAAAGTCATACAGTAAATAAATACATAAATAAGTATGGGCATCACTAAATATACAAGTGCTTAAAACATGTAACATGAGGAAAGAGGTCCCTGACCCATAGAGCTTACAATCTACTTAGGTGGGTAACATACAGATACATAGCTTGTTTCCAATTATTTCCATTTTCAACAATAAGGGTTGGCCCAGACAATTAGACATGTTGATCAATCACATCCAATTGATTAATCTTCTCTTTAATTTTAACCAACTGAATAATAGTTGGTCCAACAATCAGTGATGATTAATGGTCCCGTGAACCTTGGCCTTTGATGTGGTCATGTGGTAGAAATTGACCTATCAGATACCCTTACAGCAATGGTCTGACCCAGTTTCCTATCCTACCCAAGACTGTAGTGTAAACGCATTGCATCATTACAATTTCATTCTGTGTGCAGTAAGATTTTACTTTTTCCTTTCCATCGTTGGAAAGACATTTTATCACTTACTGTTCTTAAAACGACCGCCTCATACAGACATGTGATCCCCAGTGACCGCGGGATGGATGCTGTTTTCTTTTTCTGCAGTTTGTACTCTTATTATGATAATTTTAGGATTTATGTGGGTCACTAGAAATGTACCAGGGGGACTATATGGATGTAAAGCGATGGCGAATAGATTTGTTAGTATACAGAAAATAGTGGTAAAAAGTGACACATAATCACTAAGGACTCGCTGCCGCGATATGCAAATATTTGATTTCAAAATTGAGTCTTTCCGTAGGATAAATGTTATGTATTAAGCTGACTCTATGGGATGGGGAGGACATAAAATAAATGACAAATACGAACAATTTACTGCCTAGCAAGTCACCGTGGAAATGTTGGAATCTACGTTTCCTAATTTTTACCATTTAAAAGGGTTATAATGTAGTCGCTGTTCTCATTAACGCTGTATGGGTCTGATGCGGAGGCAAAAGTTTGAAACTAGAGATGGACAAACTTACTAAAGTTTGGTTTGTTTTGGAACTTCAGTAAAAACTGAAGTGGAGCGTCCGTCAGGACCTGTCAGAGGATGCAGAGGAGGAGCGAGCGGTAGGGTAAGTACTTTACTTTCTCTCCTTGCCCCTGATCATTTTATTGAAGAACGGGAGGTGAGACACAGCTGCTTTTCTCGCGTTCTTCAATAAAACTAAATGGACAAACTTTTATTTTTTCGGTGGAGATACCCTTTAGTTAAAGTCAATGAGTGTCAAATAGTTTGCAAAGTTTGGATTAAACATGGTTAAAATATCAATGGCCACTTACCGTACATGGCTCTGGGAAATGATTTGGGGAACACGTACAAATACCCAGAACTTGAAATAAAGTCACTTCCTTTACAGGCTTGTTACTTCCGAGCTTCCGCATTCAATAATTGTCCCATACGCCAATCGAAGATTTAAGGGTTACCGAATTCTCGATGTACCTTTCCAGCATCAGCCATTAGCTATAATGTTAATGTTAATGTAACTGTTAGTCAATGTTAGTTAAAGGGCAAGTCCACACACAAAATACAGCCATCTCCCTTGCACCAGCACTCATCTCCAACCCTGAGGGATGCAATGGAGGATTGACCCAAAGCTGAAATCATTAGCCACAGGGTAGTTGTTATTTATATATATATATATATGTATATATATCTTTTTTGCACTAACAAGAAAAGCACACAGATGACCCAGACACAGCTGCTAGCACAGCTATAGCCAATGCTGCTTATTACTGCTAAGATGCAGCACTGACAGCTACACAGACACACAGACGCTTACACACAGATACAGAAAGACATAAAAACAAGACACCTAGTGGTTCATTTACCCAGAGCTGCTGGGCAATTATATGGAAGTCACATAAACTGGTTCACTATCGGTTAGCGCAACTTTAACTCCATATTAGCGGCAGATGCGCAGGTAACGCAAAAGACATCTGCGATTCAATATCACGTTTATGCCACTTGGCCACGGCCAATAGCCATGCTCTGAGTAAATCCCTTTAGGAACTTACCCACATGCGCTAACACGATATTGAATCGTGGAAGGGAGATTTGCCCAGAGCGATAGTGGCTCTGGGTAAATTTCCCCCATAGACCTCTAAAAGGTCTAACTCTATAGGGGGGTTAGTCCTTAAAAGGACTGTTGGGTCTCAAGATGTGTTAATACAGGAGGGATAACAAGTGCTAAACCACCACACGGAAATCCACACACAGAAAGCTTGGAAAGCTCAAAAAACTCTCCAACTCCTACACTGTCAGGTCTCCACTAAACTCACTCCAACACACTGACAAAATGGCACTGGTCGCATTGCCTTTTATACCCAGGGGGCTGGCAATGCTGGAACTAGCTGTCATTGGTTAATTTGGGACACGTGAGCAGAATGTTTTCACAAATTATTTTTAAATCTGAGAGGCAGCCAATCCCAGACGTGGCTGCTGGTCAGCCAATCCCAGACACGGCTGCTGGCAATGCATAACGCTGGGGGAACGTATGTACCTTTCTGCAGCTTTTTTAATTACACTAACATGGTGGTGGGCTATAGAAAAGGAGTGTAAAGCTAGGGAAGGCAGCCATGAAGGGATCCGGAGGAATGGAGGGAGGGAGCAGGGGATTGGGGCAGAGGTGTAACTATCACAGAAATAGCCCCTTCGGCTGACCATGACCTCTCTGAGCAGTGAGAAAACGTATTGTTACCAGTTGTTACTGATTAGGAAGGAGAGCTGCAGAAATAAGAAAATTTCAGGTACAGGCCACACTAATCCGTTTCAACATGCCATAAGATTGTGCGTTAAAAAGTGCACACTAGTGTTGGCCAATTAGTCTGGCCACACTAGGTGCCCTGGTGCCGTTGTGCTACGAACGTGAATTTTATTTGCGGATGGCTTGCACTCCGATAGAGTGATATAGCACGAACCGCAGCACAAGCAGACAGTAATGCGCAGAAATGTCCGATCTAGTGTGGCCTCAACCTTAGAGGATTTCTTTACTGCTGATATCAAGGGCGAGAATCTGTGGTCACTTGCTGCCACTTACACACCTCCTCTGCTGCTTTTGAGAGCTGGATTTGAGCTTGCATAGTAGCAGAGGAGGCAGCTTTGGGAATGGCTGTCAGGGATTGACCATGACGTCACCATTCTCCGAAGCTGGGATCAGACATCTTTGGTAAAGGTAAATATAAGTGAAAATGCATAAAAAGGGATCCTTAACCTACATAGAGAATGTTGTTTAGAGAGTGAGAATGCCCTTTAAAGGGTATCTCCACCCACCCAAAAAAAACAAAAATCCTTTTAAGGTATTAAAGCCCCCAAACCCAAACCTGAAATCAGCTACTAAAGTTACTCGACCTTGTTCCCGTATCCTCCTGCTGCACACAAATCAGCAAAAAGGGCCAGACCGGCATCTGCATTTGTGATTGGCTGAGACTCCGTGTCACGAGTGTTTGCACTGCAGTCCGCAAAATGTTGCGCAATTGGAGTGCGCGTGATCTGTAAAAAAATGGTGGTTGCATGTGCTTCAAAAAGGGGTCACAGCACATGCAATGTGGCCACCCACAGCTGCGATTCTCACGCAATAACGGATCGCAAGCACGATTGTTAGAGTGTGAGAAATCGCGCTGGTGTGACTTGCAAGTATAAAGTGTTCCTGAGTACCAGTTCTCATCCCACATGTACAGAGAATGCCAATAATCCGCTGTTAACTTCACCCTCCATTCATTGCCGTTACATTTTTACGTATCAACTGATAAAATCCATTAAAAAATAAAACATGTAAGAAAATAAACGGAGCCTTTTGGTTGAGTATTCTATTTGAAACCCCCCCCTGTGGGGAGCCAGGAAGAGGTTATCCAAATAGCTTTAAGACAGCAAAGAAAAGTTAGAATAATACAAGATAAAAACGTTCACGTTGACGCTTCTTCGTAAGAACACACTTGAGCGGCACGAAACAAGCAAACACTCATCAATATTTAAATAAGTTATATTCCGAATGTAATTTACAAAGGGGGAAACAGCGAGTTCACTCATAGTTACTTCTTGTTTTATTTGTGCGAAATAAGCTCTTTAGTTTATTATGGTTTGGCCGTAGAATACCAATGAGTGTATATTGCGTTACGATACGATGTCGGTATTTAATACAAAGATGATTTATTACTTCCACGTGTAGAACAATGTACGGATACAGCAGGATCGTTTCTATATGTATATACAGTTTATGTTGGGGTAAGCAAATAGCTCAGAATTTAAAATGTAGTCTTATATTAGAGATATCTTCCCCAAAGACCATAAGGTTTATTGCATTATTATAGACAAAACATGGGTGTTACCCCTGGGGGTAATTTGGGTAGTATACATGCCGATAAGCCATTCAGATAGCTCAAAGGTTGGTACATCTGATCCACCAATTAAATGGATTTTACATTATGGGGCAAACCTTGCCACTAGAATTCTCCAAATGCACCATGGAAGGGAAGGTACCAGCAAGTTACAAGTGTATCTACACCATGTATCTACACCAATGTTTCTCGGTCTATTGAATAGAAGTGGAAATGAGAATCCATATATGACCGATTATAGCAGGCTTCTCAACCCCCACAAATTAGATGATATAGCTAGATACCTTATGGTGGGCAGTGATTAATACAATTAAAAACTACACAAGGGCTAATCCAATAGGAGAGGCACAAACGTGGCTACACTATTAATCTGCATCAATCAAATGATTTCTAACTATAGCAACTCCGTAAAAAGCTAACATTTGATTGGTTATTGTAAATTAATAGCACGGGAAAACCTTTGCACCTCTTCAACTTTGTCTAAAATCCCCATAGAACAGTCTCGGGGGGAAAGAAATAAAAAGCTGCTTATCCCCTTCACAGCGGCAGCGAGACAATAAACCATGAACTCCGAGAAATGATTTTCTGCTAGACTGTAACATAAAGATCTCCCTAACCTTTTCCGAGACACCCTGGCAAGAGGATGCTAAATCATTTCATAAGTGCTGTGTTGTCTTAAAAACATGCGACTTGCAGCAAGAATCCCTATATTGCCGAAATTAAACATTTAGGACATGGAACGGTTATTACTTTTCTGGTTGGTTAAGTTTTAGTAGCCAAAAAGTTCTTTTACTTCTTGCCCGAAGGGGGCTGCACAGTACAATGCTAGTGTTAATAGCAGCTACAAATCCCACGATGTATAACCAGCACATCCATTGGTACTTACAGGCGCCTTCTTTCAGCTGAATAGGGTTAACAGAAGTAGCTAGGTAAATCTATGGCAGCCTGTACTGTATGTGAATGCGGATGAGTTGATCTTGGAAAAGACAATGTGTGTGACTGGAATTTCTTCTGTATTTTATTAATGTCTGAAGGGAAGAGATAGGGAATAACATAATATCTAAGGGTTTCTATGGGGTGGGAATTGTCCCTATATATTATTGCAGTCTCTTAAATCTCCAGCAAATAAACTCAATTCCTCCTTCTACCAGAGAATGAAATGTGCTGCACAGATCATTTATTGGGTACAAAGTTTCTTGAAGCCAGATTATTAGGTAATTGGGGGGGTATACAATTGGCTGGCGTTAAAAAGTCCCGTAAAGTAAGGCGCTGTGCGAATATAGCATTGCCTGGGGCGCCTGCGTGGTTAACTTCCATTAACTCAAATTTCAGCCACTGCACCTCTTGGGGATTCTGGCACTTACAGGGAGATTCAATAAAAGTTCTTATCGTTTAAAATGGTGCTAATTTTGCCCCAACCAATCAGGTGTTATTTAACATTTGTAAGCTTACATCTGATTGGTTGGGGCAAAGTTAGCATCATTTTAAACGATAAGAACTTTTGTTGAATAACCCCGTTGGTATTTTAAGTTTTTATTTTTTGGTCTATTTTCAATTTCATTCCTTTTATTTTGAATGGGCCGTTCTGTTTCTGCTGTCTGGCTCCATACGATTTAGGGTTGATAGGCAGAGGAATACTTTGGATTCACATCTATGAAGATGCTGAATCACATCACAATAAAAAACGCATTTTCCAACTGTCTCTGCGTAAGATTCCTAGCACTTTCCTCTGTTCCGTTTGATGCAAATTGACTTGGAATAGCAGGTAATTGTTGACTACAAAACCCTATTTTATGGAAGAGTTTTCGTGCCGTTAGATGAGGCTGAAATATGAACAGATCAGCCGGGGAATCAGGAATTATTTATTTATATGCTATGAACGGAATCTTGTGTAAAAAGGATAAAGGAATATTCATGCGATCTTCAGAATGTTTTATTAATTGTTAAAAACACTGGTTTAACTATTCCTGTTGGAGAGAGTTATGAGGTTTTGTAATAATCTTTACGGCTGAGGCAAAAAAAATGGGGATCACACGTGCCGAAAACAGATCAACCGCGATCAAACAGATCAACCGCGATCAAACGCATTATTGCATAAGAAAACACGGAAGTGTGGCCTAGCTCTCAATGGTGCTTTTATTCCTTTTTATTGAATTCCCAGAAACAGTTCTAAGAGAAGAATGGAAAGATTGATGGACAGTGATGAGTCCCGGTTTTGAACCGATCCTGGTTTTGAGACAGAATCACAGAATTAGCAGAACTTTTGGAATTTGAAATTGTAGAACTTTGTGGAAAATTCAGCGTCAAAAAATATTTGAAAATCGGCAAATCAGGAAATTAAAATTTTGGCATCAAATTAAGAAATTCGGTGTTGAAATTTAATGTTGAAAATTCCTAAAGATCCACTTCAGTTGGGTTCACTAGTCTCATTCATCTCCAAGGGTGCCCCTACCATGAAGCAAGCTGAAACATTTGCTTAGGGCGCGCCCCTGCGGAACACTTGAAAGGCAGTTAAAAAAAAAACTTCTTCCTGCAATACTGCATTTCAGCACCAGTCCACCAATCAGTGTTAAGTCAGCCCTCCAGTCCACAAGTCCGTGTTAGTCAGCCCACCACACCCACCTCCACAAGCCACACCTATGGTCCCTGATGAAGCCACGTCTGCTTCATACACCTGTCTGTCGATAGGCAGCATTCAAAAGTTGTTTCAGGTGTCAAAAACCCTATGAACACCCCTGTTCATCTCTAATGGTGGGCTAGATTAAATGAATGGGGTAGATACAGTGGTTGGTCACAGAGATCCAGGACTTTAACCAAACATCTTTAAATCTCGGAAAAGGGGCAAGGAACGAAGGGGCATATTTATTACTGCAAAATTACAATACCGCGCCTTTACTGTCATTTTAAAATATGGCGTCTGTATTTTGTACAGTGCCCATAAATAACGGGGTGTTGCATGAGTGTTCATTTCTGCTATGAAAGGTGCAATTTTAAAAAATGATTAAAGGAATTACTTGACAATATGACTTTATATAACTTTAGTTTAAAGGGGTGAGATAAAACTGGATTAGCTAGATCTCTCTAAAGATTTGTACACACGTATGATGTGTGTACCGAGCCATGACCCCTGACCATGATGCATTCGGGTGACGAACGGCCGTTTCCACCGAGAATCGCACGTGTGCATACACACGTGTGATTCTCGACCGAAACGGCCGTTTGTCACACGAATGCATCGTAGTGTGTATGAACCTTTAGTTACCAAATCACTACATTCAAAATGTAGATACAAGATTGGGTCTGCACACCATACAACACACCAGTGCTGGGTGCGTACTGGTAATAGTAGCTGACACCACAATAATACATATAGTCCAAGATCCCACCGCACACCAGTCCTATACAATAATTATTTATTGGATCAACTTCTTGGTGTCTGTGTGACACATTTCTCAAGATGTAATAAGTAAACTGCACCTTAAGAAAGGTGTCACACAGGCACCCGAAACGTTGATCAATAATTACTAAAACTGATGCGCTGGAATTTCGGACCATTGAAAACGCGTTGCTGTGAAAAGCGGAAGACTTTAGCACTATCGCTAATATCTGCTGCAATGAACTGAAAATAAATCAATCTGTCTGGATCCCAGAGGGCAAAAAACATAAAATAGTGACACATTGAAAGAAAGGGATTTTTGTAACTAAAAATGCATTTTTGACTAGAAGTTCCCCTTTATTTAATAAGACGAAAAGTGCAAAACTTCCTATATATCTTGCACTATATGTTTTACATCTTGATAAATATGCAAAAAGGATTAAATAATGAACAGTTATTTTCTATTTCTTTTCTAAACCAAAGGAGGGGGGTGTGAAAAAAAAAATAGATGAAAAAGTAATTTTGGTCAGACTAGGGGGCGTGGCAGAACCTCCACCAGTCAATCTGTTTGTTGACGACTAATCAAAAAAAGGGGGCGTTCCTTATTGGCTAGCAGGATTCCAGGTGGAGCGCTCGGTCACTTCCGGTTAAAGATGGCCGCCTCCATAGCCGCACAAGCCAGGAATGCTCTGCGGGATCTCACAGCCAAGACCACGTTCCTCAGAAAAACCCGGGTGAGACACAACATGGTCAGGGCTGATCTACACAGCGTCACCAGTGAAATCCCTCACCACTGATTTTCCTTTAAATGGTCACTTGCTGCATTGCAGCTAATGTGCAGCTCTTATCTTCTTATAACTTAACTACATTTCCCGACATCCTCTCTTGCGCAGGGGAAGATGAAAGCTGCAGTAGGGCTATACTGATCACGTGGTGAAGAATAGTAACAAGTTGATTGGGTTCCCTGACTGGCTGTAGATCATGTGACTAGACTGATACTTTGTTGCAAACTTTCACTCGATACATTATAACTTCTCCATCCCCTGAAGGTTCCATTGTCCATGGTCCCTGGTTCTGTGCAATTCTAACCCAGTGACTATGGAAGTTATGCAGGGGAGATGAGAGGGACATGGGAGACTATATGTGACCTGTTTGACCTTAACAGGATCCAGTGACATAATGTAGTCAAGGTGTTTGTTTTAAGGCACTACCTGTGAATGGGAGTCTCAGAACTTTGTAAATCTTTTATTAATAATACTTATTTCAGTTTATTTATGCATAGAGTACCAAATGCAATGGATAGGATCCTGCACACCTAAACCACAATACAAGAAGTGCAGAATGCCACAGTAGCTATGCTTTTCTTTTGTATTTATACATAGGGTGCACCCCCCCCAAATAAAATAAAACAAAAAAACCCCTGCAGTTTCCAGCAGTTACGCTAAGCTATGTAAACACGATGCAATAATTCGGCCCGACCTACATTTCAGTGTTTCGGTCAGTCGGGCTGAATTATTGTACGGCGCCTTTTTGTGACCGATCACCGACCGTTCATTCATCTAAATCGAACGAACAATTGGACAGGTCAGAAAGTCGCAACCGATCGTGCAGTCCTCTATGGACCACGCGATTGCTCGCGCCTAACTGTCGGACACGGCTGCTTTTTCCGCAACTGACAGTCCTTCCTCCTGGCCGAGTGGTCGAAAGCCGGTCAGGAGGAAAGATTGCATAGTGTGTACCTAGCTTTACTGATGAGCAGGTTTCTTCAAATTCTGGAAATTGTAGTTTAAAACAAGATTTAGTTCTGCAGATTGAAAATGTCACACTGAGAAGAGTAACATTCTATTTAACATACGTTTTTATCTTGTTATAAGGTTTTAATACGAAATAAAGGCCATACTTTATTATTGTGGGTTTATATAGCGCCAACATCTTCCGTAGCGCTTTACAATTACATGTATATATTCACATCAGGCCCTGCCCCGAAGAGCTTACAATCCAAGCACATATATTTGACGCATACAACCTATCAGTATGTCTTTATGATTGTGGGGGAAACCAGAGAGCCCAGAGGAAACCCACGCAAGGACAGGGAGAACATACAAACCCCTTGCAGAGGTGTCCAAGGGTGGATTTGAACTCAGGACTTCAGCGCTGTAAGCGATCAGTGCTAACCACTGAGCCTCCGTGCTGCCTGTTTCCTCATCTAGACACCGTGGTCTTATTGTGTGACTGTCGGTTTTAAGGGTATCTTAACTGGAACAATTGTACAATAATTGTTCCCAACCACCAATGTACGATTTTTTATTTTATTGATTTGTATTTCTTTAAATATCCACCCTGAGACATTTTAGCTGTTAATCAAGTTCCTTATCATATATTCTTCTGTTGTATTCATTTATGGGTGACCGTTGGTCCCAGGGCTTACTGAGCATGCTTGCCCTCACAAAGTGTCATGTTTTATAAAGGGAGTGTCGGCTAAGGGTGGGAGGGGAGATACTTAAAAAAACTGCTGGAGTTTCTTACTTTTCATAATAAGGATGTTTTACTTCTGCTTTCTGAATGTTTAGATGTTTTTAAACTACAACACTGGTGTTGTCTTGGTTACGATGGTGTTTTTTCTGACTGTCTGTACCAGTTTACTAGTGATTTGTTATCATTCTTTGTTCTGCTTGGAAGATCTAAAAAACACACTATCATTGTTTTTCAAGGTATTTGCACATGTGGCAGTGAAGGGTTAATGGTTTACTAAACCACAAATCAGCAGGTTTGGTTGGTGTCAAAGGCCATGTTTATTGTATACTGTAGAACATTACCAAGGTGGAATCTTATAGTGTGTAAACCTACATGTTATTCACGGATTACAAGGAATTATTGTACTATGTCAACGCCAATGTGCGATACTACCCGGAACCGATTAATCTGAACTGCCTGTTAACTGTAAATAAACACAAACATGTTGAAACCAGCCCCAGAATTCATGTTAACTTTGTGTTCGAAGGTCCACTTTGTAAACAATAGGACAGAATGTTCACTCTATATGGAAAAAAAACATTATTAAAGGACAACTACACTGTAAAAATTTACTTTTTAAAAAGTACCTGGAACAGTAAGGTAGAATTATTTATTCCTAAAAACACTCCTATTGGGGCTCTGGCCTTTCCCCTCTCCTATTAGCAGCATTCCTACCTCCCAATATCATATACTTGAGAAGCACCAGCATGCACAGTTTTCATCTGCCAGGTTAGTGTCCTGGACTTACCAGTATTAAAGATAGTGCTGAAGCTCTGAGGAAGCCTGGCAGAAGAAGATTTTTGTGCTGGTTCTACTTACAGAATCGATATTGAGTTAGGATTTATCAATCTTACCACCCGGCCCCAGGTACCTTTATTTAACTGTTTTTTTTTTCTACTTTGTACGTACTTTAGTTTTCCTTTAATAAGAATGCTGTTTGCATCTGTCAGTACAGCAACCCTATTAAGGGTGAGGCCACACTGCAACGCACAGGAATCGCGCACAAAATCGCGAGCGTTATCG
Source organism: Hymenochirus boettgeri (assembly GCA_019447015.1). Lineage (NCBI taxonomy): Eukaryota > Metazoa > Chordata > Amphibia > Anura > Pipidae > Hymenochirus > Hymenochirus boettgeri. The sequence continues at coordinate 264,680,798 of CM033472.1, forward strand.
CACGCGATTGTGTGCGCGATTCTTGCGCATTTCGCGCATGCGTTTCCGCCTTTTCGCGTTATGGACACGCATGCGTAAACGCACCAAAAATGGTGAACGCATGCGTTACCAAAACGCGAACGGACGCGCAATCGCATGCGCATCGGAAATCGCGGGAATTTTCGCGTTCCCGCGATTTCCGTTTTACCGAAAATCGCGGGTGCAAACGCGCGGAAAACACGCTAGTGTGGCCTAGCCCTAAAGCAGCACTGGACTAATCTGTGTCTAGGTAGCCAATACAAATAAATTGTAACACTAGTTGACTAAAACAAATTCTATTTAGTTTAATGAAATTGGCTCAACTACTGTACAAGGGTCACCCCCCTCCCTAATACGCTCAGCCTGTCTTTATATACACAAACAAGTTTGGTAACTGTAAACAGGATTGTGCGAACACAGCACAAATACAGTGTTAACAAGGAAGTCTGTACTTGCCCCTGGTATAGAGGTTAAGGGCGAGGAAACACTGTAATGCTCTAAAAATCGGGTCTGGTTTTTGGAGAGGTGGAGATGCTCGTTGGGACTGCACGATCGGTCACAACTAATAGCACATTATATTAAAGAGCAAGTCCAGCCTAAAAATAAGTAGCTTTTAAAATGCTTATTACCCCCCAAAAACCTCCCTTTCGCAAGGTTCCTATAGTTCAAAGATCCCCCAGAACTTACTTACCTGACCCGGACCCTCGCCATCTAATCCTCTCTCCCTGCTCCTGTTTCGAGCTTGTTGCAAGCAAAAACAGGATCAGGGGAATTTTGCGCTAACAGACGATTCTCTTCCTTGTCGTGGCTGTCAGGCGATTGGGTATGATGTCACGTCACGCCCTAACTGACAGCCGCAACCAGGAAGTGGAGCGTCTGTCGGCACCAGCCGCGAAGTAGAAGCGATGAGAGTCCAGGTCAGGTAAGTAAGTTCTGGGGGATCTTTGAACTATAGGAACCTTGCGAAAGGGAGGTTTTGGGGGTAATAAGCATTTTAAAAGCTACTTATTTTTAGGCTGAACTTTCCCTTTAATAGTACAGGCGAACTTTTGCACCTTTTATAATATTTCTCTTTACCTGTTTCCTATTTATTTGATTCCAACACTATCCTGCGCGTTGGCCTGTTTCTGCGTAGGATTCCAATGCCGATACCGCTGGTTATGAAAGTGCCGTTTATAAATAGCGATAACCAGTGGTTGATATTGGTGCATCGTAATACGGCCTCTATTGTGTAATATGCCGAACATTCAGTTACTTGTTTTGTATTGGCTACACGATTCATCATTAAACATGTTATATTGTCTCCATTATGGACTGATAACATGGACATTTTTAAATAAAAAGCATTGAACTATGGTCACTCCCAGACATGTTAACAATGTACCAGGTTACCTTGCAGAGACCTTGTAGAAAGAGGGACCCTTTACCTAGCACTCTGGGTAGACTGTAGAAGGTTGTAACAGCCGTGGGAATGTTTACGCCTTGTCATCGTCAGGTTTAGGGTGATGGAAGATATACAGGGAGATTCAATAAAAGGTTTTATCGTTAATAATGGTGCTAATTTTGCCCCAAGCAATCGGTTATTATTTAACATTTGAAAGCTAACATCTGATTGGCTGGGGCAAAATTAGCACCATTTTCAACGATAAGCAGGGCTATGTATAGTTACACGAATGTTCATATGTATAATCATTGTATTTATTATCACTGTATTAATGAATAGATGTGTAGACAGTAATCGAACAGTTAAATCACTAATTGAGTGGTAATTAATTGGTCCTGCCCATATGGAGGACACACTGGATATAAGGTTGTTGTGAGGTCCACCTGAAACGTTGCTGGAGAGATCTCACTTATGGGTGAATAAACAAAGATTTTTTTCAAAAGAATTTTGGAGCGTCCAGGTGCATTTTTGTGATGTATTTTAGAGTGAGGAGCAGTACGGTCTGCAGAGTGACGGTCCGGAGAGGAGAGTATACGATAACGTATAGCGAATGGGGTTTTCCCATTCAGAAGGAGCCGTTATTGGCTTGGTACATAGCTTGTATACCGCCGCAACTGCCGTTATATCCCAAGTTATTCCCTAAAGCCAAGTTAACCCTTGGTACATGGGAAAAAGCCAATAACGACTCTCTGTACATGACCCTGAAGACCTTTCATTGAATCTCCCTGTTAGTCTAGATAAGCTGTCCCAGGATTTCTGCCTTGACTTACCCGTTAAAACAAAAAACAACCTTAACCCAGTTGCTAGACCGCAGGAGTTAAAGAACAGCAATAGTGACCATTTTACCCAGGGTGATGACATAAACCGATAGGTCCTCATTCCTGTTTAAGCTACCAATGCCCGCGCTTACCTCTTAAACTTTCCCTCTCCAGCGTGCCCTTCTCCGCCTCCCACTCCCGGCCCGCAGACATACCAATAGGGACATGCAAGGGCAAGTTCAAGTGATAAGTGCGGGCGTTAGTAGCCAAACCCAAGGGTGGGGACCTAGCAGTTTAGGTCCTCACCTTGGGTACTTTCAAAAGGAGGAAGAATAGTATATAGGCTAAAGGTTCGTACACACGTGCGATCGCGGGGGGCAACCCACGATGTGTATGAATGGCTGCTTTGGCCGATAACCGGGCCGTGTATGCACTTTGTTGGCCGAAACGGGCGCTTGTTCGGAGATATGCCCGGCGGATCGGGCAACGATCCCCGAATGAACGGCTGTTTCGGCCGATAAAGTGCCCATACACAGTCCAATTATCGCCCGAAAGGGCCGTTCGTACACATCGTGCGTCGCGGGTTGGCACGCACAATGTTGTCCTTTAAATAGAATAGACACTGTCAGAAATATCAATCCCATGAATGACCTGCTTTACAGCCCAGAATCATTAAACCAACCAAACAAGAATGACAAAGTTCTCATTGGGCTACAAGTCTGAACTTATCCACAATGTATTCCTCCATTACTTGGCTAATGGAACAGCATTGATCTTTACTCTGTCTCCCTAGTGCATCTTCCCTGTCAATCAAAGCGTCTTGTACGGCAATGTATGCCATCAGCCTAATGGGCGTTGGATAATTCCCCTACTTGCGTTTACTTGTGCCCTCTTTGCTTTGTCCTATAAAATGTGCCCATATGACAGAACCTGCTTGTTTGAGAAGATGTAATAACTCAAATGACTCGCCAGATTTTAAGCAACCAATAAGATCTTGTCTAACTATAGCGACCTATAAAAAGCGAACATCCAATTGGGTGATGCTGATTACTAGCACAGGCAAACTTTTAAAGGGCATGTCCACCCCCAACTATAAATCCCCCCAACTACTGGCCCCACCATGTAGTGTAGTTTAATCCTTACCTCACATCCCAACTCCATCTGGTTCTCCTTATTCCCCCCCCAAAGTTCCAAAAACTGCCCACCGAGGCTAGCAGGTCCATATAGGACACTGCCTGCTACCTGGCCTCCCGGAGATTCCTGCCATGCTGCTGCAGCCCTTCTCCCCCCTCCCTCCCCCTCCCGTTCTACTATCCCTCCCCCTAGCATTAAACCCCCCTAAATTTCTGCTCCCCCATGTCCCCCAGCCCAACCGCATGTTTTGTTTTTTTTAAAAAGCTCCCCAAACTCTTACTTACCTCTCTCCGCTTTCCTCCGCGCACTGAATGACCGGCAGCCGCCATCCTTGATTGGCTGCCGCTCAGCCAATCACAGACGCGACTGCCAGTCCCGCCCCTCTGCTTGCATTCTCGCAAGCAGAGGGCCGGCAGTGCGGCGGAGGATCGAGGGGAGGTAATTAAGATTTTGGGGGCTTTTAAAAAAACAAACATGCGGTTGGGGCTGGGGGACATGGGGGAGCATGATATTAAATTTTTATTTTAGGGTGGAACTAGCCTTTAAACCGTATTGCAGCAGAGATGTTGGTTTGAAGAAATGTAAAGGGTATTATAATGAAAAAATCGAGATTCAATAAAAGTTCTTATCGTTTAAAACGGTGCTAATTTTGCCCCAACCAATCAGATCTTATTTACATTTGAAAGATAATATCTGATTGGTTGGGGCAAAATTAGCACATTTTAACGATAAGAACTTTTATTGAATCTCCCTGTTAAATCTTTAAATACATACATGTTAGATACACTTACTCTGATTTGTGTGTGTGTTGATGCATGTCTTCAATGTCTGCTCGTTTTGCTCAGACTCTGTATCCCCCCTCCCTGACTCTCTGTGAGGGCAAGCATGCTCAGTAATCCCTATGGGGTAGCATTGGGAGAGGGAATTTCCCAACCTGCAGTTCACACACCAACTGTCACCATTCCAGGTAGAGCAAAACTGCCCATAGCAGAAGGATTTATGATAAAAAAGGCAGTTGATTGACAGTTAAAATATAAAATGGATATCTAAAGAAATGTATAAATAAATGGTTATGTGATAGAAGAATTATAGTTTTCAGTAATGGGCACTTTACTAAATTCACTTAAGATACCCTTTAAACCCTCAGCCAATAGGAGATCTACAAGGAGATTATCCGTTGGCCGCTCTGGAACTGCACCGCTCTTTTAAGGGGTTCAATTTACGATTGGTTAGCGCGACTTTAACTCCTAGTTTGCGGCCGTAAACCTGAAGAAGGTACATCTATGTACCAAAACGTCGCATTTGTGTGTACCTGATGTATGACGCATTAAATACACAGGTTTATAAGACTGATGTGCAGGACTTGTCTTTTCTTTAGTATCCCGACCACTTACCATGGTCTACATTGCACTCAGCATATATAAAAAAAACTTATATCTATAGGTGTGTGCAGGGTCACTCGCCTTTTGTATTTACCAGGCTACGTGGCTGTGTGTACAAGTATTTAATGCCAGCAGTCAGCTGGTGAGTTTCACCCAGATTTAGCCTCTGGTAAATCTCCTCCGGGAGAACCATCCTGAAAATCTCCTCCTGTGCTCGGGAAAGCGAGTCCCCATCTATTACTCTATATCTCGCCTATATCGCAGTTTTATGGTAATTGTTGACTCCTTTGTGCTGTGGAATCTAGCAAGGCTGTTAACGTTTTAATTACTGGCATCTTTAAAATGAAATAAAATCCAAATATACAGGTTTGTTAGCCTGAAGCCGTGCTGGGATAATGTATTATTCCACACAAATGGTGTCTTCCTATATAACATCGCCTGCTCTGCTGTCTTTGCTGGCGTAGAATTAAAACGGATATTTTGCAGCACTTTTTTTTTTTTTAAAGGAACATTAAAGAGCCATTATGTGATGCCAGTCATGCATATGTAGCAGAAAAGGTTCTGGGACCATCTCATTTTTAAAAATGACCAATCCCAGCGATTCCTGTCTGCAGAGTACAACTAGGGTATGCTGAGAGTTGCACTGGTGGTTAAGAATTAGCTTTATCACTGGTCAGGAACAGGTCAGCAAGTAGTGACCTAATAGCTCTTGCAAGGGAGATCACCTGCAGATTTCATCTACCGTATATTTTTTTAAGAATGATAGAATCCACACAGGCATTGTTCCTTTATTTAAATAGGACAAAGGATTATGGGAATTAAAGATGGCTGACTCCGCCACCCTGATTTGTGGCTTTGCAGGACTAAAGATCTTGGAAACAAAAAGAGAACCCCTCGTCTGTATAAACAGGGGGGGCTATGCTTTATTTAATTTTACCTTGTACCTTTAGGAAAAGCAATCAAATCACTGGCATAAAACTTTGAGCCATTAATGCTGTTTAATGGGCACATTAACGTGGAACTAACCTTCAAGCAGTAATCTCTCGGCTAATTGCTAATGCAGAAAGAGACCTATTCGCAAATGAATCATAAAATAAGTTTAAATTGCAGGAAGAGATAAAGCAGCCAGCAGATGTGGGCTGGGGGAACGACCATTAACCCAATGATATCAAATTGATGGCCCTCCGTGTAATTCGAAACACAATCCCCGTGGCTGCAGGGGGTGATGGGATTGTAGTTTATAGTAGCTACTGGCTCATCTTTTTAATACCCACGTGTTAATGCTCTTTATGGTAATAAACCATTTGTTTGTGTATTTTTGTACCGCTATGATAAATTATTTACCGTATCTGTTCATTATGATACATATTGGCTTTCATATTGCTTGAATTTATTTAAAGGGCAAGTCCACACTCAAATGATAAATTAGCGGCAAATCACCACTCAAATTGCAATAGTTCTAAATCTGAGAGAGGTGAGACTAACCTGAATTGCTTCCTGATGTTCTGTTACCTCTCTTTCTGCTGCGTGGTTATTCTGGTTACCCGCTGTCGGTCATGGATGTGAAAGCTTCTCAAAAAGTTCTACGTCTCTCTGCGTTTTCACTACTGTGGTTAATGTGGGTAACTGTCCAATTGGGTGTGTGTTGTCGTAACAGTCTGTGTCATGTAATTGTGAACACAAATATAGCTTTTAATAAAATACTCATTATTAACCAAGTACATGAAGAACCGATTTCAATAGAATGTGTGCGTTTTTTTCTTTTTTCTTTACATGGACAAATTGACTTCCCCTTGCATTCTGTCTTTACTTTGCATTGGTATTTCTGGGGTGTTTTATTATTCTGTAATTTTTGGATCCCCCTCTCTATTTCCACTTTACACCCCCAGGCTCTATTTATACCGCTGTAGTTAAGGTTTGGAGCACGGAACCTGTTCAAGTAATTAACTGGCCAAGGAGCCAAGCAAGAGAACTGTCAGTTTTACTTGACAACCCTCCTGCCCATTGTTTAAACCGTAAGCCAGATGCTACTGGCAGAGGATTAGAGCTTTCTACGCCCTGATTAACGCCGCGGGGTGCAGGGTAGAAATCAATCCTGCGTTAACTGCACGACAAATAAATCCACAGCATTTAGTCCCTATAATGCGACTGTCTCTCTCTGGTGACTTGGCAGTATTTCTTCAGCTACAAACTTGCCAGACTCCCAAAGGGATGAGTGCACACAGCCAGAAACCATTGGCAAGATATTTGTTGTGATGCCTTGCTCGGGCTTTCCGGATCGTCTTCTCCACCATTCACAAAATTCTAGCAGCCCTGTGTATCGAGAGCCGCAAACGGCCACCCGGTGCAAAGACGCCGGCGATGTTATATGCCGATAGCGGCTCTCGGTGCATTGAAAATTGCTAGTATATATTTCGCCACTTTTAATGCTAGCATTTAAAGTGCTGGAGTAGAATGCTGCTTTCGGCATATAACATCGCTTGCTTGTTTCGGGCATTTTCTAATAATATGAACATAGCGGTTGGGGCTGGGGGGACAGGGGGAATCTTTGGTGACAAGGTATTTACACTAGGGGGAGGGAATCCTAATCGGGAGGGGGAGAAGGGCTGCAGTGTGCATGCCAAACTTCTCCCGGAGGCCAGGTAGGAGGCGGAGTCCTATATGGACTCTGCTATCCTCCTGGTGGGCAGTTTTTGGGACTTTGGGGGGGACTACAGGAGAACCCTATGGAGCTGGGATGTGAGGTAAGGATTAAACTACACTACATGATGGGGCCAGTAGTGGGGGGGATTATAGTTTTGGGGGTGGACATGCCCTTTAAGTTTTAGTTCTACACAGAATTCAGCTTTTTGTTTTATTATTTTTTTTTTTGTACGTTTCAAAGTTATTAGAAAATGTGTCTCTTGACATTGAAATAAAAGGTCCCGGTGTCTGTGCCAAGCCAACAATTTCTGTTGAATGCGATCAGTCTTGTTGAGAATAGCAGGTATCGAAGGATGAAGAATCAAACCCCCTTTATACTCTGTGCTCTCCCCCCACGCACAGGCGGACTAGCTCTTCTGAACACATTCATTTGATAGAGTTACCTGGGGTTTCAGGAGCTCGGTACATGCCAGTAGACTAAATGGTTCACTCAGTCCCCCGCAGAGCGATAATGCAAATTAAAGGCCTGTGAGATTCCGCGCCGCAGGCCTTTATTCTAGGAGGTGCATGCACGCAGGTCTTGCATTTAAGGTCAGGAAAGGCTGTTTGTTCTCTAATGATGATCTGTGATTTACAGGCGGTTCACCTTTGTGATGGTGCATAAAGAGAGAGGGACAAAGAATGAGTTTCTGTACTAAAAGAAAGTCTCTCCTTTTGTTTTGGCCCCGAATGGAACATTGTGTAGGGCAGGTAGGGGCTGAACTTTACCGGCAATAAAGAATTTAATATTTCACGTAGGTTCTGCGGAATGTAGAGTTGGGTTTTACCGGTAATGTGGGAAATGTTAATTGGTTTGGAGAACAGGATAGAAACCCATTGAACAGAATATCCCCATCGGATACATTCTGTCCCTAACCAGAGACATACCTTTATAAGTAAAGAATCTTATTGGATGGCTCCTCTCTTGTCTGTGGGCCTAACTGAGCAGTTCAAGAACCTTTCAAAGGGGAACTGACGTTTCCTTCCCCCAAAAGCTTGGCCTTTACCCCTAGGAGTACATTCAATCAGATAGAACACTGCTACTCAGTCCACTCAAACTGCACCTCTCCTCCTAATGCGCTGGTGGGTCACCTGCACCTCTCCGCCTACTACACTGATTGGTCACCTGCACCTCTCCGCCTACTACACTGATTGGTCACCTGCACCTCTCCGCCTACTACATGATTGGTCCACCTCACCTCTCCGCCTACTACACTGATTGGTCACCTGTCACCTCTGTCACACTCTCCGCCTACTACACTGATTGGTCACCTGCACCTCTCCGCCTACTACACTGATTGGTCCCCTGCACCTCTCCGCCTACGGCGCTGGTTGGTCCCCTGCACCTTTCCGTCTACTGCGCTGGTTGGTCCCTGCACCTCTGTCTACTGCGCTGGTTGGTCCCTGCACTCTCCGCCTACTGCGCTGGTTGGTCCCTGCACCTCTCCCGCCTACTGCGCTGGTTGGTCCCCTGCACCTCTCCGCCTACTGCGTGCTGTTGGTCACCTGCCCTCTCCGCCTATTGCGCGGTTGGTCACCTGCACCTCTCCGCCTACTGCGCTGTGGTCACCTGCACTCTCCGCCATTCGCGGTTGTCCGTACTCATGCGCTGTTGGTCACCTGCACCTCTCCGCCTACTGCGCTGGTTGGTCACCTGCACCTCTCCGCCTACTGCGCTGGTTGGTCACCTGCACCTCTCCGCTACTATGTCGGCTGGTTGGTCACCTGCACCTCTCCGTCTACTGCGCTGGTTGGTCCACCTGCACCTCTCCGCCTACTGCGCTGGTTGGTCACCTGCACCTCTCCGCCTACTGCGCTGGTTGGTCCCCTGCACCTTCCCCTACTGCGCTGGTTGGTCCCCTGCACCTCTCGTCTACTGCGCTGGTTTGGTCACCTGCACCTCTCCGCCTACTGCGCTGGTTGGTCACCTGCACCTCTCCGCCTACTGCGCTGGTTGGTCACCTGCACCTCTCCGCCTACTGCGCTGGTTGGTCACCTGCACCTCTCCGCCTACTGCGCTGGTTGGTCACCTGCACCTCTCCGCCTACTGCGCTGGTTGGTCACCTGCACCTCTCCGCCTACTGCGCTGGTTGGTCACCTGCAGCTCTCCGCCTACTGCGCTGGTTGGTCACCTGCAGCTCTCCGCCTACTGCGCTGGTTGGTTACCTGCTCCTCTCCGCCCACTGCGCTGGTTGGTCACCTGCACCTCTCTGCCTACTGTGCTGGTTGGTCATCTCCACCTCTCTGCCTACTGTGCTGGTTGGTCATCTCCACCTCTCTGCCTACTGCGCTGGTTGGTCATCACCTCTCTGCCTTCTGTGTTTTGGGCAATGACTTATTTATAACTAAAGCAAAAACTGTGGATTTAGCGGAACAAGTAAACTCTTTCCAAGCTCGACAGGCAGGGGAAGCAGAGCTCCTTTTTTCTATACATATGGTGAAGCAGAAGCGAGGAGTGCTCGCCACCCACTCTTGTTCCTGCCTCCCCCAGCAGCAATCTGCAAGTTGATCATATAATTATCTGCATGTGAATTGCCTAATAGTCTACAATATACCGTGTTACTACCGGACTCTCCCTGGCTAGGGACCCATTGATTGTATTATATTTATCTTCTTATTTATTATAATGTTTCATTGGTGTTTAGAATTAGTCTATCCATGTCCAAAAGTGCTTACAATCCAATCCGACCTATGCTCGGGCCAAGTTTCCAGTTCTGTAGCTATTTTCTATCTAATTTCTCTTGTACCTGGACCAACAATTTCTCTGATGCCCAAGTGCACTGTGGGGCAGTCATTAAAGGAGAACTATAGTGAGTATACATTAAAAAAAAAAAAAAAAAAGCTAAAATGGGGCAGGGAGGTAGGATTGGTACTTTCAACCTCCCAATATAATTTCTATGAGGAACAGCAGCATGAAATAAAACTGCTTCTGCCAGGCTTCCTGAGTGCTTCAGCATTATCTTTAATACAGGTAGGTCCAGGGCACTAACCTGGCATATGAAATCGCATGTGCTGTTGCCCCTCAACTAAACAGCATTGGGAGTTAGGAATAATCAATTCCACCCTGTCTCCCAGGTACTTTTTATTTTACAGTATAGTTGTCCTTTAAGATGACTACTCTTGCCAGACATGTAGGGAAAGGATGTGGATAAGCAGAAAGCAGAGCAAGGTAATTGGAGACCTGTAAAGGAGGCAAGCAGTATGACAACAGCTTGTACATTTTTGTTAAGATATGGTTGCTTGATGTTCTTAAAGGGCATGTCCACCCCCAAAACTATAATCTCCCCAACTACTGGCCCCACAATGTAGTGTAGTTTAATCCTTACCTAACATCCCAGCTCCATAGGGTTCTCCTGTAGTCCCCCCCCAAAGTCCCAAAAACTGCCCACCAGGAGGCTAGCAGAGTCCATATAGGACTCTGCCTCCTACCTGGCCTCAGGTAGATTTTTGCCATGCATACTGCAGCCCTTCTCCCCCTCCCTCCCCCTCCCTCTCCCTCCCTCTCCCGATTCCCTCCCCCTAGCATTTAACCCTTTTAGTATAGGCTTCCCCCTGGTCCCCCAGCCCCAACAGCATAATTTTTATTTTAAGAAAGCTCCCCAAACTCTTCGCACACAAATGCCTGGAGCGCCCGTAAAACATCTATGGAGACTTTAACGCTCTTCCCGGTTGCTCTCTGGAGGGAATTATCACCAAAGGGAGAGAAAATTGAGGGGAGATAAAAGGATTACTTTGTGGTCTAGCAGATGGCAGAGCAAGCACATTTGTAGACCTACAGCTCAGGCAAGCAGTACACCATGTTGAATTCTGCTTAAGAGAAGTGATAGACCCGAACTCCAACCTGAGTTTGGGTCAAGCTGAGTTCTTATGAACTCGAACTACGAACTGGTTCAGGTGTTTTAAACTTGTCGACTTTCTCAATAATTCTTGAAACGGTAAACCCTGAAATGTAGCCTTCGATTTCGCTAACCCACGGATGTAGCCTTCGATTCGCTAACCCACGGATGTAGCCTTCGATTTCGCTAACCCACGGATGTAGCCTTCGATTTCGCTAACCCACGGATGTAGCCTTCGATTTCGCTAACCCACGGATGTAGCCTTCGATTTCGCTAACCCACGATTTCCTTCGATTTCGCTAACCCACGGATGTAGCCTTCGATTTCGCTAACCCACGATGTACCTTCGATTTCGCTAACCCACGGATGTAGCCTTCGATTTCGCTAACCCACGGATGTGCCTTCGTTTCGCTAACCACGTATGTACCTTCGATTTCGCTAACCCACGGATTACCTTCGATTTCGCTAAACCACACGGATGTAGCCTTCGATTTCGCTAACCCACGGATGTAGCCTTCGATTTCGCTAACCCACGGATGTAGCCTACAATTTCGCTAACGCTCGAATGTAGCCTTCGATTTCGCTAACCCCTCGGATGTAGCCTTCGATTTCGCTAACCCTCAAATGTAGCCTTCGATTTTGCTAACCCTCAATGTAGCCTCGATTTGCTAACCCTCGAATGTAGCCTTCGATTTCGCTAACCCTCGAATGTAGCCTTCGATTTCGCTAACCCTCGAATGTAGCCTTCGATTTCGCTACCCTCGAATGTAGCCTTCGATTTCGCTAACCCTCGAATGTAGCCTTCGATTTCAATACCCTCGAATGTAGCCTTCGATTTCAATAACCCTCAATGTAGCCTTCGATTTCAATAACCCTCGAATGTAGCCTTCGATTTCAATAACCCTCGAATGTAGCCTTCGATTTCAATAACCCTCGAATGTACCTTCGATTTCAATAACCCTCGAATGTGCTTCGATTTCAACCGATGTAGCCTTCGATTTCAATAACCCCGAATGTAGCCTTCGATTTCAATAACCCTCGAATGTAGCCTTCGATTTCAATAACCCTCGAATGTAGCCTTCGATTCAATAACCCCGAATGTAGCCTTCGATTTCAAAACCCTCGAATGTAGCCTTCGATTCAAAACCCTCGAATGTAGCCTTCGATTTCAATAATCCTCGAATGTAGCCTTCGATTTCTCTAACCTCTAATGTAGCCTTCGATTTCAATAACCCTCGAATGTAGCCTTCGATTTCAATAATCCTCGAATGTAGCCTTCGACTTCACTAATAGTGATATGTACGTGTTCCCCAGACCCCTTTTTGAACTATTTCTCCCCATTGACTTTAGTGGGTTTCGTTTTGACCTACCTTACATTTACCATAACCGACCCTTTCTATTTAAAGGGTATGTCCACCCTTAAATCAAACTTTTAATATAGGCTTCCCCCTGGTCCCCCACCCAACCGCATAGTTTTTATTTAAGAAAGCCCCCAAACTCTTACTTACCTCCCCTCTTTCCTCCGCCGCGCTCCCGGCCCTCTGCTTGCGAGAAATGCAAGCAGAGGGCGGGACCGCAGCCGCGCCTGTGATTGGCTGAGCTGCAGCCATCACGGACGCGGCTGCCGGCAGCTCACTTCAGCGGAGGAAAGAGGAAGGTTATTAAGAGTGTGGGGAGCTTTCTTAAAATAAAAATTATGCTGTTGGGTGGGGGACCAGGGGGAAGCCTATACTAAAAGGGTTAAATGCTAGGGGGAGGAATCGGGAGAGGGGAGGAGAGGGAGGGGGAGGGAGGGGGAGAAGGCGTGCAGTATGCATGGCAAAAATCTACCTGAGGCCAGGTAGGAGGCAGAGTCCTATATGGACTCTGCTAGCCTCCTGGTGGGCAGTTTTTGGGACTTTGGGGGGGGACTACAGGAGAACCCTATGGAGCTGGATGTTAGGTAAGGATTAAACTACACTACATTGTGGGGCCAGTAGTTGGGGGGATTATAGTTTTGGGGTGGACATGCCCTTAAGAACATCAAGCAACCAATCTTAACAAAAATGTACAAGCTGTTGTCATACTGCTTGCCTCCTTTACAGGTCTCCAATTACCTTGCTCTGCTTCTGCTTATCCACATCCTTTCCCTACATGTTGGCAAGAGTAGTCATCTTAAAGGACCATATACTGTAAAATAAAAAGTACCTGGGAGACAGGGTGGAATTGATTATTCCTAACTCCCAATGCTGTTTAGTTGAGGGGCAACAGCACATGCGATTTCATATGCCAGGTTAGTGCCCTGGACCTACCTGTATTAAAGATAATGCTGAAGCAATCAGGAAGCCTGGCAGAAGCAGTTTTATTTCATGCTGCTGTTCTCATAGAAATTATATGGGAGGTTGAAAGTACCAATCCTACCTCCCTGCCCCATTTTAGCTTTTTTTTTTTTTTTTTAATGTATACTCACTATAGTTCTCCTTTAATGACTCGCCCACAGTGCACTTGGGCATCAGAGAAATTGTTGGTCAGGTACAAGAGAAATAGATAGAAAATAGCTACAGAACTGGAAAATTGGCCCGAGCATAGGTCGGATTGGATTGTAAGCACTTTTGGCATGGATAGACTAATTCTAAACACAATGAAACATTATAATAATAAGAAGATAAATATAATACAATCAATGGGTCCCTAGCCAGGGAGAGTCCGGTAGTAACACGGTATATTGTAGACTATTAGGCAATTCACATGCAGATAATTATATGATCAACTTGCAGATTGCTGCTGGGGGAGGCGGAACAAGAGTGGGGGGGCGAGCACTCCTCGCTTGCTTCACCATATGTATAGAAAAAGGAGCTCTGCTTCCTGCCTGTCGAGCTTGGAAAGAGTTTACTTGTTCCGCTAAATCCACAGTTTTGCTTTAGTTATAAATAAGTCATTGCCCAAAACACAGAAGGCAGAGAGGGTGATGACCAACCAGCGCAGTAGGCAGAGAGGTGGAGATGACCAACCAGCACAGTAGGCAGAGAGGTGGAGATGACCAACCAGCCACAGTAGGCAGAGAGGTGCAGGTGACCAACCAGCGCAGTGGGCGAGGAGAGGAGCAGGTAACAACCAGGCAGTAGGCGGAGAGCTGCAGGTGCCAACCAGCGCAGTAGGCGGAGGAGCTGCAGGTGACCAACCAGCGCAGTAGGCGGAGAGCTGCAGGTGACCAACCAGCGCGTAGGGCGGAGAGCTGCAGGTGACCAACCAGCGCAGTAGAGGCGGAGAGGTGCAGGTGACCAACCAGCGCAGTAGGCGGAGAGGTGCAGGTGACCAACCAGCGCAGTAGGCGGAGAGGTGCAGGTGACCAACCAGCGCAGTAGGCGGAGAGGTGCAGGTGACCAATCAGCGCAGTAGGCGGAGAGGTGCAGGTGACAATCAGCGCAGTAGGCGGAGAGGTGCAGGTGACCAACCAGCGCAGTAGGCGGAGAGGTGCAGGTGACAACCAGCGCAGTAGACAGAGGTGCAGGGGACCAACCAGCGCAGTAGGCGGAGAGGTGCAGGGGACCAACCAGGCAGTAGGCGGAGAGTGCAGGTGACAACCAGCGCAGTAGGCGGAGAGGTGCAGGTGACCAACCAGCGCAGTAGCGGAGAGGTGCAGGTGACCAACCAGCGCAGTAGAGGAGAGGTGCAGGTGACCAACCAGCGCAATAGGCGGAGAGGTGGAGGTGACCAACCAGCGCAGTAGGCGGAGAGGTGCAGGTGACACCAACAGCGCAATAGGCGGAGAGGTCAGGTGACCAACCAGCGCAGTAGGCGGAGAGGTGCAGGTGACCAACCAGCGCAGTAGGCGGAGAGGTGCAGGTGACCAACCAGCGCACAATAGGCGGGAGAGGTACAGGTGACCAACCAGCGCAGTAGGCGGAGAGGTGCAGGTGACCAACCAGCGCAGTAGGGGGAGAGGTGCAGGTGACCAACCAGCGCAGTAGGGGAGAGGGGCAGTGACCAACCAGCGCAGTGCAGTGACAGAGGTGCAGGGGACCAACCAGCGCAGTAGACGGAAAGGTGCAGGGGACCAACCAGCGCCGTAGGCGGAGAGGTGCAGGGGACCAATCAGTGTTAGTAGGCGGAGAGGTGAGGTACCAATCAGTGTGTAGTAGGCGGAGAGTTGCAGAGGTGCAGGTGACCAATCAGTGTAGTAGGCGGAGAGGTGCTGGTGACCAATCAGTGTAGTAGGCGGAGAGGTGCAGGTGACCAATCAGTGTAGTAGGCGGAGAGGTGCAGGTGACATCAGTGTAGAGGCGGAGAGGTGAGTGACCCACCAGCGCATTAGGAGGAGAGGTGCAGTTGAGTGGACTGAGTAGCAGTGTTCTATCTGATTGAATGTACTCCTAGGGGTAAAGGCCAAGCTTTTTGGGGGAAGAAACGTCAGTTCCCTTTGAAAGGTTCTTGAACTGCTCAGTTAGGCCCACAGACAAGAGAGGAGCCATCCAATAGATCTTTACTTATAAAGGTATGTCTCTGGTTAGGGACAGAATGTATCCGATGGGGATATTCTGTTCAATGGGTTTCTATCTGTTCTCCAAACCAATTACATTTCCCACTTACCGGTAAAACCCAACTCTACATTCCGCAGAACCTACGTGAAATATTAATTCTTTATTGCCGGTAAAGTTCAGCCCTACCTGCCCACACAATGTTCCATTCGGGGCCAAAACAAAAGGAGAGACTTTCTTTTAGTACAGAAACTCATTCTTTGTCCCTCTCTCTTATGCCATCACAAAGGTGAACCGCCTGTAAATCACAGATCATCATTAGAGAACAAACAGCCTTTCCTGACCTTAAATGCAAGGCCGCGTGCATGCACCTCCTAGAATAAAGGCTGCGGCGCGGAATTCACAGGCCTTTAATTTGCATTATCGCTCTGCGGGGGGACTGAGTGAACCATTTAGTCTACTGGCATGTACGAGCTCCTGAAACCCCAGGTAACTCTATCAAATGAATGTGTTCAGAAGAGCTAGTCCGCCTGTGCGTGGGGGGAGAGCACAGAGTATAAAGGGGGTTTGATTCTTCATCCTTCGATACCTGCTATTCTCAACAAGACTGATCGCATTCAACAGAGAAATTGTTGGCTTGGCACAGACACCGGGACCTTTTATTTCAATGTCAAGAGACACATTTTCTAATAACTTTGAAACGTACAAAAAAAAAAAATAATAAAACAAAAAGCTGAATTCTGTGTAGAACTAAAACTTAAAGGACGTCCACCCCCAAAAACTATAATCCCCCCCACTACTGGCCCCATCATGTAGTGTGTTTAATCCTTACCTACATCCCAGCTCCATAGGGTTCTCGTAGTCCCCCCAAAGTCCCAAAAAAACTGCCCACCAGGAGGATAGCAGAGTCCATATAGGACTCCGCCTCCTACCTGGCCTCGGGAGAAGTTTGGCATGCCACTGCAGCCTTCTCCCCCTCCCATTAGGATTCCCTCCCCCTAGTGTAAAACCTTGTCACCAAAGATTCCCCCTGTCCCCCCAGCCCCAACCGCTATGTTATTTATTAGAAAATGCCCGAAACAAGCAAGCGATGTTATATGCCGAAAGCAGCATTCTACTCCAGCACTTTAAATGCTAGCATTAAAAGTGGCGAAATATATATACTAGCAATTTTCAATGCACCGAGAGCCGCTATCGGCATATAACATCGCCGGCGTCTTTGCACCGGGTGGCCGTTTGCGGCTTCGATACAACAGGGCTGCTAGAATTTTGTGAATGGTGGAGAAGAAGATCCGGAAAGCCCGAGCAAGCATCACAACAAATATCTGCCAATGGTTTCTGGTGTGCACTCATCCCTTGGGAGTCTGGCAAGTTTGTAGCTGAAGAAATACTGCCAAGTCACCAGAGAGAGACAGTCGCATATAGGGACTAAATGCTGTGGATTTATTTGTCTGCAGTTAACGAGGATTGATTTCTACCCTGCACCCGCGGTTAATCAGGGGTAGAAAGCTCTAATCCTCTGCCAGTAGCACTGGCTTACGGTTTTAAACAATGGGAGGAGGGTTGTCAAGTAAAACTGACAGTTCTCTTGCTTGGCTCTTGGCCAGTTAATTACTTGAACGGTTCCGTGCTCCAAACCTTAACTACAGCGGTATAAATAGAGCCTGGGGGTGTAAAGTGGAAATAGAGAGGGGGATCCAAAATTACAGATAATAAAAACACCCCAGAAATACCAATGCAAAGTAAAGACAGAATGCAAGGGGAAGTCAATTGTCCATGTAAAGAAAAAAGAAAAAAAACGCACACATCTATTGAAATCGGTTCTTCATGTACTTGGTTAATAATGAGTATTTTATTAAAAGCTAATTTGTGTTCACAATTAATGACACAGACTGTTACGACAACACACACCCAATTGGACAGTACCCACATTAACCACAGTAGTGAAAACGCAGAGAGCGTAGAACTTTTTGAGAAGCTTTCACATCCATGACCGACAGCGGGTAACCAGAATAACCACCGCAGCAGAAAGAGAGGTAACAGAACATCAGGAAGCAATTCAGGTTAGTTCACCTCTCTAGATTTAAACTATTGCAATTTGAGTGGTGATTTGCCGCTAATATCATTTGAGTGTGGACTGCTTAAATAAATTCAAGCAATATGAAAGCCAATATGTATCATAATGAACAGATACGGTAAATAATTTATCATAGGCGGTACAAAAATACACAAACAAATGGTTTATTACCATAAAGGGCATTAACACGTGGGTATTAAAAGATGAGCCAGTAGCTACTAAAAACTACAATCCCATCACCCCCTGCAGACGGGGATTGTGTTTCGAATACACGGAGGGCATCAATTTGATATCATTGGGTGTAATGGTCGTTCCCCAGCCCACATCTGCTGGGCTGCTTATCTCTTCCTGCAATTTAAACTTATTTATGATTCATTTGCGAATAGGTCTCTTTCTGCATTAGCAATTAGCCGAGAGATTATGCTTGAAGGTTAGTTCACGTTAATGTGCCCATTAAACAGCATTAATGGCTCAAAGTTTATGCCAGTGATTTGATTGCTTTTCCTAAGGTACAAGGTAAAAATAAAGCATAGCCCCCCCCTGTTTATACAGACGAGGGTTCTTCTTTTGTTTCCAAGATCTTTAGTCCTGCAAAGCCACCAAATCAGGGTGGCGGAGTCAGCCATCTTTAATTCTCCATAATCCTTTGTCCTATTTAAATAAAGGAACAATGCCTGTGTGGATTCATCATTCTTAAAAAAATATACGGTAGGATGAAATCTGCAGGTGATCTCCCTTGCAAGAGCTATTAGGTCACTACTTGCTGACCTGTTCCTGACCAGTGATAAAGCTAATTTTAACCACCAGTGCAACTCTCAGCATACCCTAGTTGTACTCTGCAGACAGGAATCGCTGGGATTGTCATTTTTAAAAATGAGATGGTCCCAGAACCTTTTGCTACATATGCTGACTGGCATCACATAATGGCTTTTAATGTTCCTTTAAAAAAAAAAAAAAGTGCTGCAAAATATACGTTTAATTCTACGCCAGCAAAGACAGCAGAGCAGGCGATGTATATAGGAGACACCATTTGTGTGGAATAATAATTATCCCAGCACGGCTTCAGGCTAACAACCCTGTATATTTGGATTTTATTCATTTTAAAGAGCCAGTAATTAAAACGTTAACAGCCTGCTAGATTCCACAGCACAAAGGAGTCAACAATTACCATAAACTGCGCTATAGGCGAGATATAGAGTAATAGATGGGACTCGCTTTCCCGAGCACGGTAGGAGATTTTCAGGATGGTTCTCCCGGAGGAGATTTACCACGAGGCTAAATCTGGGTGAAATCACCAGCTGACTGCTGCATTAAATACTTGTACACACAGCCACGTAGCCTGGTAAATCAAAAGGCGAGTGACCCTGCACACACCTATAGATATAATTTTTTTTATATTGCTGAGGCATGTAGACCATGGTAAGTTGTCGGGATACTAAGAAAAGAACAAGTCCTGCACATCAGTCTATAAAACCTGTGTATTTAATGCGTCATACATCAGGTACACCACAATGCGACGTTTTGGTACATGATGTTACCTTCTTCAGGTTTACGGCCGCCAAACTAGGAGTTAAAGTCGCGCTAAACCAATCGTAAATTGAACCCTAAAAGAGGGCAGTTCCGAGCGGCCAAGGATAATCTCCTTGTAGATCTCCATTGCGTGAGGGTTTAAAGGGTATCTTAAGTGAATTTAGAAAGTGCCCATTACTGAAAACTATAATTCTTTATCACATAACCATTTATTATAATTTCTTTAGATATCATTTATATTTAAAGTCAATCAACTGCCCTTTTTTATCATAAATCCTTCTGCTATGGGCAGTTTTGCTCTAACTGGAATGGTGACAGTTGGTGTGGAACTGCAGGTTGGGAAATTCCCTTCCCATGCTACCCCATAGGGATTACTGAGCATGCTTGCCCTCACAGAGAGTCAGGGAGGGGGGATACAGAGTCTGAGCAAAACAAGCAGAATTGAAGACATGCATCAACAACACACAAAAAATCAGGTTTTGTAAGTGTTCAATAAAAGTGTCAATAAAAGTTCTTATCGGTAAAATAGTGCTAATTTGCCCCAACCAATCAGTATTATCTTCAAATGTTAAATAAGATCTGATTGGTTGGGGCAAAATTAGCACCATTGTAAACGATAAGAACTTTTATGAATCTCCTGTGTTTTGTCAGTATAATACCCTTTACATTTCTTTCAAACCAACATTCTGCTGCAATAGTTTAAAAGGTTTGCCTGCTGTAGTAATCAGCATCACCCATTGGATGTTCGCTTTTTATAGGTCGCTATGTAGACAAGATTTATTGGTTGCTTAAATCTGGCGAGTCATTTGAGTTATTACATTTCTCAAACAAGCAGGTTCGTCATATGGGCACATTTTATAGGACAAAGCAAAGAGGCACAAGTAAACGAAGTAGGGGAATTATCCAACGCCCATTAGGCTGATGGCATACATTGCCGTACAAGACGCTTTGATTGACAGGAAGATGCACTAGGGAGACAGAGTAAAGATCAATGCTGTTCCATTAGCCAAGTAATGGAGGGATACATTGTGGATAAGTTCAGACTTGTAGCCCAATGGAACTTTGTCATTCTTGTTGGTTGGTTTAATGATTCTGGGCTGTAAAGCAGGTCATTCTGGGATTGATATTTCTGACAGTGTCTATTCTATTTAAAAGACAACATTGTGCGTGCCAACCCGCGCGCACGATGTGTACGAACGGCCTTTCGGGCGATAATTGGACTGTGTATGGGCACTTTATCGGCCGAAACAGCCGTTCATTCGGGGATCGTTGCCCGATCCGCCGGGCATATCCCGAACAAGCGCCCGTTTCGGCCAACAAAGTGCAACACGGCCCGGTTATCGGCCAAAGCAGCCATTCATACACATCGTGGGTTGCCCCCCGCGATCGCACGTGTGTACGAACCTTTAGCATATTCTATTCTTCCTCCTTTTGAAAGTACCAAGGTGAGGACCTAAACTGCTAGGTCCCCACCTGGGTTGGCTACTAACGCCCGCACTATCACTTGAATTGCCCTTGCATGTCCCTATGGTATGTCTGCGGGCCGGGGTGGGAGGCGGAGAAGGGCACGCTGGAGAGGGGAAAGTTTAAGAGGTAAGCGGGGCATTGGTAGCTTAAACAGGAATGAGGACCTATCGGTTTATGTCATCACCTGGGTAAAATGGTCACTATTGCTGTTCTTTAACTCCTGCGGTCTAGCAACTGGGTTAAGGTTGTTTTTTGTTTTAACGGGTAAGTCAAGGCAGAAATCCTGGGACAGCTTATCTAGACTAACAGGGAGATTCAATGAAAGTCTTCAGGGTCATGTACAGAGAGTCGTTATTGGCTTTTTCCCATGTACCAAGGGTTAACTTGGCTTTAGGGAATAACTTGGGATATAACGGCAGTTGCGGCGGTATACAAGCTATGTACCAAGCCATAACGGCTCCTTCTGAATGGGAAAACCCCATTCGCTATACGTTATCGATACTCTCCTCTCGGACCGTCACTCTGCAGACCGTACTGCTCCTCACTTAAAATACATCACAAAAATGCACCTGGACGCTCCAAAATTCTTTTGAAAAAAAAACTTGTTTATTCACCATAAGTGAGATCTCTCCAGCAACGTTTCAGGTGGACCTCACAACAACCTATTATCCAGTGTGTCCTCCATATGGGCAGGACCAATTAATTACCACTCAATTAGTGATTTAACTGTTCGATTACTGTCTACACATCTATTCATTAATACAGTGATAATAAATACAATGATTATACATATGAACATTCGTGAACTATACATAGCCCTGTTATCGTTGAAAATGGTGCTAATTTTGCCCCAGCCAATCAGATGTTAGCTTTCAAATGTTAAAATAATAACCGATTGCTTGGGGCAAAATTAGCACCATTATTAACGATTAAAACCTTTTATTGAATTCCCTGTATATCTTCCATCACCCCTAAACCTGACGATGACAAGGCTAAACATTCCACGGCTGTTAAACCTTCTACAGTCTACCAGAGTGCTAGGTAAAGGGTCCTCTTCTACAAGGTCTCTGCAAGGTAAATGGTACATTGTTAACATGTCTGGAGTGACCATAGTTCAATGCTTTTATTTAAAAATGTCCATGTTATCAGTCCATAATGGAGACAATTATACATGTTAATGATGAATCGTGTAGCCAATACAAAACAAGTAACTGAATGTTCGGCATATACACAATAGAGGCCGTATTACGATGCACCAATATCAACCACTGGTTATCGCTATTTATAAACGGCACTTTCATAACCAGCGGTATCGGCATTGGAATCCTACGCAGAAACAGGCCAACGCGCAGGATAGTGTTGGAATCAAATAAATAGGAAACAGGTAAAGAGAAATATTATAAAAGGTGCAAAAGTTCGCCTTACTATTAAAGGAAGTTCAGCCTAAAAATAAGTAGCTTTTAAAATGCTTATTACCCCAAAACCTCCCTTTCGCAAGGTTCTATAGTTCAAAGATCCCCCAGAACTTACTTACCTGACCTGGACCTCATCGCTTCTACTTCGCGGCTGGTGCCGACAGACGCTCCACTTCTGGTTGCGGCTGTCAGTTGGGCGTGACGTGACATCATACCCAATCGCCGACAGCCACGACAAGGAAGAGAAATCGTCTGTTAGCGCAAAAATCCCCTGATCCTGTTTTTGCTTGCAACAAGCTCGAAACAGGAGCAGGGAGGAGAGGATTAGATGGAGGGTCCGGGTCAGGTAAGTAAGTTCTGGGGGATCTTTGAACTATAGGAACCTTGCGAAAGGGAGGTTTTTGGGGGTAATAAGCATTTAAAAGCTACTTATTTTAGGCTGGACTTGCTCTTTAATATAGTGCTATTAGTTGTGACCGTACGTGCAGTCCCAACGAGCATCTCCACCTCTCCAAAAACCAGACCCGATTTAGAGCATTACAGTGTTTCCCGCCCTTAACCTCTATACCAGGGGCAAGTACAGACTTCCTTGTTAACACTGTTTGTGCTGTGTTCGCACAATCCTGTTACAGTTACCAAACTGTGTGTATATAAAGACAGGCTGAGCGTATTAGGGAGGGGGGTGACCCTTGTACAGTAGTTGAGCCAATTTCATTAAACTAAATAGAATTTGTTTTAGTCAACTAGTGTTACAATTTATTTGTATTGGCTACCTAGACACAGATTAGTCCAGTGCTGCTTTAGGGCTAGGCCACACTAGGTGTTTCCGCGCGTTTGCACCCGCGATTTTGGTAAAACGGAAATCGCGGGAACGCGAAAATTCCCGCGATTTCCGATGCGCATGGATTGCGCGTCCGTTCGCGTTTTGGTAACGCATGCGTTCACCATTTTTGGTGCGTTTACGCATGCGTGTCCATAACGCGAAAAGGCGGAGAACGCATGCGCGAAATGCGCAAGAATCGCGCACACAATCGCGTGCGATAACGCTCGCGATTTTGTGCGCGATTCCTGTGCGTTGCAGTGTGGCCTCACCCTTAATAGGGTTGCTGTACTGACAGATGCAAACAGCATTCTTATTAAAGGAAAACTAAAGTACAGTACAAAGTAGAAAAAAAAAACAGTTTAAATAAAGGTACCTGGGGCGCCGGTGGTAAGATTGATAAATCCTAACTCAATATCGATTCTGAGTAGACCACACAGAAAATCTCTTCTGCCAGGCTTTCAGAGCTCAGCAATCTTTAATACTGGTAAGTCAGGACACTAACCTGGCAGATGAAAAACTGTGCATGCTGTGGTGCTTTCAAGTATATGATATTGGGAGGTAGGAATGCTGCTAATAGGAGAGGGGAAAGGCCAGAGCCCCAATAGGAGTGTTTTTAGGAATAAATAATCTACCTTACTGTTCCAGGTACTTTTTAAAAAGTAAATTTTACAGTGTAGTTGTCCTTTAATATGTTTTTTTCCATATAGAGTGAAAATTCTGTCCTATTGTTTACAAAGTGGACCTTCGAACACAAAGTTAACATGAATTTGGGGTGGTTCAACATGTTTGTGTTTATTTACAGTTAACAGGCAGTTCAGATTAATCGGTTCGGGGTTAGATCGCACATTGGCGTTGACATAGTACATATAATCCTTGTAATCCGTGAATAACATGTAGGTTTACACACTATAAGATTCCACCTTGGGTAATGTTCTACAGTAACAATAAACATGGCCTTTGACACCAACCAAACCTGCGATTTGTGGTTAGTAAACCATTAACCCTTCACTGCCACATGTGCAAATACCTTGAAAAACAATGATAGTGTGTTTTTTAGATCTTCCAGCAGAACAAGAATGATAACAAATCACTAGTAAACTGGTACAGACAGTCAGAAAAAACACACGTAACCAAGACAACACAGTGTGTAGTTTAAAAACATCTAAACATTCAGAAAGCAGAAGTAAAACATCCTTATTATGAAAAGTAAGAAACTCCAGCAGTTTTTTTAAGTATCTACCTCCCACCCTTAGCGACACCCCTTTATAAAACATGACACTTTGTGAGGGCAAGCATGCTCAGTAAGCCCTGGGACCAACGGTCACCCATAAATGAATACAAAAGAAGAATATATGATAAGGAACTTGATTAACAGCTAAAATGTTCAGGGTGGATTTAAAGAAATACAAATCAATAAAATAAAAAATCGTACATGTGGTTGGGAACAATTATAGTACAATTGCCAGTTAAGATACCCTTAAAACCGACAGTCACACAATAAGACCACGGTGTCTAGATGAGGAAACAGGCCGCACAGGAGGCTCAGTGGTTAGCACTGATCGCTTACAGCGCTGAAGTCCTGAGTTCAAATCCACCCTTGGACACCTCTGCAAGGGGTTTGTATGTTCTCCCGTCCTTGCGGGTTTTGTTGGCTCTCTGGTTTCCCCACAATCATAAAGACATACTGATAGGTTGTATGCGTCAAATATAGTGCTTGGATTGTAAGCTCTTCGGGGCGGGGCTGAGTGAATATATACATGTAATTGTAAAGCGCTACGGAAGATGGTGGCGCTATATAAACCCACAATAAAAAAGTATGGCCTTTATTTCGTATTAAAACTTATAACAAGATAAAAACGTATGTTAAATAGAATGTTACTCCTCTCAGTGTGACATTTTCAATCTGCAGAACTAAAATCTTGTTTTAAACTACAATTTCCAGAATTTGAAGAAACCTGTCATCAGTAAAGCTAGGTACACACTATGCAATCTTTCCTCCTGACCGGCTTTCGACCACTCGGCCAGAGGAAGGACTGTCAGTTGCGGAAAAAGAGCCGTGTCCGACATATAGGGCGAGCAATCGCGGTGGCCATAGAGGACTGCACGATCGGTTGCGACTTTCTGACCTGTCCAATGTTCGTTCGATTTAGATGAATGAACGGTCGGTGATCGGTCACAAAAAGGCGCCGTACAATAATTCAGCCCGACTGACCGAAACACTGAAATGTAGGTCGGGCCGAATTTTGCATCGTGTTTACATAGTTTGCGTAACTGCTGGAAACTGCAGGGGGGTTTTTTGTTTTTATTTTATTTGGGGGGGGTGCACCCTATGTATAAATACAAAAGAAAGCATAGCTACTGTGGCATTCTGCACTTCTTGTATTGTGGTTAGGTGTGCAGGATCTATCCATTGCATTTGGTACTCATGCATAAAAAACTGAAATAAGTATTATTAATAAAAGATTTACAAAGTTCTGAGACTTCCCATTCACAGGTAGTGCCTTAAAAACAAAAACACCTGACTACATTATGTCACTGGATCCTGTTAGGTCAAAAAGGTCACATATAGTCTCCCACTGTCCCTCTCATCTCCCCTGCATAACTTCCATAGTCACTGGGTTAGAATTGCACAGAACCAGGGACCATGGAAATGGAACTTCAGGGGATGGAGAAGTATAATGTATCGAGTGAAAGTTTGCAACAAAGTATCAGTCTAGCACATGATCTACAGCCAGTCAGGGAACCCAATCAACTTGTTAATATTCTTACCACGTGATCAGTAAGCCCTACTGCAGCTTTCATTTCCCTGCGCAAGAGAGGATGTCGGGAATGTAGTTAAGTTATAAGAAGATAAGAGCTGCACATTAGTGCAATGCAGCAAGTGACCATTTAAAGGAAAATCAGTGGTGAGGGATTTCACTGGTGACGCTGTGTGTGATCAGCCCTGACCATGTTGTGTCTCACCCGGGTTTTTCTGAGGAAGTGGGTGGCTGTGGAGATCCCGCAGAGCATTCCTGGCTTGTGCGGCTATGGAGGCGGCCATCTTTAACCGGAAGTGACCGAGCGCTCCACCTGGAATCCTGCTAGCAATAAGGAACGCCCCCCTTTTTTGATTAGTCGTCAACAAACAGATTGACTGGTGGAGGTTCTGCCACGCCCCCTAGTCTGACCAAAATTACTTTTCATCTATTTTTTTTCACACCCCCTCCTTGGTTAGAAAAGAAATAGAAAATAACTGTTCATTATTTAATCCTTTTTGCATATTTATCAAGATGTAAAACATATAGATGCAAGATATATAGGAAGTTTTGCACTTTTCGTCTTATTAAATAAAGGGGAACTTCTGTCAAAAATGCATTTTTAGTACAAAAATCCCTTTTTCAATGTGTCACTATTTTATGTTTTTTGCCCTCTGGGATCCAGACAGATTGATTTATTTTCAGTTCATTGCAGCAGATATTAGCGATAGGCTAAGTCTTCCGCTTTTCACAGCAAAGCGTTTTCAATGGTCCGAAATTCCAGCGCATAGTTTTTAGTAATATTGATCAACGTTCGGGTGCCTGTGTGACACTTTCTTAAGGTGCAGTTTACTTAATCATCTTGAAAAATGTGTCACACAGACACCAGAAGTTGATCCAATAAAATATTATTGTATAGGACTGGTGTGCGGTGGGATCTTGGACTAATGTAATTAGTGGTGTCAGCTACTATTACCAGTACGCACCAGCACTGGTGTGTTGTATGGTGTGCAGACCCCAATCTTGTATCTACATTTGAAAGTAGTGATTTGGGTAACTAAAAGGTTCATACACACTACGATGCATTGTGTGACAAACGGCCGTTTCGGTCGACGATCCACACGTGTGTATGCACACACGGTGCGATTTCGGTGGAAACGGCGTTCGTCACCCGAATGCATCATGTCAGGGGTCCATGGCTCGGTACACACATCATACGTGTGTACAAATCTTTAGAGAGATCTAGCTAATCCAGTTTTATCTCACCCCTTTAAACTAAGTTTTATAACTTCATATTGGCAAGTAATTCCTTTAATCATTTTTTAAAATTCACCTTTCATAGCAGAAATGAACACTCATGCACACCCCGTTATTTTATGGCACTGTCCAAAATTATCAGACGCCATATTTTAAAAATGACAAATGACAGTAGCGCGTGGTATTGTAATTGCAGTAAAAATATGCCCATTCGTTCCTTGACCCCTTTCCCGAGATTAAGAAGAGTTGGTTAAAGTCCTGGATCTCTGTGACCCAACCACGT
>CM033472.1:264713098-264756987 GCA_019447015.1 Hymenochirus boettgeri
AGTGTTTGCTTGTTTCGTGCCGCTCAAGTGTTGTTCTTACGAGAGCGTCAACGTGAATCGTTTTTTATTTGTATTATTCTAACTTTTCTTTGCTTGTCTTAAGCTATGTGGATCACCTATTTCCTGGTACCCACAGGGGGGGGTTTCTTTCCAATAGAATTACTCAACCAAAAAGGTCACCAGTTATTTTCTACATGTTTTATTTTTAATGGATTTTACAGTTGATACGTAAAAAATGTAACGGCAATGAAGGGGGTGTGAATGAGTTAACAGCGGATATTGGCATTCTATGTACATGTGGGATGAGAACTGGTACTCAGGACAATTTATACTTGCAAGTCACACAGCGCATTTTACCTTCAAAAAACTCTAACAATCGTGCTTGCGATCCGGTATTGCGTGTGAGAATCGCAGGCGTGGGTGGCCACATTGATGTGCGTGACCCTTTTTGAAGCACAGGCAACCACCATTTTTGTACAGATCTACGCGCACGCAATTGAGCACAATTTTGCGGACGCAGTGCAAACACTCGTGCACGGAGTCTCAAGCCAATAACAATTGCCAGAGATGCCGGTCTGGACCCTTTTTGGATTTGTGTGCAGAGGAGGATACGGGAACAGGTGTCGAGTAATTTAGTAGCTGGAGTAGCTGTTTCAGGTTTGGGGGGTTGGGGGCTTTAATACCTTAAAAGGATTTTGGTTTTTTTGGGTGGGTGGAGATTACCCTTTAAAGGGCATTCTCACTCTTGTCCCTAAAACACATTCTCTATGTAGGTAAGGATCCACTTTCTATTTTTATCGCATTTTAAACATTATAGTTAACTTTACCAAAGATGGTCCTGATCCACCAGCCTTCGGAGAATGGTGACGTCATGTGTCAATCCTGACAGCAACATTCCCAAAGCTGCCTCCGCTCTACTATGCAAGCTCAAATCCAAAGCTCTCAAAAGCAGCAGAGGAGGTGTGTAAGTGGAAGCAGTGACCACAGATTATCGCCACTGATATCCAAGCAGTAAAGAAATCCAGAAGGTTGAGGCCACACAGATCGGACCCATTTCTGCGCATTTGGTATGTGTGCGCGGTCGTGACTAGATCACTCTATCGAGAGCGCCAAGCAATCCGCAAATAACATTCACGGTCGTTTTTAGCAACAACGGCACCGGGCACCTAGTGTGGCAACCAGACTTAATTGGCCAACAATAGTGTGCACTTTTTAACGCACAATTTTTATGGCAGGTTGAAACGTATTAGTGTGACTGTACTGAAATTTTCGTTATTTCTGCAGTCTCCTTCCTATATCAGTCAAAAACGTGGTACAATACGTTTTCCAGCTCAGAAGAGGTCAATGGGTCGCCGATAGGGGCTATATTCTGTGATTGTTCACCTATGCCCCAAGCCCCTGCTCCCTCACCTCCTATTACTACGGACCCTTCAGGATGCCTTCCATAGCTTTAAACCGGTCGATAGCCCACCACCATGGTAGTTTGTAATTAAAAAAGCTGCAGAAAGTAAATACGTCCCAGCGTTATGAATTGACAGCAGCCGGGTGGGATGGCTGAACCAGCAGCCACGTCTGGGGTATACCCTTGGCGACTCGTTTCTATAAGACCCCCCCCCATATAAATATATTTTGTGTCGCCCCAAACATCCCATTCTGCTCACGTGTCTCCAAATCTATCTCATTTTCCACACATGTTTACAGTTAGTTGCCGCTATCTTGCCAGACCATGGGTATAAAAGGCAATGGACAGTGCCATGTGTCAGTGTGTTGGAGGAGTAGTGGAGAAAACTTGGACAGTTGTAGGAGATGGGAGAGTTTTGTTGAGCTTTCCAAGATTTAGTGTGTGGATTTCGTGTGGTGGTTTAGCAAATGTATCCCTCCCTGTAATATTAAACAATATGAGACCACAGTCCTTTTAAGGACTAACCCCCCTAAGCGTTAGAACCTTTTAGGGTCTTAGGGGAAGTACCCAGAGCCACTATCGCTCTGGCCAATCTCCCTTCCCTCTCACCTTTCCTTTCTCTCAAGAAAGCTCCCCAAACTCTTACTTACCTCTCCTCTTTCCTCCGCTGAAGTGAGCTGCCGGCAGCCGCGTCCGTGATTGGCTGCAGCTCAGCCAATCACAGGCGCGGCTGCTGGTCCCGCCCCTCTGCTTGCATTTCTCGCAAGCAGAGGGCCGGGAGCGCGGCGGAGGAAAGAGGGGAGGTAAGTAAGAGTTTGGGTGGCTTTCTTAAAATAAAAACTATGCGGTTGGGGCTGGGGGACCAGGGGGAAGCCTATATTAAAAGTTTGATTTAAGGGTGGACATACCCTTTAAATAGAAAGGGTCGGTTATGGTAAATGTAAGGTAGGTCAAAAACGAACCCACTAAAGTCAATGGGGAGAAATAGTTCAAAAAGGGGTCTGGGGAACACGTACATATCACTATTAGTGAAGTCGAAGGCTACATTCGAGGATTATTGAAATCGAAGGCTACATTCGAGGGTTATTGAAATCGAAGGCTACATTAGAAGGTTAGAGAAATCGAAGGCTACATTCGAGGATTATTGAAATCGAAGGCTACATTCGAGGGTTATTGAAATCGAAGGCTACATTCGAGGGTTATTGAAATCGAAGGCTACATTCGAGGGTTATGAAATCGAGGCTAACATCGAGGGTTATTGAAATCGAAGGCTACATTCGAGGTTATTGAAATCGAAGGCTACATTCGAGGGTATGAAAATCGAAGGCTACATTCGAGGGTTATTGAAATCGAAGGCTACATTGAGGGTTATTGAAATCGAAGGCTACATTCGAGGGTTATTGAAATCGAAGGCTACATTCGAGGGTTATTGAAATCGAAGGCTACATTCGAGGGTTAGCGAAATCGAAGGCTACATTCGAGGGTTAGCAAAATCGAAGGCTACATTCGAGGGTTAGCAAAATCGAAGGCTACATTCGAGGGTTAGCAAAATCGAAGGCTACATTCGAGGGTTAGCGAAATCGAAGGCTACATTTGAGGGTTAGCAAAATCGAAGGCTACATTTGAGGGTTAGCAAAATCGAAGGCTACATCCGAGGGTTAGCGAAATCGAAGGCTACATTCGAGCGTTAGCGAAATTGTAGGCTACATCCGTGGGTTAGCGAAATCGAAGGCTACATCCGTGGGTTAGCGAAATCGAAGGCTACATCCGTGGGTTAGCGAAATCGAAGGCTACATTTCAGGGTTTACCGTTTCAAGAATTATTGAGAAAGTCGACAAGTTTAAAACACCTGAACCAGTTCGTAGTTCGAGTTCATAAGAACTCAGCTTGACCCAAACTCAGGTTGGAGTTCGGGTCTATCACTTCTCTTAAGCAGAATTCAACATGGTGTACTGCTTGCCTGAGCTGTAGGTCTACAAATGTGCTTGCTCTGCCATCTGCTAGACCACAAAGTAATCCTTTTATCTCCCCTCAATTTTCTCTCCCCTTTGGTGATAATTCCCTCCAGAGAGCAACCGGGAAGAGCGTTAAAGTCTCCATAGATGTTTTACGGGCGCTCCAGGCATTTGTGTGCGAAGATTACTTTTTTTTTTTACAGAACTGCCAAAAGTGATTTTTTTACGACAATCCTTTTCTCGCAACCAGAGCTGAAATTTTGTGCGTTACAATCATAAAAATGTAAGGTTCTTTTTGTTTTTTTACTTGTCCTTTGTTGTTTCGAGGGTAAAAGAGTTTTATGTCTCTGCCATAAAATAACTTTTTGCAATAAAAGTGAATCTCCCCCCAGATAAAGACGAATCCAATTTAAATAGCTCTTTCTTAATCTTCTCCCCGGTCATCCTATAGACCTGGAAGGGCTTTTTACTTTACATACTAAGAAGCTTCCCATTATGCTTATTAAGTTAGAACCCATGTGACTGCCATTTTTGTCACCATGATGCATATTATTGCTATTACCCATTGACATCGCATTGGGGTAACAAGCCTTTGTTCAGTAACGTCCCCAATATTTGTCCCAATCCTATAACCAGTAGAAATCAATCTGCAATTAGACTTGGTCAGTATAGTAAAGATTGTTGAAACAGCGTATTGTTACCCAATCAAAATCCAAACAGGATGGTACGCATTTAAAAAATGGGCAAATAATTTAAAGGAGAACTATAAATTGTAAACTGTAAATAAGACAGCACAGTGGTAGGGCCACATCTACCATTAGGCAGAGTGAGACTTTTGTCTCAGGTGGCACCTCTGCACTAAAGAAGAAAGGTGGCAGACAGGCAGTGGTGACACCCCCCCCCCCCCTTAACCGGCAAACGTGCACGAGTGTGAGCGCGCCAACATAACTCCAATACACAGTACCTTGAAGTTGATTCCACTCCACTTCAACAATTTATATGGTTAGGTTAGCTTTAGTTTGGGGGCTAGGTAAGTCTAGTTATGCTAGTTAGGGCTTGACATGGTGGGGGACTTACAGATCAAGTCTAAAATCTTTTATACTACAGAAAGTATGGCATTTCTAATGTATTGTAACAGTTAAACCAACATGTATAGCACAGGCTATAAAATAAGTTATTTTTAATTAAAAAAACCTGAACAAAAACCTGAAAGGAGCAATATGGTAGTGACAACACAAGTTGTTTGGGATGTAATACCTGTTTCTAGTAATTTACATAATTGGTAAATCACCTATGTGATAGGAAGTTCAAAATTGTAAAATTTTACCCACGCCCACCAGCAAAGCCATGACCATTGGCAAAACCATGCCTATGGACAAACTCACACCCACTTTAATGCAGCGGCGTACAAAGGGCGGCATTCAAAAGTTTGGGTCAGGCAGCAAAAACCATAGAAGTTTTTGTACGGTAGCTCAGGGGTTAGCACTGACCCCTTGCAGCACTGAAGTCCTGAGTTCGATTTCACCCTTGGACATATCTGCAAGGAGTTTGTATGTTCTCCCCATGCTTGCGTGGGTTTCCTCCGGGCACTCTGGTTTCCCCCACAATCATAAAGACATACTGATAGATTGTATGTGTCCAATAAATGTGCTTAGATTGTAAGCTCTTCGGGGCAGGGCCTGATGTGAATGTATACATGTAATTGCAAATATCGGTTGTATTCAATTAGATCAACTGGACTTGAAATGTAGTTCTTGAAGACGTTTCGCTAGTCATCCGACTGGCTTTCTCAATTCAGAATGACTTGTACAAGAATCTGTGGCAATTATGTACCCTGGAAAATCCCAATTAGCATATCACAGCCAGGTGTTAAGGGTGTGATTAGATAGTGGCTAAGAGGTGTTATAGGAACGCCCAGAGTAAGGTGTCAAAACAGCATTGTACATGGCAGACAGTTGAGTCGGCATGACTAGGAAACGTCTTCAAGAACTAATTTCAAGTCCAGTTGATCTATTGAATACAACCGATATTTGCAATTACATGTTATTACATTCACATCAGCCTGCCGAAGAGCTTACAATCTAAGCACATTTATTGGACAAATACAATCATCATATGTTTTATGATGGGGGGAAACCAGAGTGCCCGGAGGAAACCCAGCAGCATGGGGAGAACATACAAACTCCTTGCAGATATATGTCCAAGGGTGAAATCGAACTCAGGACTTCAGTGCTGCAAGGGGTCAGTGCTAACCCTGAGCTCCGTACAAAAACTTCTATGGTTTTTGCTGCCTGCACCCAAACTTTTGAAGCCGCCCTTGTACGCCGCTGCATTAAAGTGGGTGTGAGTTTGTCCATAGGCATGGTTTTGCCAATGGTCATGGCTTTGCTGGTGGGCGTGGGTAAAATTTTACAATTTTGAACTTCCTATACATAGGTGATTTACCAATTATGTAAATTACTAGAGAAACAGGTATTACATCCCAAACAACTTGTGTTGTCACTACCATATTGCTCTTTCAGGTTTTGTTCAGGTTTTTTTAATTAAAAATAACTTATTTTAAGCCTGTGCTATACATGTTGGTTTAAGTTACAATACATTAGAAGCCATACTTTCTGTAGTATAAAAGATTTTAGACTTGATCTGTAAGTCCCCCACCATGTCAGCCCTAACTGCATAACTAGACTTACCTAGCCCCCAAACTAAGCTAACCAACCATATAAGTTGAAGTGGAGTGGAATCAACTTCAAGGTACTGTGTATTGAGGTTATGTTGGCGCGCTCACACTCGGTGCCGTTTGCCGGTTAAGGGGGGGGGTGGGGGTGTCACCACTGCCTGTCTGCCACCTTTCTCTTTAGTGCAGAGGTGCCACCTGAGACAAAAGTCTCACTCTGCCTAATGGTAGATGTGGCCTACCACTGTGCTGTCTTATTTACAGTTTACAATATAGTTCTCCTTTAATTATTTGCGCCATTTTTAAATGCGTACCATCCTGTTTGGATTTTTATTGGGTAACAATACGCTGTTTCACATCTACATACTGACCAAGTCTAATTGCAGATTGATTTCTACTGGTTATAGGATTGGACAAATATTGGGGACGTTACTGACAAAAGGCTGTTACCCCAATGCGATGTCAATGGGTAATAGCAATAATATGCATCATGGTGACAAAAATGGCGTCACATGGGTTCTCTAATAATAAGCATAATGGGAAGCTTCTTAGTATGTAAAGTAAACGCCTTCCAGCTATAGGATGACCGGGAATGAAGGTAAGAAAGAGCTAGATTTAAATTGATTTTAATTGGATTCGTTTATCTGGGGGGAGATTCCATTTTATTGCAAAAAGTTATTTATGGCAGAGACATAAAACTCTTTTACCCTCGAAACAACAAAGGACAAGTAAAAAAACAAAAAAGAACCTTCAATTTTTATGATTGTAACGCAAAAAATTTCAGCTCTGGTTGCGAGAAAAGGTTGTCGTAAAAAAATCACTTTTGGCAGTTCTGTAAAAAAAAAAAGTAATCTTCGCACACAAATGCCGGAGC
The DNA here is from genome assembly GCA_019447015.1 of Hymenochirus boettgeri. Taxonomy (NCBI): domain Eukaryota; kingdom Metazoa; phylum Chordata; class Amphibia; order Anura; family Pipidae; genus Hymenochirus; species Hymenochirus boettgeri. The sequence continues at coordinate 264,720,004 of CM033472.1, forward strand.
GCCCGTAAAACATCTATGGAGACTTTAACGCTTTCCCGGTTGCTCTCTGGAGGGAATATCACCAAAGGGGAGAGAAAATTGAGGGGAGATAAAAGGATTACTTGTGGTCTAGCAGATGGCAGAGCAAGCACCTTTGTTGACCTACAGCTAGGCAGCAGTACACCATGTTGAATTCTGCTTAAGAGAAGTGATAGACCGAACTCCAACTGAGTTTGGGTCAGCTGAGTTCTTATGAACTCGAACTACGAACTGGTTCAGGTGTTTTAAACTTGTCGACTTTCTCATAATTCTTGAAACGGTTAAACCTAAATGAGCCTCGATTTCGCTAACCCACGGATGAGCTGATCGCTAACCGATAGCTCGATTTCGCTAACCCACATGTGCTTCGATTCGCTAACCCAGATGTAGCCTTCGATTTCGCCTACCCAGGATTAGCCTTCGATTTCGCTAACCCAGGATGTAGCCTTCGATTTCGCTAACCCACGGATGTAGCCTTCGATTTCGCTAACCCACGGATGTAGCCTTCGATTTCGCTAACCCACGGATGTAGCCTTCGATTTCGCTAACCCACGGATGTAGCCTTCGATTTGCTAACCACGGATGTAGCCTTCGATTTCGCTAACACCACGGATGTAGCCTTCGATTTCGAACCCACGGATGTAGCCTTCGATTTCGCTAACCCACGGATGTAGCCTTCGATTTCGCTAACCACGGATAGTAGCCTTCGATTTCGCAACCACGGAGTAGCCTTCGATTTCGCAACCACGGATGTAGCCTTCGATTCCTAACCAGGATGTAGCCTTCGATTTCGCTAACCCACGGAATGTAGCCTTCGATTTCGCTAACCCCGGATGAGACACAATTCGCTAACGCTCGAATGTAGCCTTCGATTTTCGCTAACCCCTCGGATGTAGCCTTCGATTTTGCTAACCTCAATGTAGCTCGATTTTGCTAACCCTAAATGCTCGATTTCGCTAACCCTCGAAGTAGCCTTCGATTTGCTAACCCTCGAATGTAGCTCATTTAACTGAGAGCCTTCGATTTCTAACCCTCGAATGTAGCCTTCGATTCGCTAACCCTCGAATGTAGCCTTCGATTTCAATAACCCTCGAATGTAGCCTTCGATTTCAATAACTCGAATGTAGCCTTCGATTCAAAACCCTCAATGTAGCCTTCGATTTCAAAACCCACCCCTCGAATGTAGCCTTCGATTTCAATAACCCTCGAATGTAGCCTTCGATTTCAATAACCCTCGAATGTAGCCTTCGATTTCAATAACCCTCGAATGTAGCCTTCGATTTCAATAACCCTCGAAGAGCTTCGATTTCAAACCCCGAATGTAGCTCGATTTCAAACCCCTCGATGTAGCCTTCGATTCAATAACCCTCGAATGTAGCCTCATTCAATAACCCTCGAATGTGCTTCGATCAAAACCCTCGAGTGCCTTCGATTTCAATAACCCTCGAATGTAGCCTCGATTTCAATAATCGTAGCCTTCGATTTCTTAACCTCTAATGTAGCCTTCGATTTCAATAACCCTCGAATGTGCCTTCGATTTCAATAATCTCGAATGGAGCCTTCGACTTCACAATAGTGATATGTACGTGTTCCCGAGACCCTTTTTGAACTATTCTCCCCATGACTTAGTGGGTTCGTTTTGACCTACCTTACATTTACCATAACCGACCCTTTCTATTTAAAGAGGTATGTCCCACCTTAAATCAAACTTTTAATAGGCTTCCCCCTGGTCCCCCAGCCCCAACCGCATAGTTTTTTTTTAAGAAAGCCACCCAAACTCTTACTTACCTCCCCTCTTTCCTCCGCCGCGCTCCCGCCTCTGCTTGCGAGAATGCAAGAGAGGGGGGACCAGCAGCCGCGCTGTGAGGCGAGCTGCAGCCAATCACGGACGCGGCTGCCGGCAGCTCACTTCAGCGGAGAAAGAGGAGAGGTAAGAAGAGTTTGGGGAGCTTTCTTAAATAAAAATATGCTGTTGGGGCTGGGGGACCAGGGGAAGCACTAAAGGGTTAATGCTAGGGGGAGGGAATCGGGAGAGGGAGGGAGAGGGAGGGGGAGGGAGGGGGAGAAGGGCTGCAGTATGCTGGCAAAAATCTACCTGAGGCCAGGTAGGAGGCAGAGAGTCCTTATGGACTCTGCTAGCCTCCTGGTGGGCAGTTTTTGGGACTTTGGGGGGGACTACAGGAGAACCCTATGGAGCTGGGATGTTGGTAAGGATTAAACTACACTACATTGTGGGGCCAGTAGTGGGGAGATATAGTTTGGGGGGGGACATGCCCCTTAAGACATCAAAGCAACCTATCTTAACAAAAATGTACAAGCTGTTGTCATACTGCTTGCCTCCTTTACAGGTATTCCAATTACCTTGCTGCTTTCTGCTTATCCACATCTCTTCCCTACATGTTGGCAAGAGTAGTCATCTTAAAGGACAACTATACTGTAAAATAAAAAGTACCTGGGAGACAGGGTGGAATTGATTATTCCTAACTCCCAATGCTGTTTAGTTGAGGGGCCACACACATGCGATTTCATATGCCAGGTTAGTGCCTGGACCTCTTATTAAAGAGTGCTGAAGCATCAGGAAGCCTGGCAGAAGCAGTTTTATTCATGCTGCTGTTCCTCATAGAAATTATTTGGGAGGTTGAAAGTACCAATCCTACCTCCCTGCCCATTTTTAGCTTTTTTTTTTTTTTTTTAATGTATACTCACTATAGTTCTCTTTAAGACTGCCCCACAGTGCACTTGGGCATCAGAGAATGTTGGGCCAGGTACAAGAGAATTAGATAGAAAATAGCTACAGAACTGGAAACTTGGCCCGAGCATAGGTCGGATTGGATTGTAAGCACTTTTGGACATGGATAGACTAATTCTAAACACCAATGAAACATTATAATAATAAGAAAAAATATAATACAATCAATGGGTCCCCTAGCCAGGGAGAGTCCGGTAGTTAAACACGTATTTGTAGACTATTAGGCAATTCACATGCAGATAATTATATGATCAACTTGCAGATTGCTGCTGGGGAGGCAGGAACAAGAGTGGGTGGCGAGCACTCCTCGCTTCTGCTTCACCATATGTATAGAAAAAAGGAGCTCTGCTTCCCTGCTGTCGAGCTTGGAAAGAGTTTACTTGTTCCGCTAATCCACAGTTTTTGTCTTTAGTTATAAATAAGTCATTGCCAAAACACAGAAGGCAGAGAGGTGATGACCAACCGCGCAGTAGGCAGAGAGGTGGAGAGAGACCAACCAGCACCAGTAGGCAGTGGAGCACCAGAGTGGAGGAGGTCAGACCAACCAGCGCAGTGGCGGAAGGAGCAGGTACCACCAGCGCAGTAGGCGTGAGAGCTGCAGGGACCAACCAGCACAGTAGCGGAGAGCTGCAGTGACCACCGCGCAGTAGGCGGAGAGCTGCAGGTGACCAACCAGCGCAGTAGCGGAGGCTGCAGGTGACCAACCAGCGCAGTAGGCGGAGAGCTGCAAGGTGACCAACAGCGCAGTAGGCGGAGAGCGTGCAGGTGACCAACCAGCGCAGTAGGCGGAGAGGTGCAGGTGACCAACCAGCGCAGTAGGCGGAGAGGTGCAGGTGACCAACCAGGCAGTAGGCGGAGAGGTGCAGGTGACCAATCAGCGCAGTAGGCGAGAGGTGAGGTGCCAATCAGCGAGTAGACAAGGTGCAGGGACCAACCAGCGCAGTAGGCGGAGAGGTGCAGGGGACCATCAGCGCAGTAGGCGGAGAGGTGCAGGTGACCAACCAGCGCAGTAGGCGGAGAGTGCAGGTGACCAACCAGCGCAGTAGGCGAGAGGTGCAGGGGACCAATCAGCGCAGTAGGGGACGGGGCAGGTGACCAACCAGCGCAGTAGGCGAGAGAGGTGCAGGTGACCAACCAGCGCAGTAGGCGGAGAGGTGCAGGTGACCAACCAGCGAGTAGCGAGAGGTGCAGGGACAAACCAGCGCAGTAGACGGAGAGGTGCAGGTGACCAACCAGCGCAATAGGCGGAGAGGTGCAGGTGACCAACCACGCAGTAGGCGGAGGATGCAGTGACCAACCAGGCAATAGGCGGAGAGGTGCAGTGGACCAACAGCGCAGTAGGCGGAGAGGTGAGGTGACCAACAGCGCGTGGCGGAGAGGTGCAGGTGACAACCAGCACGCAGTAGGCGGAGAGGTTGCAGGTGACCAACCAGCGCAGTAGGCGGAGAGGTGGCAGGTGACACAACCAGCGCAGTAGCGGAGGTGCAGGTGACAACCAGCGCAGAGACAGAGGTGCAGGGACCAACCAGCGCAGTAGACGGACAGGTGGAGGGGACCAACCAGCGCCGTAGGGGGCGGAGAAGGTGCAGGGGACCAATCAGTGTTAGTAGGAGGAGAGGTGCAGGTGACCAATCAGTGTAGTAGCGGAGAGTGCAGGAGGTTGCAGGGTGACCAATCAGTGTAGTAGGCGGAGAGGTGCTGTGACCAATCATGTGTAGTAGGCGAGAGGTGCAGGTGACCAATCAGTGTAGTAGGGAAGTGCAGGACCATCAGTGTAAGCGGAGTGAGTGGACCACAGCTATTAGAGGAGAGGTGCAGTTGAGGCTGAGTAGCAGTGTTCTATCTGATTGAATGTACTCTAGGGTAAAGGCCAAGTCTTTTGGGGGAAGGAAACGTCAGTCCCCTTTGAAAAGGTTCTTGAACTGCTCGTTAGGCCCACAGACAAGAGAGGAGCAATCAATAAGATTCTTTACTTATAAAGGTATGTCTCTGGTTAGGGACAGAATGTATCCGATGGGGATATTCTGTTCAATGGGTTTCTATCCTGTCTCCAAACCAATTAACATTTCCCACATTACCGGTAAAACCCAACTCTACATCGCAGAACCACGTGAATATTAATTCTTTATTGCCGGTAAAGTTCAGCCCTACCTGCCTACACAATGTTCCATTCGGGGCAAAAACAAAGGAGAGACTTTCTTTTAGTACAGAAACTCATTTCTTGTCCCTCTCTCTTTATGCACCATCACAAAGGTGAACCGCCTGTAAATACACAGATCATCATTAGAGAACAAACAGCCTTTCCTGACCTTAAAGCAAGACCTGCGTGCAGCACCTCCTAGAATAAAGGCCTGCGGCGCGGAATCTCACAGGCCTTTAATTTGCATTATCGCTCTGCGGGGGACTGAGTGAACCATTTAGTCTACTGGCATGTAGAGCTCCTGAAACCCCAGGTAACTCTATCAAATGAATGTGTTCAGAAGAGCTAGTCCGCTGTGCGTGGGGGGAGAGCACAGAGTATAAAGGGGGTTGATTCTTCATCCTTCGATACCTGCTATTCTCAACAAGACTGATCGCATTCAACAGAAAATTGTTGGCTTGCACAGACACCGGGACCTTTATTTCAATGTCAAGAGACACATTTTCTAATAACTTTGAAAGTACAAAAAAAAAAATAATAAAACAAAAAGCTGAATTCTGTGAGAACTAAAACTTAAAGGGCATGTCCACCCCCAAAACTATATCCCCCCCACTAATGGCCATCATGTAGTGTAGTTTATCCTTACCTTACATCAGCTCCATAGGGTTCTCCTGTAGTCCCCCCCAAAGTCCAAAAACTGCCCACCAGGAGGATAGCAGAGTCCAATAGGACTCCGCTCTACCTGGCCTCGGGAGAAGTTTGACATGCGTAATGCAGCCCTTCTCCCCCTCCAATTAGGATTCCCTCCCCCTAGTGAAAAACCTTGTCACCAAAGATTCCCCCTGTCCCCGCAGCCCAACCGCTATGTTATATTATTAGAAAATGCCCGAAACAAGCAAGCGATGTATATTGCCGAAAGCAGCATTCTACTCCAGCACTTTAAATGCTAGCATAAAAGTGGCGAAATATAACTAGCAATTTCAATGCACCGAGAGCCGCTATCGGCATATAACATCGCCGGCGTCTTTGCACAGGGTGGCCGTTTGCGGCTCTCGATACACAGGGCTGCTAGATTTTGTGAATGGTGGAGAAGACGATCGGAAAGACCCGAGCAAGCATCACAACAAATATCTTGCCAATGGTTTCTGGCTGTGTGCACTCTCCCTTGGGAGTCTGGCAAGTTTGTAGCTGAAGAAATATGCCAAGTCACCAGAGAGAGACAGTCGATTTAGGGACTAAATGCTGTGGATTATTTGTCGCCAGTTAATGCAGGATTGATTTCTACCCTGCACCCCGCGGGTTAATCAGGGCGTAGAAAGCTCTAATCCTCTGCCAGTAGCATCTGGCTTAGTTTAAACAATGGGCAGGAGGGTTGTCAAGTAAACTGACAGTTCTCTTGCTTGGCTCCTTGGCCAGTTAATACTTGAACAGGTTCGTGCTCCAAACCTTACCCAAGCGGTATAAATAGAGCCTGGGGGTGTAAAGGGAAATAGAGAGGGGGATCCAAAATTACAGAATAATAAAAACCCCAGAAAAACCAATGCAAGTAAAGACAGAATGCAAGGGGAAGTCAATTGTCCATGTAAAGAAAAAGAAAAAAAACGCACACATTCTATTGAAACGGTTCTTCATGTACTTGGTTAATAATGAGTTTTTATAAAAAGCTATATTTGTGTTCACAATTACATGACACAGACGTTACGACAACACACACCAATTGGACAGTTACCCACATTAACCACAGTAGTGAAAACGCAGAGAGAAGTAGAACTTTTTGAGAAGCTTTCACATCCATGACCGACAGCGGGTAACCAGAATAACCAGCAGCAGAAAGAGAGTAACAGACATCAGGAAGCAATTCAGGTTAGTCTCACCTCTCTCATATTTAAACTATTGCAATTTGAGTGGTGATTTGCCGCTAAATTTATCATTTGAGTGTGGACTGCGCCTTTAAATAAATTCAAGCAATATGAAAGCCAAGATGTATCATAATGAACAGAACGGTAAATAATTTATCAGGCGGTACAAAATACACAAACAAATGGTTTATACCATAAAGAGCATTAACACGTGGGTATTAAAAGTGAGCAGTAGCTACTATAACACAATCCCATCACCCCTGCCAGCCACGGGGGGTTGTTTTCGAATTACACGGAGGGCCATCAATTATATAATTGGGTTAATGGTCGTTCCCCAGCCCACATCTGGCGGCTGCTTATCTCTTCCTGCAATTAAACTTATTTTATGATTCATTTGCGATAGGTCTCTTTCTGCATTGCAATTAGCCGGAGATTACTGCTTGAAGGTTAGTTCCACGTTAATGTGCCCATTAAACAGCATTAATGGCTCAAAGTTTATGCCAGTGATTTGATTGCTTTTCCTAGGTACAAGGTAAAAAAATAAGCATAGCCCCCCCTGTTTATACAGACGAGGGTTCTCTTTGTTTCCAGATCTTTAGTCCTGCAAAGCCACCAAATCAGGGTGGCGGAGTCAGCCATCTTTAATTCCCATACCTTTGTCCTATTTAAATAAAGGAACAATGCCGTGTGGATTCTATCATTCTTAAAAAATTACGTAGTGAATCTGCAGGTGATCTCCCTTGCAAGCGTATTAGGTCACTACTTGTGACCTGTTCCTGCCAGTGATAAAGCTAATTCTTAACCACCAGTGACACTCTCAGCATACCTAGTTGTACTCTGCAGACAGGAATCGCTGGGATTGGTCATTTTTAAAAATGAGATGGTCCAGAACCTTTTTGACATATGCATGACTGGCATCAAATGGCTCTTTAATGTTCCTTTAAAAAAAAAAAAGTGTGCAAAATATCCGTTTTATTCTACGCCAGCAAAGACAGAGAGCAGGAGATGTATATAGGAAGACACCATTTGTGTGGAATAAACATTATCCCAGACGGCTTCAGGCTAACAAACCGTATATTTGGATTTTATTTCATTTTAAAGATGCCAGTAATTAAAACGTTAACAGCCTGCTAGATTCCACAGCACAAAGGAGTCAACAATACATAAAAACTGCGATATAGGCGAGATATAGAGTAATAGATGGGGACTCGCTCTTCCCGAGCACAGGAGGAGATTTCAGGATGGTTCTCCGGAGGAGATGTACCAGAGGCTAAATCTGGGTGAAACTCACCAGCTGACTGCTGGCATTAAATACTTGTACACCAGGCCACGTAGCCTGGTAAATACAAAAGGCGGTGACGCACACACCTATAGATATAAGTTTTTTTATATGCTAGTGCAATGAGACCATGGTAAGTGGTCGGGATACTAAAGAAAGACAAGTCCTGCACATCAGTCTTATAAACCGTGTATTTAATGCGTCAACATCAGGGACACACAAATGCGACGTTTTGGCATAGATGTACCTTCTTCAGGTTACGGACGCAAACTAGGAGTTAAAGTCGCGCTACCAATCGTAAATTGAACCCCTAAAAGAGAGGTCGAGTTCCAGAGCGGCCAACGGATAATCTCCTTGTAGATCTCCTATTGGTGAGGGTTTAAAGGGTATCTTAAGTGATTTAGAAAGTGCCCATTACTGAAAACTATAATTCTTCATCACATAACCACTATTATTACATTTCTTTAGATATCCATTTTATATTTTAACTGTCAGTCAACTGCCTTTTTATCATAAATCCTTCTGCTATGGGCAGTTTTGCTTTACTGGAATGGTGACGTTGGTGTGTGAACTGCAGGTTGGGAAATTCCCTCTCCAATGCTACCCATAGGGATTACTGAGCATGCTTGCCCTCACAGAGAGTCAGGGAGGGGGGATACAGAGTCTGAGCAAAACGAAGCAGACATTGAAGACATGCATAACACACACACAAATCAAGTAGTGTATCAAATGTAGTATTAAAGATGTAACAGGAGATTCAATAAAAGTTCTTATCGTTTAAAATGTGCTAATTTTGCCCCAACCAATCAGATATTATCTTTCAAATGTTAAATAGATCTGATTGGTTGGGGCAAAATTAGCACCGATTTTAAACATGTAAGAACTTTATTGAATCTCCTCGTATTTTCATTATAATTACCTTTACATTTCTTTCAAACCAAACATTCTGCTGCAATACGGTTTAAAGGGCTATGTCCACCCCTAAAATAATTAATATCATGCCTCCCCATGTCCCCCAGCCCCAACCGCATGTTTTGTTTTTTTAAAAGCCCCCCAAACTCTTACTTACCTCCCTCGATCCTCCGCCGCACTGCCGGCCCTCTGCTTGCGAGGAATGCAAGCAGAGGGGCGGGACTGGCAGTCGCGTCTGTGATGGCTGAGAGGCAGCAATCAGATGGCGGCTGCCGGTCATTCAGTGCGCGGAGGAAAGCGGAGAGGTAAGAAGAGTTTGGGGAGCTTTTTAAAAAAAACAAACATGCGGTTGGGGCTGGGGGACATGGGGGGAGCAGATATTAGGGGGTTTAATGCTAGGGGGAGGGATAGTAGAACGGGAGGGGGAGGGAGGGGGGAGAAGGGCGCAGCCGCATGCAGGAATCTCCGGGAGGCCAGGTAGCAGGCAGTGTCTATATGGACCTGCTAGCTCTGGTGGGCAGTTTTTGGAACTTTGGGGGGGGGGACTACGGAGAACAGATGGAGTTGGGATGTGAGGTAAGGAGGATTAACTAAACATGGTGGGCCAGTAGTTGGGGGTATAGTTTTGGGGGTGGACATGCCCTTAAAGTTTGCCGTGTGCTAGTAATCAGCATCACCAATGGATGTTTCGCTTTTTATAGGTCGCTTATTAGACAAGAATCTATTGGTTGCTTAAAATCTGGCGAGTCATTTGAGTTATTACATCTTCTCAACAAGCAGGTTCTGTATATGGCACATTTTATAGGACAAAGCAAATAGGGCACAAGTAAACGAAGCATAGGGGAATTATCCAACGCCCATTAGGCTGATGGCATACATTGCCGTTACAAGACGCTTTGATTGACAGGAAGATGCAACTGGGGAGACAGAGTAAAGATCAATGCTGTTCCATTAGCCAAGTAATGGGAGGGAATACATTGTGGATAAGTCAGACTTGTTAGCCCAATGAGAACTTTGTCATTTGTTTGGTTGGTTTAATGATCTGGGCTGTAAAGCAGGTATTCATGGGATTGATATTTCTTGACAGTGTCTATTCATTTAAAGGACAACATTGTGCGTGCCAACCCGCGAGCACGATGTGTACGACGGCCTTTCGGGCGATAATTGGACTGTGTATGGGCACTTTATCGGCCGAAAACAGCGTTCATTCGGGGATCGTTGCCCGATCCGCCGGGCATATCTCCCGAACAAGCGCCGTTTCGGCCAACAAAGTGCATACACGGCCCGGTTATCGGCCAAAGCAGCCATTCATACACATCGTGGGTTGCCCACCGCGATCGCACGTGTGTACGAACCTTTAGCCTATATTACTATTCTTCCTCCTTTTGAAAGTACCAAGGGAGAACTAAACTGCTAGGTCCCCACCTGGGTTGGCTACTAACGCCGCACTTATCACTTGAATTGCCCTTGCATGTCCCTATGGTATGTCTGCGGGCCGGAGTGGGAGGCGGAGAAGGGCACGCTGGCGAGGGGAAGTTTAAGATGGTAAGGCGGGGCATGTGTAGCTTAAACAAGGAGAGGACCTATCGGTTTATGTCATCACCTGGGTTAAAATGGTCACTATTGGCTTCTTTAACTCCTGCGGTCTAGCAACTGGGGTAAGGTTGTTTTTTGTTTTAACGGGTAAGTCAAGGCAGAAAATCCTGGGACAGCTTATCTAGACTAACAGGGAGATTCAAGAAAGGTCTTCAGGGTCATTACAGAGAGTCGTTATTGGCTTCCCAGTACCAAGGGTTTAACTTGGGCTTTAGGGAATAACTGGGATATAACGCAGTTGCGGCGGTCTAATTGCTATGTCCAAGCCCATAACGGCTCCTTCTGAATGGGAAAACCCCATTCGCTATACGTTATCGTATACTCCCTTCCGGACCGTCACTCTGCAGACCGTAGCCTCCTCACTTAAAATACATCACAAAAGCACTGGACGCTCCAAAATTCTTTTGAAAAAAATCGTTTGTTTATCACCATAAGTGAGATCTCTCCAGCAACGTTTAGGTGGACCTCACAAAACCTATATCCAGTGTGTCCTCCATATGGGCAGGACCAATTAATTACCACCAATATTAGTGATTTAACTGTTTCGATTACTGTCTACACATCTATTCATTAATACAGTGATAATAAATACAATGGTATACATATGAACATTCGTTGTAAACTATACATAGCCCTGCTTATCGTTGAAAATGGGCTAATTTTGCCCCAGCCAATCAGATGTTGCTTTCAAATGTTAAAATAAACGATTGCTTGGGCAAAATTAGCACCATTATTACGATTAAAACCCTTATTGAATCTCCCTGATATTCTTCCATCACCCCAAACCTGACGATGACAAGGCTAAACATTCCCACGGCTGTTACAACCTTCTACAGTCTACCCAGAGTGCTAGGTAAAGGGTCCTTTTCTACAAGGTCTCTGCAAGGTAACCTGGTACATGTTAACATGTCTGGGAGTGACCATAGTTCAATGCTTTTATTTAAAAATGTCCATGTTATCAGTCCATAATGGAGACAATATACATGTTTATGATGAATCGTGTAGCCAATACAAAACAAGAACTGAATGTTGCGGCATATAGCACAATAGAGGCCGTATTACGATTGCACCAATATCAACCACTGGTTATCGCTATTTATAAACGGCACTTCATAACCAGCGGTTATCGGCATTGGAATCCTACGCAGAAACAGGCCAACGCGCAGGATAGTGTTGGAATCAAATAAATAGGAAACAGTAAAGAGAAATATTATAAAAGGTGCAAAAGTTCGCCTGTACTATTAAAGGGAAGTTCAGCCTAAAAATACAGTAAGCTTTTTAAAATGCTTATTACCCCAAAACCTCCCTTTCGAAGGTTCCTATAGTTCAAAGATCCCCCAGAACTTACTTACCTGACTGGACCCTCATCGCTTTACTTCGCGGCTGGTGCCGACAGACGCTCACTTCCTGGTTGCGGCTGTCAGTTAGGGCCGTGACGTGAATCATACCCAATCGCCTGACGCCACGCAACGGAAGAAATCGTTGTTAGCGCAAAATCCCCTGATCTGTTGTTTGCTTGCAACAAGCTCGAAACAGGAGGCAGGGAGAGAAGGATTAGATGGCGGGGTCCGGGTCAGGTAAGTAAGTTCTGGGGATCTTGAACTATAGGAACACCTTGCGAAGGAGGTTTTTGGGGGGTAATAAGCATTTAAAAGCTACTTATTTTTGGCTGGACTTGCTCTTAATATAAGGTGCTATTAGTTGTGACCGATCGTGCCAAAGTCCCAACGAGCATCCCACCTCTCCAAAAACCAGACCGATTTTTAGAGCATTACAGTGTCCTCGCCCTTAACCTCAACCAGGGGCAAGTTACAGACTTCCTGGACAATGCTTGTGCTGTGTTCGCACAATCCTGTTTACAGTACCAAACTTGTTTGTAATTAAAGACAGGCTAGCGTATTAGGGAGGGGGTGACCCTTGTACAGTAGTTGAGCCAATTTCATTAAACTAAATAGAATGTTTTTAGTCAACTAGTGTTACAATTTATTTGTATTGGCTACCTAGACACAGATTAGTCCAGTGCCTGCTTTAGGGCAGGCCACACTAGCGTGTTTCGCGCGTTGCACCCGCGATTTTTGGTAAAAAACGGAAAATGCGGGAACGCGAAATTCCGCGATTTCCGGAGCGCATGCGGATTGCGCGTCCGTCGCGTTTTGGTGAACGCACGGTTCACCATTTTTTGGTGCGTTTACGCATCGCTGTGTCCATAACGCGAAAAGGCGGAAACGCATGCGCGAAAGCGCAGAATCGCGCACACAACCGCGTGCGATAACGCTCGCGATTTTGTGCGCGATTCCTGGCGGTGCAGTGTGGCCTCACCCTTAATAGGGTTGCTGTACTGACAGATGCAACAGCATTCTTTTAAAGGAAAACTAAAGTACTTACAAAGTAGAAAAAAAAACAGTTTAAATAAAGGTACCTGGGGCGCGGTGGTAAGAATTGATAAATCCTAACTCAATATCGATTCTGTAAGTAGACACCAGCACAAAACTTCTTCTGCAGGCTTCCTCAGAGCTCAGCACTATCTTTAATACTGGTAAGTCCAGGACACTAACCTGCAGATGAAGATGAATGTGCTGTGGTGCTTCTCAAGTATTGATATTGGGAGGTAGGAATGCTGCTAATAGGGAGGGGAAAGGCCAGAGCCCCAATAGGAGTGGTTTTAGGAATAAATAATTCTACCTACTGTTCCAGGTACTTTTTAAAAAAAGTAAATTTTACAGTGTAGTTGTCCTTAATATGTTTTTTTCCCATATAGAGTGAAATTCTGTCCTATTGTTACAAAGTGGACTTCGAACACAAAGTTAACATGAATATGGGGCTGGTTTAACATGTTTGTGTTTATACAGTTAAACAGGCAGTCAGATTAATCGGTTCCGGGGTAGTATCGCACATTGGCGTTGACATAGTACAATAAATCTTGTTAATCGTGAATAACATGTAGGTTTACACCACTATAAGATTCCACCTTGGTAATGTTCTACAGTTACAATAAACATGGCCTTGACACCAAACCCAACCTGCTGATTTGTGGTTTAGTAAACCTTAACCCTTCACTGCCACTGTGCAAATACCTTGAAAAACAATGAAAGTGTGTTTTTAGATCTTCCAAGCAGAACAAAGAATGATAACAAAATACTAGAAACTGGTACAGACAGTCAGAAAAAACTCATCGTAACCAAGACAACACCAGTGTGTAGTTAAAAACATCTAAACATTCAGAAAGCAGAAAGTAAAACATCCTTATTATGAAAAGTAAGAAACTCCAGCAGTTTTTTAAGTATCTCCCTCCCACCCTTAGCGACACTCCTTCTAAAAACTGACACTTGTGAGGGCAAGCATGCTCAGTAAGCCTGGGACCAACGGTCACCCATAAATGAATACAAACAGAAGAATATATGATAAGGACTTGATTAACAGCTAAAATGTCTCAGGGGGATATTTAAAGAAATACAAATCAATAAATAAAAAATCGTACATGTGGTGGGGAACAATTATAGTACATGTTCCAGTTAAGATACCTTAAAAACCGACAGTCACACAATAAGACCACGGTGTCTAGATGAGGAAACAGGCAGCACGGAGGCTCGTGGTAGCACTGATCGCTTACGCGCTGAAGTCCTGAGTCAAATCCACCCTTGGACACCTCTGCAAGGGGTTTGTATGTTCTCCCGTCTTGCGGGGTGTTCCTCGGGCTCTCTGGTTTCCCCACAATCAATAAGACATACTGATAGGTTGTAGCGTCAAATATATGTGCTTGGATTGTAGCTTTCGGGGCGGGGCCCTGTGTGAATATATACATGTAAATTGTAAAGCGCTACGGAAGATGTTGGCGCTATATAAACCCACAATAATAAGTATGGCCTTTATTTCGTATTATTAAACCTTATAACAAGATAAAAACGTATGTTAAATAGAATGTTACTCTTCTCAGTGTGACATTTTCATCTGCAGAACTAAATCTTGTTTTAAACTACAATTTACAGAATGAAGAAACCTGTCATCAGTAAAGCTAGGTACACACTATGCCATCTTTCCTCCGGACCGGCTTTCGACCGCTCGGCCAGGAGGAAGGACTGTCAGTTGCGGAAAACAAGCCGTGTCCGAAGATAGGGCGAGCAATCGCTGGTCCATGGAGCGAGCACGATCGGTTGCGACTTTCTGACCTGTCCAATTGTTCGTTCGATTTAGATGAATGAACGGTCGGTGATCGGTCACAAAAAGGCGCCGTACAATAATTAGCCCGAACTGACCGAAACAACTGAAATGTAGGTCGGGCCGAATTATTGCATCGTGTTTACATAGTCTAGCGAAACTGCTGGAAACCTGCAGGGGTTTTTTTGTTTTATTTATTGGGGGGGGTGCACCCTATGTTAAATACAAAAAGAAAAGCATAGCTACTGTGGCATTCTGCACTTCTTTGTATTGTGGTTAGGTGTGCAGGATCTATATCCATGCATTTGGTATCATGCATAAAAACTGAAATAAGATTATTAATAAAAGATTTACAAAGTTCCGAGACCTCCCATTCACAGGTAGTGCCTTTAAAACAAACAGCGTGACACATTATGTCACTGGATTCATGTTAAGGTCAAACAGGTCACATATAGTCTCCCATGTCCCTCTCATCTCCCCTGCATTAACTTCCATTAGGTCACGGGTTAGAATTGCACAGAACCAGGGACCATGGAAATGGAACTTCAGGGGATGGAGAAGTGACAATGTATCGAGTGAAAGTTTGCAACAAAGTATAGTTAGTCACATGATCTACAGCCAGTCAGGGAAACCCAATCAACTTGTTACTATTCTTCACCACGTGATCAGTATAGCCCTAGCACGCTTCATTTCCCCTGCGCAAGAGAGGATGTCGGGAAAGTAGTTAAAAGTTATAAGAAGATAAGAGCTGCACATTGAGCTGCAATGCCGCAAGTGACCATTTAAAGGAAAATCAGTGGTGAGGTGAGGATTTCACTGTGGTGGACGCTGTGTAGATCAGCCTGACCATGTTGTGTCCACCCGGTTTTTCTGAGGAAAACGTGGGTTCTGGCTGTGAGATCCCGCAGAGCATTCTGGCTGTGCGGCTATGGAGGCGGCCATCTTTAACCGGGAAGTGACCGCGCGCTCACCTGGAACCTGCTAGCCAATAGGAACGCCCCCGTTTTTTGATTGGTCGTCAACAAACAGATTGACTGGTGGAGGTTCTGCCACGCACCTAGTCTGACCAAAATTACTTTTCATCTATTTTTTTTTTCCACACCCCCCCTCCGTTTGGTTAGAAAAGAAATAGAAAATAACTGTTCATTATTTAATCCTTTGCATATTTATCAAGAGTGTAAAAACATATAGTTGGCAAGATATATAGGAAGTTTTGCACTTTCGTCTTATTAAATAAAGGGGAACTTCTAGGCAAAAAAATGCATTTGTAGTTACTACAAAAATCCCTTTCTTTCAATGTGTCATGCGTTATTATGTGTTTGCCCTCTGGGGATCCAGACAGATTGATTATTTTTCAGTTCATTGCAGCAGCTATAGCCGATAGTGCTAAGTCTTCGTTACAGCAAGCGTTTCATGGCAGAATTCCAGCGCATCAGTTTATCATGTAATTATTGTAAGTTTGGGTGCTGTGTGCACCTTCTTAAGGTTGCAGTTACTTATTACATCTTGCGAAATGTGATCAAACAGACACCAAGAGTTGATCCAATAAAAATATGTATAGGCACGGGTGAGCGGTGGGATCTTGTACTACATATGTTATTATGTGGTGTCATGCACTATTACCAGTACGCACCGCAATGGTGTGTTGTATGGTGCCGACCAATCTTGAATCTACATTTTGAATGTAGTGCAGTTGGTAAACTACACCGGTTCATTACACAGACGATGCATCCGTGTGACCGAACGGCCGTTTCGGTCGAGAATCACAACAGTGTGTATGGCACACGCGCGATCTCGGTGGAACGGCCGTTCGTCACCCGGAATGCATCAGGTCAGGGGGTTCATGGCTCGGTACACACATCATACGCGGGTGTTAAGCAGACGTCTTCTCAGAGGACCTAGAGTGCTTGAGGGGTGGCAGTTTCTGTTAACAGACTTACGAGGCTCACTAACATGTTGTGAACTGCTGAAATCAGTTCAAAGAGTTTTTAATCACTTTAATGTTCCGCCGCCAAGCAATGTTTCAGTCATTCATGTGGAACTCATGGATATGTAGTACAACAAGTGGACCTTTAAAGAGAATTGAACATAAATCGTGCAACACCCGATATTTGCACTTACAATTCGAGCCCAATACTTTTAAATGTACTGATTAGGCGTTATGTATTAATTTTGCAGCTGAATTGCCACAGTTCTACATCTTGCCCAATTTCAATTAAAGTCTGCATTTGGTTTATATCCTGCTCTCTGACAAACCAGCTGATAGGTCATTTAATCTACCCCCCATAGAGAGAACGTTTCAGACTGTAGTCAATTTTCATTCTACGCTAGAAAAACTTTCTGGGAATGCATAAAAGAAAAAAGACGCGTATGAAGCTAGGCCAACCCGTGTTCTATCAATAAGGGATCCAGTGTGGTTTGGGTGATCTGTGCGGGTGAGTTTCGGCGTGATCCCTAACCGATTTTGCTGCGTAATGGAGGCTTACTTAAAAAACTCAACTGTTCCACAGGTGTAGACCAGTGGTTCTGTAAATGATATTCTGCAGATGCGAATTTCTTTGATCCTTTTAACAAGATCGTTCACAAGGCGCCTAAGACATAAGTAATTCGACCGTTGTTCAATTTAGGCCCTTAAGGAGAAATAGTCCGATAGGTTGGTTAGTAACAATACTATCAAGTATTATCAAACGGAGAGGAGTGTAGATCGCAGGGAGAGTGGAAAAAGTTTTTTATGGTGTGTGATCCCACTTCGATAGATGTGTCCAGTAGGACTTGTTACTAATCAGGTATACAGATCACACACGACACAGAACCATTCAAATAAGTGATAATTGAAAATAGACCAAAAACTAAATTAATAATACAACGGGTGATTCATTCAACATTGACGCTAAGTTTTCCATCAAAGTTTACAATTCATCTAATTGCCAAACAGATTGTAATCGTGATCAATGTTCAAATAACACTCTGATGGTGGGGCCAAAAACGGGACCATTCAATGTCAGTCAACTTTATGATCTCCTCTTAAGTGTTCTGGCATCAGTAAGCAAGAGGGAATGCACATTGAGAGTCTAAGGCCACAGTTACCACGCGGCGCCTCTTAGGCAACTATATCGCACAGTTGCCGTTTGACTCTTACGCGGTGATGGTTTTAGCCGCATCGTTGACCCCCCTTCCGATAATTGTTTAAAACTTTGACCAAATGTCAGCCATCCTAAAAGAGGAATGAGGTTTGTGAATTTAGAGACGCTAATATAGCAATCCCACCTAGAAACCTCTGATTATTATCATCTCTTCTGCCATAAATACAGAGAAAGAAGATTACACACCGTGTTTTCTAACACGATTCACATAGAAAGTGCATCATTCCTAGCAATGTAGCGCTGAAGAGGTTCGCATGTGTACCATTTAGGGTTAACAGGGATTTGTGCATGCATGATACATACATATGTACGTGCATCCCCTAGGAGATGTTCATCAATTCAGACTTCTATTCGCTCTGGAAAACTTCCAACCATAAAAGGTATTACGTCCATTCCTAACCTGTTTTATGTTCCAGTCAATATAGGGCATTCTTCGGAAGGGCAGAGGGGGAGGAAGTTACGGCAGGAGAGCGGGGTGGGGTGGGGAAGCGGCTTATGTGTGAGTGAGTCAGGGGGGGACTCATGTGACACCCGGGGGAAGGTTCCGGGGGGGGGCTCTGCCAAGCACCAGACACGGAGTAGGGTGGAGCCGGAAGGAGGGGGGAAGAAGAACGGATTGACAAACGGGGGTGAGGGTAAGGGGCGGGGGTAGTGGAGGGGGGGGGGGGAAGGGGGGGGGGGTGAAAGTTGGGGGGGGGGGAAGGGGGGGGGGGGGAGGGGGGGGGGGTGGAGACAGGTGGA
This sequence comes from Hymenochirus boettgeri, assembly GCA_019447015.1. Taxonomy (NCBI): domain Eukaryota; kingdom Metazoa; phylum Chordata; class Amphibia; order Anura; family Pipidae; genus Hymenochirus; species Hymenochirus boettgeri. The sequence goes on from CM033472.1 coordinate 264,738,596, forward strand.
GTTTTTTAAATTAATATTTTTTTTTTTATTTTTTTTATTTTTTTTTTTTAAGACATTCTAACGGTTCATTAACAATATGTTTTACGTTTAAGGACAATTGATCTAGATTGCCTATACATTATCAAAGTTTATGTAATTTATTAATTTTAATTTTTTGTTATTTTTTTTAAAGTTTATAAAGGACTTTAACCAATTATATTTAAGTTTTGTTTAATTTTTGCTTTATTTTTTTTTTTAATATAGTAATCTTGTTTAAACTGGTTTTTTTTATTAAGACACCACCACAAGGGTTTTATGAATACTTTTTTTTGTTTAAGTTTCAGTTCCAAAGGTTCATGTGTGAAAATTTGGTATGGTTTATTTTTTAATAAAGCAGGCGCCCATTTTGTAAGCTATATTGCGGGGGAGGGGGTGCTGTGACGTGGGTGTAGGTGACTTTTAACGTTTTTTTTTCAGATTTAATTTTTTGTATACCCCAACCACAGACTATATTTGTTGATTTGGATTAGACATATTATGAACAATATAATTTTTTTTTGATTCTGGGAGGGGGGGGAGGGTGCAAGCACATTCAGTTTGGTGGGAGAGGAGGAATGGGAGGGACGGGGGGGGGGGTGTGGGTGGAGGAAGGGGGTTTGCTGGGAGGGGGGGGATGGGGGGTGGGGGGGGGGGGGGGGGGCAGGAGAGTAAATTGTGTGGGGGACGGGAGGGGGGACCCCATAGTGGGGGGGGGAGGTATTGGTATTCTTTCTAGGGAATTTGGGGGGGGATCGAGAAATGGGGTACCAGGTGTCGTCCGTCTATGACGACAATTGGGGTGGAGGCTGCAGATCAGCATGTTTCCTGTTTAGCTGGAAGGCGTTTTATGGTTGTTTTTTTTTTTTTTGTATTGTGGGTTTATTTGAGGTATTTACCTTTATGATTGTAAACTGTTGATTTGCCATGTCGTTTGTGCAAAGTCAGATATTTTGTGACTATAGGAAAAGGGTTACACAGAAGTATACCGTTTTATTGTGTAGGGTGTGGGGTTGTTTTTTTTTTATTTTTTTGTCCCTTTTCTAGGAATTAAGAAGGATATTTGACCAGCAGTGATTTTTTCTCATGGTTTGACACTTGATTTAGGTGTGTAAGTATGTTGTTATGGGATTTTTTCTATGTTCAGATGGTGTGTCCGAACCAAGCGTTAGGGAGCTCTTTATGTTACAGTCTTAGCAGAAAATCATTTCTCGGAGTTCATTGGTTTATTGCTCGACTTGCCGCGTTGAAGGGGAAGCAGCTTTTTTAGTTCTTTCCCTCCGAGACGGTCTATGGGGTTTTAGAAAGTTGAAGAGGTGCAAGGTTTTCCCGTGCTATTAATTACAATGAACCAATCAAATGGTTAGTCTTTTACGGTTAGTGCTATAGTTAGAAATATGTGTGATGCAGAGTAAGAGTGTAGCCACGTTGGTGCCTCTAAACCTTGGATTAGCCCTTCGTGTGTTTTAATTGTATTAATCCACGCCCACATAAGGTATCTAGCTATATCCATCTAATTGTGGGGGTGAGGAGAAGCCTGCTTATAACGGTATATATGGTTCGTCATTTCCAACTTCTTTCAATAGACCGAGAAACACTGGGTGTAGTACGTGGTGGTAGATCACTTGGAATTGCTGGGACTTCCTTTCCATGGTGCGCATTTGGAGAATTCTAGTGGCAGAGGTTGCCCCATAATGAAAATCCATTTGATTGGTGGATCAGTGTACCACTTTTGACTATTGAATCGGGCTATCGGCATGTATACTACCAAATTACCCCAGGGGTAAAACACCAGTGTTTGTGCTAATATATAATGCAATAACACCTTTATGGTCTTTGGGGAAGAAATCTCTAACTATAAGATAACCATTTTTAAATTTGAGCTATGGCTTACCCCCAAACATAAACTGCTATAATATAGAAACGATTGCCTGGATCCGTACATTGTTCTACACGTGGTTAAGTAAAAATCATATTTGTTAGAAATACCGACATCGTATCGTAACGCAATATACACTCATTGGTTTCTACGGCAAAACCCATAATAAACAAAGAGCTTGGATTTCGCACAAATAAACAAGAAGTAACTAGATGAAAATCGCTGTTCCACCCTATTTGTAAATACATTCGTGAAATAATAGTATTAACTTAGTGAGTGTTTGCTGTTTCGTGCCGCTCAAGGTTGTGTCTTACAGAGAGAGCGTCAACGTGAATACGTTTTTATTTGTATATTCTAACTTTTCTTTGCTTGTCGTAAAGCTATGTGGACTACCCTCTTCCGGTACCCACAGGGGGGGGTTCGTTTCCAAATAGAATACTCAACCAAAAAGGCCCAGTTATTTTCTACATGTTTTATTTTTAATGGATTTTAATCAGTTGATACGTAAAAAATGTAACGGCATGAATGGGGGTGAAGTTAACAGCGGATATTGGCATTCTATGTACATGTGGGATGCGAACTGGTACTCAGGACAACACTTTATACTTGCAAGTCACACAGCGCATATTTACTCAAAACACTCGAACAATCGTGCTGCGATCCGGTATTGCGGTGAGAATCGCCAAGGCGTGGGTGGCCACATTGCATGTGCGTGACCCCTTTTTGAAGCACAGTGCAACCCCATTTTTTTACAGATCTACGCGCACCCAATTGACGCAAATTTTGCGGACTGCAGTGCAAACACTCGTGACACGGAGTCTCCAGCCAATCATCACAATGCAAGATGCCGGTCTGGCCCTTTTTGCTGATTGGTGTGCAGCAGGAGGATACGGGAACAAGTGTCGAGATTTAGTACTGTAGTAGCTGTTTCAGGTTTGGTGGGGTTGGCGGGCTTTAATACCTTAAACGGATTTTGTTTTTTTGGGTGGGTGGAGATTACCCTTTAAAGGGCATTCTCACTGTCCCTAAAACAATTCTCTATGTAGGTAAGGATCCACTCTATTTTTATCGCATTTTACACTATAGTTTACTTTACCAAAGATGTCTCTGATCACCAGCCTTCGGAGAATGGGACGTCATGTGTCAATCCTGACAGCAACATTCCCAAAGCTGCCTCCCTTACTACTATGCAAGCTCAAATCCAAGCTCTCAAAAGCAGCAGAGGAGGTGTGTAAGTGGAGCAGTGACACAGATTATCGCCACTGATATCAGCAGTAAAGAAAATCTATAAGGTTGAGGCCACACAGATCGGACATTTCTGCGCCATTATGTCTGTGTGCTGCGGTCCGTTGCTAGATACCTCTATCGGAGTGCCAAGCACTCCGCAAATAACAATTCACGGTCGTTGTAGAACAACGGTACAAGGGGCACCTAGTGTGCAAGCCAGACTTACTTGGCCAACACTAGGTGCACTGTTTAAGCACAATTATGGCATGTTGAAACGATAGTGTGGCCATGTACCTGAAATTTTCTTATTTCTGCAGTCTCTACTTCCTTCATCAGTCAAAAACGTGGTATAACAAACGTTTTCTCATGTCAGAGAGGTCAGGGTCAGCCGATAGGGGGCTATATTCTGTGATTAGTTCACCATGCCCCACCCCTGCTCCCTCACCTCCCATTACCTCGGATTCCCTTCATGGCTGCCTTCCATAGCTTAAACCGGTTTCATAGCCCCCACATGGTAGTGTAATTAAAAAAGCTGAGAAAGTAGAATACGTTCCCCCAGCGTTATGAATTGCAGCAGCCGGTGTCTGGGATGGCTGAACCAGCAGCCACGTTGTGGGATTGGGTCTCGTATTTTAAGACCCCCCCATATAATATATTTTGTCGCCAAACATCCATCTGCTCAGTGTCCCAAATCATTCATTTCACACAATGTACAGTCTAGATTCGCTACATTGCCAGACCACTGGGTATAAAAGCAATGGACCAGCGCCATGTTGTTCAGTGTGTTGGAGTGAGTAGTGGAGAACTTGACAGTGTAGGAGTGGGAGAGTTTTTTGAGCTTTCCTAAGACTTTTAGTGTGTGGATTTCCTCTTGAGTGGTTTAGCAAGTACCTCCATGTATATAACAATATGAGACCACAGTCCTTTTAAGGACCTAACCCCCCTATAGCGTAGAACCTTTTAGGGTCTTATGGGGGAATTACCCAGAGCCACTATCGCTCTGGCGCAATCTCCCTTCCACGATTCAATATTGTGTTAGCGCATGTGGGTAAGTTCTAAAGGGAATTTACTAGGCATGGATATTGGAGTGGCCAAGTGGCCGTAAACGTGATATTGAATCTGCAGATGTCTTTTGCGTTACCTGCGCATCTGCCGCAATATGGAGTTAAAGTTGCGATTAACCGAAGTGAACAGTTTATGTGACTTCCATATACATTGCCCAGAAGGCTCTGGGTAAATGAACCATAGGGTCTGTTTTTATGTCTTTCTGTATCGTGGTGTTGTAGCGTCTGTGTGTCGGTGTAGCCTGTCAGTGTGCATTCTTAGCTAGTAATAAGCCGCATTGGCTTATAGCGGTGCTAGCAGCTGTTGGGTCATTGTTGGGCTTTCTGTTAGTGCAAAAAAGATATCTTACATAATATATATATATAAATAAACAACTATACCCGGGGGCTAATGATTTCAGCTTTGGGTCAATCCTCCATTGCATCCTCAGGGTTGGAGATGAGTGCGTGGTGCAAGGGAGATGGCTGTTATTTTTGTGTGTGGACTTGCCCTTAACTAAAATTGATAAAACAGGACATTCAACATAACATTATAGATAAGCTGAGTGGAAAGGTATACATATACACCTTTTATATAGCCATCCCAGTTTTAAAAAATATAGAAATGTTGAGATAGCCTAGGACAAGGCATTGGATGGTCCCCATGTACATGTAGCTGGGACGCCGGTATGTTAGATATGACCAGTGCTCTTGCAGTTGCTCTGGTGTTCAGGGCCCTTCAACCTGCCGCCCGCAGTTTCTGTCTCAAGTGGCGAAGTGAGGAAAAGGAGGATAATATCAGTTCCCAATCCAGATGAATACCCCCCCCCAAAACCCCAGAAAATAAAGATGAAATAGAGCATATACAAGGGTATGTTCATGATAACGTTCCGGGGGGAATTTGGTTAAACCTCAAATCGAGAATCCGGAACCCTTAAATCTTCGATTGGACGTATGGGACACAGTATTGAATGCGAAGCTCGGAATAACAACCTGTAAAGGAAGTGACTTCTTTCAAGTTCTGGGTATTGTACGTGTTCCAAATCATTTCCCAGAGCCATGTACGGTAAGTGGCATTGATATTTTACAAACCATGTTTAATCCAAAACTTTCGCAAATATTTGAAACTCCATGACTTAACTAATAGGGTATCCCACCCGAAAAAATAAAAGTTGTCCGTTAGTTTTATTGAAGGAAGCGAGAAAAGGCAGCGGTCTCACCATCCGTTCTTCAATAAAATGATCAGGGGCAGGAGAGAAAGTAAAGTACTACCCTACGCTTCGCTCCTCCTCTGCATCCTTGACAGGTCCCATGACGGACGCTCCACTTCAGTTTTAACTGAAGTTCCAAAAACAAACCAAACGTAGTAAGTTTGTCATCTCTAGTTTCAAACTTTTTGCCCGCATCAGGAACCCATACAGCGTTAATGAGAACAGCGATACATTATGAAACCCTTTAAATTGTAAAAAATAGGAAACGTAGATTCAACATCGCCACGGTGGACTTGTAGGCAGTATTGTTCCAGTCATTGTCATTTATTTTATGTTCTAGCCATCCCATAGAGTCAGTTAATACATAACATTTATCCTACGGAAGAACTCAATTTGAAATCAAATATTTGCATATCCCGGGGCAGCGAGTCCTTAGTGGGGGGGAAAAGTGGTGTCACTTTTTTTACCACTATTTTCATGTAAAAAACAAAATCTATTCGCCATCGCTTTTACATCCATATAGTCCCCCTGGTACATTTCTAGTGACCCACATAAATCCTAAAATTATCATTATAAGAGACAAACGCAGACAAAGAAAAACAGCATCCATCCCGCGGTCACTGGGGGATAACATGTCTGTCTCAGGAGGGTCGCTTGTAAGAACGTAAGTGATAAAATGTCTCCAACGATTGGAAAAGGAAAAAGTAAAATCTTTAATGCACACAGAAGAATTGTTATGATGCAATGCGTTTACACACAGTTGGCTAGGATCGGAAACTGGGTCAGACCATTGCTGTAAGGGTATGGTTGAGAGGTTCAATTTTACCCATCATGACCACACAAAGGCCAAGGTTCCGGGACCATTAATCATCACTGAGTGTGGACCAACTATTATCAGCGGCTGTTAAAGAAAGTGAGATAATCAATGGATGTGATTGATCACATGTCTAAATTGTTGGGCCACCCTTATGTGAAAATGGAAAATAATTGGAAAAAGGCTATGTATCGTATGTTACCCACTAAGTAGATTGTCAAGCTCTATGGGTCAGGGACCTCGTCCTCATGTTACATGTTTTAAGCACTTGTCTATTTAGTGATGCCCATATATTTATGAATTTATTTACTGTATGACTTTTTGTATTCTATTTTGTCAGCTCGGCGTCCTCTAGTGGCGTCTATATAAAAAAACAATACATACATAATACAACATACAATAAACCATCAGTAAAAACAAAAGATTTGTGAGTAAAAATTCAACTCATTTACAGACACTCAACCAAACACACACATACACCATATATTATACGACTCCTCAAAAACCCCACAATCACAATATTAGACACGTAACACACTCACTCTATGGGAACTCACAAACACACACACAATATTTATAGACATGGCACCCAACACCACAAAACAAAATATAGGAACAATAAAACACACACACAAACACACACATATAAACAAAAAAAACACAACCACACACTATAAACAAACCCAAATCTAGAACAACTCACACCTATAACAAACAAAACATTACCTATACTACAAAAACACATACATAACACACACAAATATGACCAAACACACACACTACATACCACACACTCAACAAACACACACATAGAGAGGCACTCACAGCACCACACAATATGTATATAGACATCACAAAAACACACCACATAGACACACACACACACACCATAGGACAACAAATATAGGCACATACACAAACACCACCACAATTTAGACACATGCACAAACACACATATGACACATGCACAGGACACATACACCACACATAAGACACACACACCAGTATGACATATGCACAAAAACACACTCATATAGACACATTACACACATATAGACCACATCACACGATGGACACCTGGACAAACACACACACATAGACACATATACACAAACACACAATACTGTAACCAAGACACATACAAACATATTGACACATGCACAAACAACAACATTATAGGCACCCACACAAATAGAGACCACCAACCACACCACACACATAACATATAGACACATACACCCACACACAACAGACACATAGACGGCCACACAAAAAAAAAACATTATAGACAACATATACACACACACACACATACTGTACGGGACAGACATACACAAATGACCATGCACAACACACACATATAGGGACAAACCAACACATATCGACACTACACCACACACTAAGACATCAGACGCATTACACAACAAACACGGTATAGAACTATTACACACACATACAGACATACACCACATAAGGACACTGCACAAAACATACACATGTAGAACATACACACACCACACATTACAGAACATACACACACACATATAGAACACACACAAACCTTCAATTCCCGCACTAGTGGAGGTTGATTGCCAAAGGAGAGACATGGCACTAATCAGTCCATTTAAATTTAAGTACTGAATGATAGCAGTGCAATGTGACTGGTCCCATCTGTAATTTATGAAAATTGAAATTCTGGCTTGCATCTCCCCCATAAACTGGTTATGTTCACTGCTCTAAACTGCCGTAAAGGTGTTCATAGCTTCCCTCTCCTTGTTTCAGTCTCCACAATTCCACGCTGCTCCGTTCATTAAATCCCGACTTATTTCTCGCTGACTTGGAATGATCATTCGTTTCTATTGCACTAATTTCATCTTCAGGCGCTTTATTATACTTTAAAGGGAAGTTCAGTGGGAAAAATGATTTTCTAGAATTATTGTTATACAAAAAGTAAAAATCAGGATGATTTCTGCCTTTTTTCTAGCGTCGCCCCTGGTAGTAGGTGGTTTGTCATTACGGTTTTTAATGTCCTTCTTTTTCCCAGGATGCCCTACTTACATGGAAGTCAATAATGGGCCACTAATAGGGAGTTCGGGCAAACAGCAAGGTTAGTATCCATTGGACGTGCAGATTATGGTATTATTGAAAACAAGAAACACATGGGGGACAGGCAGTGGGGGCAGAGCTGCAGTGGACGGTGTTTGGGGATTTCCACCCTGAATGGGAGACCTGAGATAATGTTCGTGAGTGGGGACAGTCCCGTCCAAATAGGGACGTCTATCACCCTGGCCCAGGCACCTGCCATCGACCTATACCAGGCGTATTGATTTGCCACAGATCGTCGCTGTTCTTAGGTCAAGATAAATAGTAAAGAACAATGAGGGTTTGGTTAGAAATCAGTTTATACAGAATATTCACATGTGGGGCTGTTCGTTAGGGTATAGGTTCGTTTATCCCGTGTGAATGTGTTTGCTTTCTGAATTGCGTTGAGGGTTTCCTATCAAATCAGCTTTAAGGGAATGTACACCTAAAGGGCCTGTCACCCTTAAACAAAAATTGGCCTGTTTTACCTGGCACCAACCCCAACTGATATATCAACACCATTATTACCAGCATTACTAACCAGATATTTAAGGATATTATTGTCCCCATTGGCAGCCGTACAGCGGCCCTCCCTCCATGCTGCCAATCAATCAAATCTTTGACTTCGACATCACAACATGATGACTGCGTGTGTCACCTGCTGCTCTCTGCATATGCTCAATCTTATAAAGCTATTGAGTAGAGGGGAGGAAAAGGGAAAACAGGTAAGTACTCTGGCATTGGAGTAAGGTCAGTTGTACCAAAACGGACAAGAAACAATAAAAAAGGGAGAAATTGAACCCCTCGAAATAAAAACCCAATCATCAATAAACTCTCGAATGTAGATTTCTGCGAGAACCTCTGATCTGTATGTTTGGTAACACCCTCGGAATTGTCAATAAATCAAATGTTTTCAGCAAATAACCTCAAAAATTTATTGTTTGGAACCGTGAGAACATGAAACCCTCGAAATTAGCAGCAATTTATGAGGGAGGAAGGCAAACACGGCAATGCCCGAGGTGGGAAAAGGTAGTATAAACAAGCTTTGGTGATATGGCAAATTTCCCCAGACATTCCAGGCCCAGACAATTACAGACGTTACCTTTGCTGTATTTTATCAGAAAACTTTTGAAACTATTTTTCCCCATTGACTTTAAAGGGGCACTACACTGAAAACATGATTGCCTAATTTCTTAATCTTAAGTGAAATACAGGTAAGTAGCACTTAATCTGAGGTGTGTGTGTGCTGCATTGCCTTAATCCAGCACAATTTTGTTTAGGAGCCAGTATCCCCCCTCCCTCTTTTACCACTCCCACTTCCATTGACGGACTTTTTCACACAAAAAAAAAACTGTAGAAATGCACCACAGCATTCCAAAACTATTCAAAACTCAATTCCAGCTAACAGTAAAAACTGCCTCACAAAAAAGAAAAGTTTATGAGAGCAAGGGCAAGGAACTGGAATGACAGCTGACATGTAAGATGTTGTATATTCAAGATCTAAGAAATAGGGGGCAGTCAACAAAATATTATAAAGCGATAGTTGGAAAGAATTACAGGTTCAGTTGTGTCAATTTTAAAATAAACCTTTTTTGGTACATAGCCCTTAATGGTTGTTTCTAAAGACAAAACTTTACTACTTTTACTTGAGTTCTAAGTTCGGAAAGGAGCGAACTTAGGAAGTTGGCCCATCTCTAAAGATACTGACCCACTTAAAAACAAAACACCCAATGTTTTAAGCAGAAACGGTTTTTATTTACTTGATCGTCCATTTTTCCTGCTTAGATGTCACAGAAAACCCCAGTGTATCCCCCTTAGCCAGGCGCTTTCTTTACATCAGGAACTTGATGGAAACCTCAATCCATTCAAACATAAGCAACGCACGCCAGACGTTTTTTTAATGTCTAAATTCAAATCAATATTACATAAAGTTCATAAGTCTCCCCGTTCTCGTCTGGTTATATAAAACCATACATATAGCTCCGCATCACCCCGCGGTCCATACCGTGCTTTCTATGATTATTCTTAGGCTATCTAAAACACATTTTAAATATAATAATTATAGTTGTATAGGATTCACCACCCTTGTTTAAGAACACTTTGAACATTTAAAGGCAATAGCGAGCGCGTTTGATATACGGTTATTTCGGCATGTGATTTAAACCAGATATGTCACGGGTCATTCACAGGATTCCCGTATCGGTAAAGTAAGATCACTTGCCCTGGATCGAATCATGGGTTTATAAGGCAGTAAGACTACCAGGTGCTAAATATTGCACAACAAATGGAAACATTTAGGAGCAAAATGTTTGAAAAAAACACTAAAAGTTGTTATGCACTCCAGTTGCTGGGTAGTGTTCCGCAGAAAGTTGTTTTTGCAACATTTGCACCAATTTCGTGGAGAAAAAATCTCAGTGAATAACCCCCAACATGTTATGTTAAAGGTTTTTGTGCTATAATAATACTGTATAGTCGTATTAGTCAATGTAAATATAATGAATTATAGGTCAGCCGAGGCCTTTCATGACTAGGCCGAAGTGCTACGATAACTGCTTAAATACTGGTTGCAGGGCACCAAGATGGTTTGTTCTAATATCCATAATTCGTAAGAAAGTAGATTGTAAGTCAGCTTCTGACACATTAGCACTAATTACAGTGCTAGGGCTATGCTTGTGAAGGTTCTCATTTCCTCCGGTCATGGTTATATCTGTTGGAATTCAATTAGATCAACTGGACTGAAGTTTAGTATCTCCCTGAAGACGTTTCGTAGTATCAGACTAGCCAATTCCTGGGTCCAGGAACTCGCATGTATCCCTGCATTCTTAAGGATAAAGGACCACCTTGAAGATTGTAATGTAACATATTGGCATAGGGACGTGGATGGTCATAAAGAGGTGTTAAGAGAGGCATTTGTGAAAATAAAATAGGAAACACAAGCCTAAATAGAGGTGGGGGGGTTCAACCAACTGTCTGCCATGTGACCAATGCTGTTGAACCTGACTCTGGTGGCTTACAGAACACCTCTTGCCACGATCCAATCACGCACCCTTAACAGTCTGGCGTGATGATCAATGGTCGTCAGTTGGTTTTTTCGGGTACATAATTGCACAGATTTTGTTTACAAGTCATGTCTGAATGGAAGAGATAGTGGAATGACTAGCGAAAGACGTCTTTCAAGAACTAAAGTCAAGTGCGGTTGATCGGTACTTGAAACAACAAGATATAGTAAGGGCTAGTATCGATAGATAATTAAGGCTATGATAAGTGCAGATTGGCCTCTAGGGCATGGCAACCACTGTAACGCAAACGCAATTGTAATCGCATCGCCAATCGCATCGATTTCATGAGCGATTCTTTGTTGCGTTTGCGCATGGGTTTTTTTTTCATTAATTATGAAAAACTATGAGGATTGCGATTTTTAAAAATAGGACGCAAATCGCAAATAGCAACGCCCCCGACAAACGCGCGGTTTACGTGCGTTGCAACATGTTCAATGATCTGAAAAAAACGCAAATAAGCGCAACTCAGAAGAAAAAACGCGCTTGTGTGGCCTCTAGCCCACAGGGGTCTTTGAAGAACCACTTAGAAGGATAACTTTATCTATATAAGGGCCGCCCAGCCGGAATCTGCGGCTATGCAGAACCACTGGGGAAGGACCCCCCCCCCCCTCTTTAACAGGCTTAACCCCCTCTCATGCAGTCCTTTCATCTAGAAGCCAATACCCCCCAGCAAGGCCACATAATATGATATAAATGGTTGGATCCTGAGGTTGTTGCCGTTAGGCCACATCGTTGAGTCAACACCAGATGATTCCTGGCATTTGGAGGATGTTCGGTTATGGTAGCTAAGCCTGTGGACCCAATGGTAGCTCTACGCATCCCACCAGGCCATGACTCATTATTCCGGAAGAGTCTCTTAATCCCCCACCAAACTTCTGCTCTTAAGCCTAGGGTTAAGGGCCCTGTATTCCCAGTTTATTAAATGGATGTTTAGGAAGCAAAGAAAAGGTTGCTTTATAGATTGCTAATTGGAGGGTTGTGGTGCTTCCCGCCAGAGAGCCCCACGGCCATAATTGCCAGGAGCAAGAACTAATTACATGGGCTACTAGGTTATAAATAAAAAAAACAAACCCCCCTAATGGTGCAGACTGGCACGAGCTTTAATAAAAAGGTAATTAAAAGGAAAACTAGAACAACCAGTGGTACTGGAGATAGAGCCATTGCCCACAGCAAACACAAAATGCATGTCTCATCTGATGCAAGTCCAGCGAGGATCTACCCATTAAAGGGGAAGGATATCAGGACTCCATTGAATGTGTAGAAGCCCCATCTAGGACATAGGAAAGATGGGTAGATATTGTCATATCTTTAAAGTGCAACTATACTGAAAAAAAATTATGTGTCATCCATCATCTATAAATGATAAAAGTAGTAGTCCTTACCTGAGGTGTGTGTGCCACCATAGCTTCAATTACAGTTATTTGTTTTGTCAGGCGTCACCATTTAACAGACTCCTCTTTCCCAAGTTGACTCGTAGAATAGAGCATTTCCCGCACCATGCAATTCAACATAACAAACTGTCACCATTCCAGTTAAGAAGAAAAACTGCACACAGCACGCGAGTTTATGTAAAAGGCACTTGATTGACAGCTGAATGTAAAATGGTTTCGGGTGGTTTTTGTCTAAATCACATCAGGGGACCGATCAACAAAACTAAAAACTACATTACAGTGATAGTTGGGAAGAATTATAGATCCGGTAAGGTAATTACAAAAAACAAAAAAAATTTCGGATTGATGCCCATTAACATGAATATTAAGGGACTGTAGCATATCTGGCTTTAGGTGGATTACAGGTTCCTCAGAACCTCCCTTTCTGGTTTATTGTTATACTTCAGTTTGAACTTCAGATGGTAGAAAGCAAAGATGTTAGTCGGAAACTTGACATCTTACGGCTTTACAATTCCTGTGTGAGACATTGTGGGATCCTGGCAGGCTGTAAGACTCCGTTTCGTTTTCTACATCTGAGCATACGTTCTAAATAGAAACGCTCTCCCCCAGAGCCTCGCACACGATTTTCAAAACAAAGTCCTTGAAACGCTGTAGCGTAGAGTACCCTAGCCCCCACCCCCACCAACTGCGTTGTTTTAAAAAAAGGAATTGCTACTTAAGTTTGCCTTTCAGTGGAGTTACTACCACCCACCTGCACCCTGCAACCAAGGGGGGGGCCGATGTCATAGAGCCCACCAAAGCCCTGTTACCTGTTTTAAAAACGCCTGATTGTGCATTTGGATGAAACAGCTGTTAAAAGACTGGTTTTAGACCAACTTCGAACCAAATTGTTTTAAAAACAGTGATGTGGTGGGTTCAGGCACAGGGCCAAAAACCAATAGCAGGTGGCAAGGGCCCCGCAATTTCCCCCTGATGCCTTCATTCCCCGGTGCTCTAGTCTTGGCTGCTGCTTGCCAGAAATGCAGAGTAGCCAGTGTTGTCAGTCTCAGTTCATTAGCCAGTGGTCTCAGCCCTCCAGTCATACCCAGGGTTAGTCAGCCCTCCAGTTCGGGCCAGTGATAGTCGAGACCTCCAGTTTTTTAGTCAGTATTAGGCAGCCCTCACTTCATTAGCCAGTGTTAGTCAGCCCTCCAGTTCATTAGACAGTGTTGCCAGCCACAGTTTATATCCAGTTGTTTGCAGGCCCTCCAGTAGATTACCCAGTAATCAGCCCCCCAACTTCACAGCACGTGTTGGGTCAGCCCCAGTTAATGGTAAACAGTGTTGTCAGCCCGCTGTGTATTAAACAGTTGTGGTAGCCCTCCAGTTCATGAAAGTTTTGTTAGGCCCTCCTTGTTTATTACCCAGTGTTGTCAGCTTTCAGGTCATTACCCAGGTTTTAAGCCCGCAGCTTTATTATAGTTATTACTGTAATCTTAAAAGTTAGGTAAAGGAATTGCGGGGTGGGTAAAGGGTGCTGCCTTACCTCCCATTCTCAAGAATTAAACAGGAGTCCAGTAGGGATTGCCCTCACGGTAGTTTTTGTTTCGTTCCTGCTCCTATTACATTAATTGAAAGAACGGGGAAGTACATTAGCTGCTTGTCTGAGTTGCTATGTGTTTGGGGGCCACGACAAGTTACCAGATGGGCTAAAAAGTCTTGATGGGGCCCTGTGGGAATGTGTGTAGTCAGCTTTAGAGATTCCATCCAAAAACATACTACAGCACAAGGTATAAAAAGAACCGGGCTTGAAACTGAGCTGGTGATACCCATCTCAAGAGATCAAAAAAAGAAAATTAAATCACAGGTAGACGTTACAGCGTCGGCAAGCAGGTTGTTACGGTGGAGGATTGATTACACAAGATGGTTAAACTAACATTACGAAGAGCGCTGATTCAGAGGCCACTACGCTCTACTGAGTCGTGAGAGTCGTCAGCTCGGCATATCTACAGTAGCGATTTTTCCTAACGTGCCGAAGTGAGTCTTCATTAAACCAAACGCATTCAGCCAAGCCAATAAACACGCCTCTGTGGTAAAAGGCCAAGAAATAACTCATTCCCGCGAGCTGTGGCGACCTGAAGGGAAAGTTCATCGGGGGAAACATTTTCCATCACGCAAATGAACACGCGAACTATTAATAAAAATGATATTCCTTCACGTTTTATATCTGGCATGTTCCGTCCACAGAGAAACATCCCCGGTATGAAGCTTCCAACGGCCACATTCTTGTGCAAACCGAAAGAAACTGCAACGGTCGGACCATAATCTTCGTATTTGACTTTTCTGCAGAACAGAATGCAGGCAATTAAATCTTACTTTAATATTGGTTAGTAATACCATCTAATAAAGTGATGAACAAGAGTATCAGTGGACTGGAGGCAGGTAACTGACAATTGTCCAGTCTAATGTTTTTAAGGGCAGCAATGCAATGGAACTGTAAGGGACATTTGTGGTTTTCCCTTTAGCATTGAAACATACCAGACATCTTATAAATCGCTATAATAACACACTGACAGTAGACAGTTTCATGCTTCTGGGCCGAAAGAAAATAGTTAACGGAATAAAATCTACTGATGAAAACAAGACCTTGGTGAGCTGCGTACATTCTCAACAATGACAAGCAGGCCTGTGCTATTGTTCACCACTAATGTATCTAGTTGACGCCACTACTCTAGGTGACGCACTATGCTGTGAGAATTGAAAATTTGTGAAAAATATTGAGTCAGCCCAAGAGAACAACACTTTATTGGGCGTCGAAATTTCAAAAAATACAAAACGTAAGCTCAAATCAATAAGCTGATTTTGGAAAGTTACCTTGCATTCATTGGATTTGAAGGATGGGCCAACAATACAAAAAGGCCTGTAAGCAACAAACTGAGCCTGTCAGGTCCTATGTTGAAAATGGACATGGATATAAGTTTTTTCACGTACAACAGTTTGCACCTACTGTGGCCAAATGTTAATATGATTTAAGGGTATCTAGAAAAAAGTTACGTAAAACTATAAATAATCCTAACACAATGTACGATAACGGGCTTATTATCATAAACTTTGTGGCTTCTGCGTTTTGCTGCCACTGAAATGGTTGACAGTTGGTTGTGTTGAATTGCATGTCGGGAAATTTCCTCTCCCCGTGCTGCCTCTGCCTCAAGTGATGATGAGCTGCTAGTCCGATAGTCAGGGATGGAGATGTATAGAATATGAACTCGCAACCGGAGGTTTGAGCCGAACTATTCAAGTTCGAACGGACTTGATTTCTCGAAACTATTCGCGGAACTGGATTCTTGATCATTTTCTGGACTTTCGATAATTAGTGAAGTTGACCATTCGAGGAATCGATATGCGAGTGAGGTAAAATGTATATTATACCAATACGAAAGTAAATATCGAAATATTCGAATCCGTGAGAGTAATAAAATGTCTATTATACCAATACGGAGGCGTAAATATATTTCGAATTATCGAAATATGCAAGTAAAATGTCATATACCAATAACGGAGTAAAATATCGAATTATCGAATCCACAAGTAAAGTGTCTATTCTACCAAGAGCGGAGTAAGTAAATATCGAATATTAACGAAGTGCGAAGGTAAAATGTCTAGTCTATATCAATACGTGAGTAACTACTCGAATTATCGAATATGTGATAAAAGTCTATTTACGCAATACGTGAGTAAATATCGAATTATCGAATATGCGGACTGGCTTTCTCAATTCAGAATGACTTGTACAAGAATCTGTGGCAATTATGTACCCTGGAAAATCCCAATTAGCATATCACAGCCAGGTGTTAAGGGCGTGATTGGATAGTGGCTAAGAGGTGTTATAGGAACGCCCAGAGTAAGGTGTTAAAACAGCATTGTACATGGCAGACAGTTGGTGTCGAACCCCCCCACCTCTATTTAGGCTTGGTTTCTTTATTTTCACATAAATGGCCTCCTTAACACCTCTCTTGAACCAGTCACGTTCCTTCGCCAGTATGTTAACATTACAATCTTCAAAGGTATGTCCTTTATCCTTAAGATGCAGGTACACGGCTGAGTCCTGACCCGAGGAATTGGCTCTTCTGTGCTGGGCCATACGTTGATGCAGTTGCTGTTTGGTCTCCCCCACATACAAATCAGAGCATTCTTCACTGCACTGCACTGCATATATGATGTCGCTTTTCTTGTGTTTAGGTATTGGGTCTTTCGAATGTACCAATTGCTGCCTCAGTGTGTTGTTCGGTTTAAAGCAGACAGGGATACGGTGTTTTTTGAAAATTCTTCTTAATTTCTCGGAGACCCCTGCTACAAATGGGATGACCATGTTCTTTCTCCTGTCTTGCTTTTCCCCTTCACTGTTGGTATTCGTGTTCTTTTTTTTCCTTCTACTTCTTTTGACAAAGGCCCAGTCTGGATATCCACAAGTTTTAAGGGCTCCTCTGAGATGTTTCATTTCTTTAGCCTTCGCCTCTGTGCTAGTGGGGATGTTCTCGGCTCTGTGTTGCAGGGTTCTGATGACACCCAGCTTGTGATCTAAAGGGTGGTGGGAGTCAAACATCAAATACTGATCTGTGTGTGTTGGTTTTCTGTAAACCTCTACTTCCAGTTTACCATTTTCCTTAACTTCTACCAAGCAGTCCAAGAAAGCCAGTTTGTTGTTTTGTATCTTCCCTTGTGAATTTAATGTTTTGGTCTACCGCATTAATGTGTTCTGTGAAAGCTTGTACTTCCTTCTGGTGGATTTTAAACCAGGTGTCATCAACATATCTGAACCAGTGGCTGGGTGCTATGCCCTTAAAGGTATTAAGCGCCTGTGTTTCTACCTCCTCCATGTAAAGGTTGGCCACAATAGGTGAAACTGGAGATCCCATAGCACATCCATGTTTTTGCTTATAGAACTTATCCCTGTATTTGAAATAGGTGGTATTCAGGCACAAGTCCAGTAAGGCACACACCTGTTCTGGGTTGAGATCAGTTCTGCTGGTAAGAGTGCTGTCTTGGCCCAGCCGTTTTCTCACCATGTCAACAGCCTCCTTGGTGGGTATACAAGTGAAGAGAGATGTCACATCATAGGACACCATGGTTTCTTCTGCACCAAGTACTATATCTTCAATCTTGTTGGTGAAATCCTGAGAGTTCTGGATGTGATGCTTAGAACTTCCCACCAAAGGTCCTAAGATGTGGGCTAGATATTTTGCCACCTTGTATGTTACAGAGTTGATGCTGCTGACTATAGGTCTTAGTGGGGCCCCTTCCTTATGTATCTTTGGGAGTCCATATATGCATGGATGTGCCTCACCAGGGTAGAGGCGATGATACATTGCTCTGTCAATGGCTTTATCCTTTTGAAGCTGTTGTAGTAAGTCTATGGCTCTTTTCTTGTAACGGCTGGTGGGATCCCTTGTTAAAGCCTCATATGTGTTATCGGCCAGGAGCATGGTCACCTTATCATGGTAGTCTGAGGTGTTGAGTACCACTGTGCGTCTTCCTTTATCTGTCGGTAGAATCTTTCTTGAGGGATGTTAAGGCTCTTCTCTCCTGTGTAGTCAGGTTAGATGAAGGAGTTTTAGCACTGGCTAAGGCTGCAGATACCTTAAGGCGAAGTTGTTCTGCCTCACTCTGTGATACCTTATTACTGTGGATAGAG
>CM033472.1:265448414-265478414 GCA_019447015.1 Hymenochirus boettgeri
CTAGGGGTCTATATTAAACATACTAGGGGTCTTTACTAAACATTCTAAGGGTCTATACCAAACATTCTAGGGGTATATACTAAACATTCTAGGGGTCTATACTAAACATTCTAGGGGTATATACTAAATATTCTAGGGGTCTATACTAAACATTCTAGGGTTCTGTACTAAACATTCTAGGGATCTCTACTAAACATACTAGGGGTCTATACTAAACATTCTAGGGCGAATATTTATTATAAACTCCTAGAATGTTAGTACAGACCCCTAGAATGTTTAGTATAAACCCTTAGAATGTTAGTATAGACCCTTAGAATTTTAGAAAGACCCCTAAATGTTTAGTATAGACCCCTAGAATATTTATTATAAACTCCTAGAATGTTTAGTACAGACCCCTAGAATGTTTAGTACAGACCCCTAGAATGTTTAGTATAGACCCTTAGAATGTTTAGTATAGACCCCTAGAATGTTTAGTATAGACCCCTAAATGTTTAGTATAGACCCTTAGAATGTTTAGTAAAGACCCCTAGAATGTTTAGTATAGACCCTTTAAATGTTTAGTACAGACCCCTAGAATGTTTATTACAGACCCCTAGAATGTTTAGTAAAGACCCCTAGAATGTTTAGTATAGATCCCTAGAATGTTTAGTACAGACCCCTAGAATGTTTAGTATAGACCCCTAGAATGTTTATAAGACCCCTGATGTTTAGTATAGATCCCTAGAATGTTAGTACAGACCCCTAGAATGTTTTTATAGACCCCTAGAATGTTTAGTATAGACCCTAGAATGTTTATATAGACCCCTAGATGTTTAGTATAGATCCCTAGAATGTTTAGTACAGACCCCCTAGAATGTTTAGTACAGACCCCTAGAATGTTTAGTACAGATCCCTAGAATGTTTAGTACAGATCCCTAGAATGTTTAGTACAGACCCCTAGAATGTTTAGTATAGACCCCTAGAATGTTTATTACAGACCCCTAGAATGTTTAGTATAGATCCCTAGAATGTTTAGTATAGACCCCTAGAATGTTTATTATAGACCCCTAGAATGTTTAGTATAGATCCCTAGAATGTTTAGTATAGACCCCTAGAATGTTTAGTAAAGACCCCTAGAATGTTTAGATAGTCCTGAATTTTAGTACAGATCCCTGAATGTTTAGTATAGACCCCTAGAATTTAGTAAGACCATAGAATGTTTAGTAAAGACCCCTAGAATGTTTAGTACAGACCCCTAGTATGTTTAGTATAGACCCCTAGTATTTTGTTAGACCCTAGAATGTTTAGTACAGACCCCTAGAATGTTTAGTAAAGACCCCTAGAATGTTTAGTATAGACCCCTAGAATGTTTAGTATAGACCCCTAGTATGTTTAGTACAGAACCCTAGAATGTTTAGTATAGACCCCTAGTATGTTTAGTAGAGATCCCTAGAATGTTTAGTACAGAACCCTAGAATGTTTAGTATAGACCCCTAGAATATTTAGTATATACCCCTAGAATGTTTAGTATAGACCCCTAGAATGTTTAGTATATACCCCTAGAATGTTTGGTATAGACCCCTAGAATGTTTAGTAAAGACCCCTAGTATGTTTAATATAGACCCCTAGAATGTTTAGTATAGACCCCTAGAATGTTTGTAAATACCCCTAGTATGTTTAACTAAGACAACTGAATGTTAGTATAGACTCCTAGAATGTTTAGTAAAGACCCCTAGAATGTTTAGTATAGACCCCTAGAATGTTTAGTATAGACCCCTAGAATGTTTAGTATAGACCCCTAGTATGTTTAGTATAGACCCCTAGAAAGTTTAGTAAAGACCCATAGTATGTTTAATATAGACCCCTAGAATGTTTAGTATAGATCCCTAGAATGTTTAGTATAGACCCCTAGAATGTTTAGCAAAGACCCCTAGAATGTTTAGTAAAGACCCCTAGAATGTTTACTACAGACCCCTAGAATGTTTAGTGTATAGCCCCAGAATGTTTAGTAAGATCCCTAGTATGTTTGTATGACCCCTAGAATGTTGACTACAGACCCCTAGAATGTTTAGTATAGACCCCTAGAATGTTTAGTATAGACACCTAGAATGTTTAGTAAAGACCCTAGAATATTTAGTAAAGACCCCTAGATGTTTAGTATAGACCCTAGATTTTAGTAGAGACACCTAGTATGTTTAGTAGAGATCCCTAGAATGTTTACTACAGCCCGGAATGTTTAGTATAGACCCCTAGAATGTTTAGTAAAGACCTCTAGATGTTTAGTAAGACCCAAGAATTTAGTATAGACCCCTAGAATGTTTAGTAAAGATCCCTAGTATGTTTAGTAGAGATCCCTAGAATGTTTACTACAGACCCCTTGAGTGTTTAGTATAGACCCCTAGAATGTTTAGTAAAGACCCCTAGAATGTTTAGTATAGATCCCTAGAATGTTTAGTAGAGACCCCTAGAATGTTTAGTATAGACCCCTAGAATGTTTAGTAGAGACCCCTAAGTTAGTAAGATCCCTAGTATGTTTAATATGACCCTAGAATGTTTATTATAGACCCCTAAATGTTTAGTATATGACCCCTAGAATGTTTAGTAGATCCCTAGAATGTTTATAGAATCCCTAGAATGTTAGTAGAGACCCTGCAATGTTTATATAGACCCTAGAAGTTTAGTTAAGACCCTGGTATGTTTAATTAGACCCCTAGAATGTTTAGTTAGACCCTAGAATGTTTAGTAAAGACACCTAGAATGTTTTAGTATAGACCCCTAGTATGTTTAGTATAGACCCCTAGAATGTTTAGTAAAGACCCCTATTATGTTTATATAGACCCCTAGAATGTTTAGTATAGATCCTAGAATGTTTGTAGAGACCCCTAGAATTTTAGTAAAGACCCCTAGAATATTAGTATAGACCCTAGATGTTTAGTAGAGATCCCTAAATGTTTAGTACAGACCCTAGAATGTTTAGTATAGACACCTAGAATATTTATTAGTATAGACCCCTAATGTTTAGTAAGACCCCTGTATGTTTTAATATAGACGCCTAGAATGTTTTAGTAAAGACCCCTAAATGTTTAGTATAGACCCCTAGAATGTTTAGTAGAGACCACCTAGAATGTTAGTATAGATCCCTAGAATGTTTAGTAGAGACCCCTAGAATGTTAGTATAGACCCCTAGAATGTTTAGTTAAGACCCTGTATGTTTATAATATGACCCCTAGAATGTTGTAGTATAGACCCCTAGAATGTTTAGTAAGACCCCTAGTATGTTTAATATAGACCCTAGAATGTTTAGTATAGACCCCTAGAATGTTTAGTAAAGACCCCTAGTATGTTAATGTATAGACCCCTAGAATGTTTAGTAAAGACCCCTAGAAGTTTAGTAAGATCCCTAGTATGTTTAGTAGAGATCCCTAGAATGTTTACTACAGACCCCTAGAATGTTTAGTATAGACCCCCTTGAATGTTTAGTAAACCCCTAGAATGTTTAGAAGACCCCTTGTATGTTTAGTATAGACCCCTAGATGTTTAGTACAGACCCCTAGAATGTTAGTAAAGATCCAGAATGTTTAGATAGAATCCCTAATATGTTTAGTAGAGATTCCCTAGAATGTTTAGTAAAGACCCCTAGAATGTTTTAAAAGACCCCTAGTAGTAAGTTACACATAGAATGTTTTGTAAAGACCCCTTGTATGTTTATAGAGATCCCTACAGTCTTTAGTACAGATCACAGAATGCAGCTTAGGCTGATTAGGCGTAACATTTGCAGAAATAGAGCATAGAGCTGAACAGAGAGAACATAGCTATAGGTAGGGGCTGTTGTTAATTACTGTACTTGGTAAAGGTCACTTTGAAAATCCTTCTGCAATTATCACTTCTACTTTTGAATGTTTCTCTTCTGAGACCCCCGCTGACCTTACAATTCAGAACCCACCTGCATTTTTCTTATCAATAGAGCTCAACCCACAATCCTCTCCCTCCCCAACCCCTAATTTATACTTTCTGGTCAACAACTGACCTTTACGTTTCATAATATTTCCTAGTGACAATAATGGATGCAGTGTAGTTTAATTAGACTAAATGCCTTGTTAATGAAGGCTGTTTGATAAATTGGAAGCTGTTCTGATCTCTGCTAGATCTCTGGTTTAGTTTCATAGGCTAATGGAGATCTGAGATATACAGGGGGGGGATAAGACTTTGGTATGGCCATAAAAGAAAATCAAAACCACCAAACCTTGAGTTTTTTGCGCAAAAGTGTTGAAATTCCTTGGGATTGAAAATGTGAATCAACCCATTCAACAAACCAAATAAAGAAATTTTAAAATCGAATTATTGAATTTTCAATCCTGTTAAGTTTCGCTCTTTGAAATTTCTAAAGTTCTGCCTAATCCGTGATTCACAAAATCCAAAGTTAGTCTCAACCGAGACTAAACACTAGTGACCATTAGGTGATCCTGGTTAGGATTTGAAACCGTGATATTCGAAAATCTCAAATTTGACAGGGTTTTCAGGAATTCGAGGGCTACCACACGATACATTGAGGGTCACCAAAATCAAAGGATACATTTGAGGGTACCCGAAATTGAAGGCTACTTTTGAGGGTTACGAAATTAAACGCTACATTCGATGGTTACTGAAATTGAACGCTACATTTCAGGGGGATCGATTAGAGAATTCAATAATTAAAAATCTTTCTGTGAGTTTGAATAACCTAAACTAGTTCGTAGTTCATGAGTTCTAAAGTCGGTGGTCTATAGTCGTGTTAGTCATCTCTAATCTCTAGTGGCCATTAATGGTCAGTAGTCTATTACCTATGATCCTCAAATGCAGAGCTTTATGGGATAGATTTATAAAGGGTAACATAAGGGGCTGAATGAAGTGATGTCATACAGGGGCAGTATTTCAGATGACATCACTGTACCTCATAATATATTAATTTTTGGAAGTTATAGACAGCGATCTGGTTTTATTGGACTGATTCTTTCCCCGCATTTAGTTTCGCTTTAATGAATAAAGTTCTATAACGACATCCACTAGAAAACAGAATGGAAGAGAAAGCAGCAGAATTGATGGACGAGATTCACCGGAAGGAAGGTTGGGGGGAAAAGCAGAAAAGGAGCAAAATAGATTTAGGGGTCAAAGTGAAGGCAGAGAAAATGAGAGAAATTGGGAATCTGGGATAAAATACAGAACAGAACAATCACAAGATGAAAAGGGAGCAGATGGAATAAACATAGGGAAACTGCCTCTTAATGGACACAAGGATAGGACCAATCAACGCTGGAAGTTAAAACTTAACATTTATTGGAATAACACAAATAAAACCTCTGATAAAGTGCCGAGAGACATGAACCACGTCAGGCTTTAGGATCCTGGTGCTATCCATTAGCCTTTACTGTTTCATCCTGGGTGCACATTTATTTGTGTTATTCCTATAAATGTTACGTTTTAACTTCCAGCGTTGATCGTCTCCTATCTTCGTTCCTATGAGGTGGCAGGCTCCCTATAGTTTTTCCTATATTGATGCTTTGTTTGCTTTGGTGGGATTCTGGCTCCCCCCTGTGAATCCAGCCACTCTACAAGGACTTAAGGAGTGCCCCATCAGCACGGCACCACGCGCACCATGTCTCATGGAATAAAAGGAAGCAGGGGATCAAAATGGGAGTTAAGCTTCACACATTCCGGATAAAGGGCCAATCCCGTGGTACTGACAGATTGTCCCTTTATCGGTAAAGTGTATACATCAAAGCAAATGTTTCCGAGGAGGGCATCAGGAATGATAGTTTTTCAGATGAAAATGCCCCTCGTTCATGGTTGCGCCCCATGTACTAAGGTATAGGGAGTCGGCAGCAATCGTAGGGAGTATGGCAGTAACAAACGTTCTCCCTATACTTTATATATAATTTATATAGGGAAGTATGCGATCACTAACATACTCTCTCATACTTATATATACTTATATAGGGAGTATGGCGGTCACTAACGTTCTCCCATACTTATATAACTTTATATAGGGAGTATGGCGGTCACTAACGTTCTCCCTATACTTTATATTAACTTTATATAGGTAGTATGCGGTCACTAACGTTTCTCCCTATACTTATATATACTATTTATATGGAGAGATGGCGATCACTAACATACTCTCTATACTTTATATATACTTTATATAGGGAGTATGGCGTAACAAACTTTCTCCCTATACTTTATATAATTTATATAGGGAGACGATCATGACTGTGTGTACTCCCATCTGCAAAGATGATAGACAGAACCTTGCAGATTGGTACAGTGTTTACCCACCTTAGTATTAAGGGAAGGGAGGAAAAAAGGGTCAGAGAATAGATCTTGGGGGGTTAAAAAGCGATGGGGACAGTATCTCTCACCAATGGTTAATGCATGGTTTGTGGCAAGGTTGCCAGATATTCCCTGCACAGAAGCGAAGGGGACTATCAGAGGTGAACGAGTAGGTGCAAGAGTCAGAGATGGAAAGGGTAGATTGGGATTGGGGGGGCTTAGGCATTCCTGGGCAGGGAGTGGGCATTCCTTGGACAGGATTCAGCCCTGACAGTGGGAACTTGTTTTTTTTTCCCCTGCAGTTCGGGACAATCCCATCCAAAAAGGTATGTTTTTTGTAATGATACCTGCCTGGGAATAGAATACAAAGGTATCTCTGTGTCTGTGACCTGTTATCAGTAAATTCCTGACCAATAATAAACATTTCTACATACAAACTCTTCTGTTGTTTCCCTACACTGTTTTTTATTGTGCCTAAAGAATAATATGATATTTTAAACAAGGCTGTACATAGTGATCTATTTAAGAAAGCAGGGTTTACAAGATGGCCAGACTGGATCATATGTCCCAAAGGGCTATCGATAGCCATGAATGGTTCACAATAATTAAAACACATTCACAGATCTGACTAAAAATCTCCAAACTTGGAAACTTATTATCAAAAATGGAATATTCAAAAATGGTGTTTGAAAGTCGAAAATTAGAATGAAAGATTCAATTGAAATTGAATTGGATTTTTAAAATTTGTTCATTCTAGTTTTCAATACTCTGGGGTACATATTTTAATACTCTATGGTAAGGGAATCTCAACAGTTGTGGCCCCCAGATGTTTGAAAACTACAACTCCCAGCATTCCTTGGCTTCCTTCTGTTGTTGAGGAATGCTGAGATTTGTAGTTTTCAAACAGCCGCAGGCACACCATTTAAGTATCCTTGCTCTATGGTCCACATCCAGTACTCTTATTTTCCATATGTCAATACTCTGGGGTCCATATGTTAGTACTCTGGGTAACTTTATCAATACCTAAATTACATATGGTCAATACTCTAGGGTCCCTATATTAATACTCTATGGTACACATGTCATTACTCTATGGTAACATATCCAATACTCAATAGTAGATATGTTATTACTCTAGGGTCCACATGTCAATACGCTATGGTACATATGTCAATATTTGGTCCATGTGTTAATATTCTATGATCCATATGTCCTAATATTTCTGTTTTTAGTTAGTTTATGGGACTTAAAGTTACATTTTTGTTTCTAAGACATTTAGATGTTTTCAAGACACCAAACTTCAAGTCTCTAAGAGTAGACAGTAAAAAAACAGGCAGTTCACAGGACAGGGCAGTACTTGGCCAAGGAGTCAAATCTAAAAGGTTTTAGATCCTTCTAGTATGACATTCAATCCTCATTCATTTCTCTATACGTGCTCCATAGTGGTTACTTCCTACATACAGTATATTTTTATTACATTGTTGTTTTCCCCCCATCCTACGGAAATGTTATGCATTATCGGACCACTCTTTAAATATTTAGCAGGGAGCACTTCGTGTATTTCTACATGTGTAAAAGGTTCTTTGAACTTCTGTATATTGAGCCGGAATCGCATCTCAACATCTCTGAGTAACATAATAATAGTCTGCACCTTTTATTCCTTGGTGTTAACCTGGGCCCGTCAGCTGATGTTCATACTGTGGTGGGGACATGGGAATCTGTATGAAGCTCTTGAAGGGCTAATGTTTCTCAACCTTTTCCTAGATTTAAGGACAAGACAATATTGACAAGATATAGCCTGGGATGGTTTTGAGTAGAACAGAGACCCTGGCATAGATGGGATCTAATAGAATTTATATTTCAGGTTTATTAGATCTAAAATCCCACAGGTATACAAATTAAAAGCAATAGTTCCAGCTTGCCTGGTGTTTGTTGTATAGTTTGGATATTCTAACTGAGCAGCCCACTAAGAGGATAAATATAGAGATGCATTTATGATAATATCCGTTTTATTCAGTTAGATCAACTGGACTTGAAGTTTAGTTCTTGAAGACGTTTCGCTAGTCATCCGACTGGCTTTCTCAATTCAGAATGACTTGTACAAAATCTGTGGCAATTATGTACCCTGGAAAATCCCAATTAGCAATCTCTCTCTACGATCTCCCAGGGTCGAGTTTTTTCCCCTTTGAATTTAACTCTTTTCACTGAAATAACTAATTTTACACAACCCTACAGTATGTCTAGTTGAGTGTTGTTTATTTCTATAGGAAGGTCAACAAAAGGACCAAAGTCACCTAGCAGTCACTCCAGATAAGACAAGGGCCCTTATACAAGAACATAATTAATATCTCAGCAGCTCTCCGAACTCATCAGGGGTGGGAAATGCGAATTTAAGAGCTTCAGGCATTCCCTTTTTTTAAGGTAATTAGAATCTTGACAAACCTTCTCCTTTAATACTATTAAGGCACAATGTAATCCTCCATGACTTTTCTGCTGCCCCTAATCATTCTATTGCATTTGCAAACAGTCACAACATATGCAGATCCAGGTCAAATAAGCAAAACACAGGCTGCCCTAAGTCATTCTATTCTACCCTACTAGGCTGGAAGATGATATTAAAATCAACAAGGCAAGTCCGTAAAATTAAAGTCCCCCCCAGCATCTGCATTATCTAGAAACAAAACATTTTATACATGGTTTGTTGTTTTTAATTGTAGAGTTATCCTTTGGATCATGTTGGCAGATTACATTGAAAAGATTGTCCAATCAGGTAAAAAAAAACACGCCACAGCTGATTGGCTAAAAAAGGACAGACGAGTTCCATTGAGTTATGTGAAACTACATGTGCAGATTATCGCCCCTTATATCTTCTCTAGTCTATGGTAATGAATTAAATAATAATAAGGCTAATCATACACATGGGAATTCTCACAGGACTGGGGGTTCCTTTGTTTTAAAGGGAGAGTTTAAAGAGACTCCTTTATCTTCTGAAATAAATTAGCAATGATCTATGAAAGTGAATGCAATTGCTCTGAAGTAATAAAATTACGTAGAAGAAGCTACTTAGTGAGATAGTGGGATAAACATCTCATTGAAAAATTATTATTATAAAATAATAATTATTGATGGATGAGGTTACCTTTGGCTCTTTTTGTGTGTATACAGTATCTGCAATTCTGCAGGTTCATGCTTTTGATTGTCTAAGGGATTTCATTGTTTGATTGGCTAGAATGTAAATAGCCTTGCAGTCACCTAATAACTACCATATTTTTTCGATTTCTATATATAGTTTTTATTTACCTTCTTAACACCTTTGTCCAGTATCTTGGGGAACTGTTATGTTGTTTAGGCTTTTTGGGTCCAATTATGGTTCCCTCTGGCTACATCATTGTCTAGAGCCATGGACTCCATATCTTATCATATTTCTCAAAAAAAAAACCTTCAACTAGCATGATGGCCTCTAATTGTCACATGGCATGGCTACCATATTTTAGTGATTAACTGTGCCCAGCAATGTGTTCAGCATCGGGGAGACCACCAGAAAAGAGGTACTTGGACATTTGTCAGTGTGTATTGGAGTGAGGAAAGTTGGGGATGGATGATGTAGACAGTGCTGTATTTTTTTCTTGTTGCTGATTCCAACACCAGTCAATAAGGTATACAAGTGATTGGAGCGTGCCGGACAATATGTGAACTGGATCCCGTGTTAGTAGTTAGAAATAATGAAATATCCCATACAGGAGAAGTCCCGCATTGCTAGATTATTCTAACGTGCAGGATTAAAACATGGCAAAATAAGAAACTTTATAGCTAGTCTCAAGAAAGCGTAAAGACTTACACACTATGACGGGGTGGGCCGGTGGACACTCCCCCGGACCCAACGCTCCATGTGCATACTTAGGAAACAATCACATATTAACATGAGAACAATGTTGCTTAAAAGGATCTCACCAGTCACAATCGGTAGTCCGGGTGCTGACTTTGCCCCGGCCCCTCGCAAAGTCCAAACGACAAAGCAAAACAAACAAAAACGGGCTGCAGCAATCCTATGAACCGTTCTCACCACGCAGATGTAGTGGATAAAAGAACTTCTTTATTAACACATATATCTATACAGACGGATACATGTCTAACGCGTTTCGTGCCTTAGCCTGGCCTTCGTCAGAGACAATGAACAATGGTTGCAATACAGCTTAAATAGGTATGTAGTGAATCACTTAATTGGATGAATCCCACCTCCTTAAAGGGGAAGGAATATCCACCCATATACACAAATTAAGGAAAAAAGGTTGATATTTAAGAGTATACTATATACACTACACCCGATAAAACATATACAAAAACGTCCTGTCCATATATGCATAGACCTATAAGATGATAATATTAATCATAAATAATGTAAGTATTTAATAACAATAGTTATCTGAAGTCACAAATCAGCGCAAATTCTGTTTTATAATATAACGTCATATTTAAAGAGAAAAGATTAGTCAAAGAGGAATGGAGATTGGACCAGTAAAAAGGACGGCAAGTAAAAAGATGGCAAATGGTCAGGAAAACTCTTATATTGAGAGGTAAAAAGGGAGGGAGGGGGGAAAGAAAGTCTTCTAGCCAGCCAGTTTTCCAGCCACCAGTTTACCAACCATCCTGGCTGTATTAAAACAATACTTGTAATCTTTTTTTAAAACCATTTGGCCATTGGTACATGTTCCCATACCATTCCCCCTGCTTCATTGTGCAATTTGTACTCTATTATTTTATTTATTTACCTAAATGCAAAATTCTGCGTTCCTTTTCGCCACATCTGACTGAGCACAACTGTTCTGAACATCCATGTACATGATACATGACAGACGGGAGAGAGAGGGTTCAGAGAGTGGGTGAAATAGAGACATTGTGTTTAGATATATGAAGGAGCCTTATACTATGACACCATTAGACACCCCAGACATCAGACACCAGACATCTCCTATGATTAGAAGAAAGTTTCCTTCCTTATTTCAAGAACCCAAACCATGAAAACAGTAGAAATCTTTCTCTGGAAGATATTATATTTGTCAGATAGGGGACATGTTTTTTCTGTGGAAAATAGGTTACTGGGATAAATTATCCATTAATGGTTTGGTGCCACTCTGAAGTGGAGAAGCGTTTCTCTGCAGAAAAACGATAATTAAAATAACTAAGAACAGGGTTGACCTTGATGGTTGAATGTATTTTTTCAAGCCAAGCTACTAAGTTATTTTTTTTCAATAGCCCCTCTAAAACATGACCTCTTATCTCTATTTAGATAACAGTAATCTAATTGATCAAACATTGTATGAACATTGCTAAAAGCCCAAATTCCCTTGCACATCTACTTATAGTTCCCCTGTAAAGATGCATTTTAATCATCCTGTGACTTTAAATAAGTGATAGCTCCAGGTTAAAGGGTAAGTAGGCTATAACAGGGAGGCCTGCTGTATGGCTACTTGAGGGGAGATACAGTGTGAGTGATTATGAGCAAATTGATGTTAATGCAAGTAAACGGAAGATGTTATTGCTTCAAGCTCCCTTATACATTAGTTTTTATAGACTCATCTTACTTATGTAATACACACCTCTGACAGTCACTCCAGACTGCATATGCTCAAGCGTATAAAAAAACCTTTATGTCTATATCCTCTTGTCTGTTAACACCTCCAGCCCACATTTGACACCAGCCCCATAGACTTGATAAGACCAATACCACAGCCACAGAGGAGCGTGTTACTTCCTTGGTTTGGTGTACTAGGCAACATAGACCGTGTAGGAAGCTGTACTTTTTATTGGGTTGGACATGTTGGTTTTTTCATTGAGGGGTTGATAAACCTAGACTGTGCAGCTGTAATAAGCCATTGGCTGTGAGTCACCATCATGGCAGTGCCTGATGGCTAGCACCCAGAATGCAAGCGAGGACTGGCAGACTTCAAGGAACATATCTTCTTTTAGGAACGGGAGCTTGGTAGCAAGTTAATTATTGTGAAAATTGGGTTTTGGGGGGTGAAAATGTTGCCATGGAGTGACATACCCTTTTCTGTCAAAAATGCACATCCAATCCACAGTATAGTTTATTTCAATCATAAGCAATCCCTGGGTAACACAAACTAGCCACATGTTAGCAATGTTCCATTCTGAATGCTCCAGCTTTTAAGGGCTCCAGCCTTTGGCCATGCCGCCCTCCGAAATTTACACACGATGCCCGACTGTTACCAAAATAACCTCATTTTAAAAGGAGACCTTAACCTCATTGCAAATGAAAACCGTCCAATCATTGATCTGCATCCATCCACCCTGCCTGTTTATCACAAAACTCATTATTTTCCCATCTTCACAAAGGAGGATTCATCTGGAAATGATGAGGTAAATGTAAATGGTAGAAGCGTCTTAATATTTAATGAACAATTAAAAGATCCAAGGTGATTTATAGATATGTTGGTCTTGGGGGTAGAGAGCAAAGACGTTCCATGCTAGGTGCGATATTTGACAGCTCAGTTATTGGGTGTTGGGGGAAGAAGCTTTTGCCAAGTTGCTTCTGTAAACAGATCGGGATTGTGTTGCATAATCATTGTGATTGACATGAAAAGCACTTAAGTGTAATTTTAGTGGGGGAAAAAATCACATTAATTGAAATAATTTAATAATTTTTTGTAATTTTAATAATGATGTTGTAAGTATTTTAATTATTATTTGTGATTTTTGAAAAATCAATAACAAATGTTACGCTTCAGTGTTGTTAGTAGCGATCGGCCATTTTGGGTTAAGTAATGGACCTTTATAGGACACACCTCTTTCTTGGCATGTTCCTAACAATAATTTCTACTGGCTTTGAGTGGGTCAGACATGCTCAGACTCTACTAAGCAACTAAATAAACCCATAGACTGAGAATATAATGAACTTTATTAGGGTCCTGCAAACAGGAAGTCATAAGTAGGAAGGATATTTTATACACGGTAATCACTGATGGCGCAGAATATGAATGAGAAAATGTGTTTGTGCTGAGCTTCCCTAATAGGAAGGCAGTGTATTCCTATGGCTTCTACTAATTTCACTTACTCCTTGATTCTAAACATTACCGACTCTGTAACTATCAGTAACATTTATTTTTAATGCAATGAATGTAAAATAATGAATCCCTTGTAATATACAAATTCTACACATTACTGAATCTATGACCAGTGGGGGTTGGAGGGTAATGGGTGCGACACACACACACACAAACTGGCAGAGATCCATCACAAGGAATCCACCTCTACTCTTTCCACTCTAACTCTTATTCCAACCCAATCCATTATTCCTCCCCGAGTGAAATGGAAATTCTCAGTTGACAGTGAACATAGAACCATCTATTAAGGTGAAGGCAGTTCTCTGTATTGATGGGGATATCCAGTGATGGAATGTTCTGTGTAGTCTATGTGATACCTTCATACATGTAGATGTCATGACCTAGAGAACCGTGGGGTAAATTTCACACGTAGCAGCACAATTCACTCAAACACTCAACCATTAACACACGAACTAGCGCTGCAGTAGGAGAAATAATGGAAAATAAATGTAATGGGGCGTCCCTGTTAATGAACCATAAACCTATGAAATGTAACTTAGCTTATTCCTTTTAAGATGATGTCGTTGGGGGTGGGATCTGAATGGAAAAGATATGATTGTATAAAGGCTGTTTAGTCTAATCTATTGCCAGATATATATAGTTCATGTATGTATCTGCCTAGAATACATTGAGATTTATAATAATTATATAACAATATTATATAAGGGAGGATGCATACCCCTCCTGTCTACACACACCGGTGTTGAGAGGTATGAAAAAAACGTAACCCTTACTCATAGCATAAGGACATTAGAAGCCACCAAGGATTTCATGGCCACAAGCTGTTAAAAACACAAAGCCACAAGTTCCAGGGCTGTTCTAGCCACTTGGTGCACTAGCATGATCAGATCGTAATCCCATTGTGCTTAAATTGCAGTAGTGTGACCTAGCCCTCCAAGAGTATTGCCAGCACTTTCCCCAGAGTATTACCATTAACCCTTCATGTCATCAAGTATTACCATTAACCCTTTAGTGCCAGCAGACTTCCTACTAATAACTTCAGTGCCGCATTCCAGACTTGCCATTAAAACCTCTGTGCCAGCATTCCCAGTGTATGCATTAACCCTTCAGTTCCACATTTCCAGATATTGCCATTATAATACCTTCAGTGCCAGCATTTCCCAGAGTTTTCCATTAATCTTCAGTGCTGGCACTTTCTCAAGTATTGACTTAACCCTCAGTGCCAGCATTTTCCCAGAGTATTGCGATTAATACTTTCAGTGCCAGAACTTTCTTTCCCAGAGTATTGCCATTAACCATCAGTGCCAGCACTTTCCCAGAAGTATGCCATTTAACCCTTCAGTGCCAGACTTTCCAGAGTATGCCATACCCTTCAGTGAGACTTCAGAATACTTACCTTCAGTGCCAGCACTTTCCCAGAGTATTGCCATTAATCCTTCAGTGCCAGCACTTTCCCAGAGTATTACCATTAACACTTCAGTGCCAGCAATTTCCCAGAGTATTGCAATTAACTCTTTAGTGCCAGCACTTTCCCAGCGTATTACCATTAACACTTTCTCTGCCAGGCATTTTTACCTTTAACTCTTTCAGCTGCAGCATGCCATGATATACAGTATGTTACCTCCGCTTTCCATGTCTCCTCCATTGAATTGTTCACATCCTCACCCCACTCTAAGTTCTAATTAAGAGAGTTGGATGGAAGGAAGAAAGATTTTGTATAAACTGGTTTGAGACTTATCTTTACCATAAGGTAAATTACCTGTGGGGCATGGAAGTGCTGCAGGCTGAAGTAACCATTGTCCCTTGCCCTTCTTATAGATGCCACTGCAAGAGGTCATGTGACTGTTAGATTACAGACGGGGGAGAGAGGAGGGAAGTTTGAGGAAGGGGAGGGGCTGTGAGGGAATCTGTCATGTGACCGTTATATACAGACTGGGAGAGAAAAGGGAAGATTGAGGAAGGGGAGGGGCTGTGAGGATCTGTCCTTGTACCGTTAGATACGATGGAGAAGAAGGGAAGTTTGAGGAAGGAGGGGCTGTGGAGGAATCTGTCATGTGACCGTTATATACAGCCTGGAGAGAGAGGGAGTTTGAGAAGGGGAGGGGCTGTGAGGAAGCTGTCATGTGACCGTTAGATACAGACTGGAGAGAGAAGGAAGTTTGAGGAAGGGGAGGGGCTGTGAGGGAAGCTGTCATGTGACCGTTAGTCAGACTGGAGAGAGAAGGGAAGTTTGAGGAAGGGGAGGGGCTGTGAGGGAAGCTGTCATGTGACCGTTAGATACAGACTGGAGAGAGAAGGGAAGTTTGAGGAAGGGGAGGGGCTGTGAGGGAAGCTGTCATGTGACCGTTAGATACAGACTGGAGAGAGAAGGAATTGGGAAGGGAGGGGCTGTTGAGGGAAGCTGTCATGTGACCGTGGATACAGACTGGAGAGAGAAGGAAGTTTGAGAGGGGAGGGCTGTGAGGGAATCTGTCATGTGACTGTTATATACAGACTGGAAGAGAAGGAAGTTTGAGGGAGGGGAGGGGCTGTGAGGGAAGTTCATGTGACTGTTATATACAGACTGGAGAGAGAAGGGAAGTTTGAGGAAGGGGGAGGGGCTGTGGGGAAGGAGCTGGTCCAAGGAGGAAAGTGATGTCTGTGTGTTGGGATGATGTGTTAGTCCCTTTGCTAGACTGGATACAGAAAGATTACAGACCTTGTTCCAAAGAGGAGTTTCTGGGTAACCCTGCACTGGGAATACACCAGTGAGAAAATACAGTTGCAGTTTGTTCTCTGGATTTCCACCATTGTATGTAACTCATGTCAACAGGGTATTGTATCTGGACACATCCACTCTATATTGTACACTACAATACCCACAGCTCCTAACACTTATCCTCTCCAAACAAGGGGAATTGTGCTGCCATAGTGACTTACAGTATGTGGACGAGATGTTAATACAGACCCCTAGAATGTTAGTATAGACCCCTAGAATGTTTAGTAAAAGACCCCTAGAAGTTTAGTATAGGACCCTAGAATGTTTAGTATAGACCCCTAGTAGTAGTACGACCCCTAGAATGTTTAATATAGACTCCTAGAATGTTTAGTATAGATCCCTAGAATGTTTAATACAGACCCCTAGAATGTTTTAGGTAAGACCCCTAGAATGTTTAATACAGATCCCTAGTATGTTTAGTAAGACCCCTAGAATGTTTAATATAGACTCCTAGAATGTTTATTATAGACCCTAGAATGTTTAGTATAGACCCTAGAATGTTTAGTAAAGACCCCTAGAATGTTTAGTATAGACCCTAGAATATTTATTATAAACTCCTAGAATGTTTAGTACAGACCCCTAGAAGTTTAGTATAGACCCTTAGAATGTTTAGTATAGACCTTAGAATGTTTGATAGAACCTAGAATGTTTAGTAAGACCCCTAGAATGTTTAGTTAAGACCCCTAGAATGGTTAGTATTGACCCCTAGAATATTTATTATAAACTCCTAGAATGTTTAGTACAGACCCCTAGAATGTGTTTAGTTAGACCCTTAGAATGTTAGATAACCCTAGAAGTTTAGTGAAAGACCCCTAGAATGTAGTATAGACCCCTAGAATATTATTATAAACTCCTAGAAATGTTTAGTACAGACCCCTAGAATGTTAGTACAGACCCCTAGAAGTTTAGTATAGACCCTTAGAATGTTTAGTATAGACCCTAGAATGTTTAGTATAGACCCCTAGAATGTTTAGTATAGACCCTTAGAATGTTTAGTAAAGACCCCTAGAATGTTTAGTATAGACCCTTTAAATGTTTAGTACAGACCCCTAGAATGTTTATTACAGACCCCTAGAATGTTTAGTAAAGACCCCTAGAATGTTTAGTATAGATCCCTAGAATGTTTAGTACAGACCCCTAGAATGTTTAGTATAGACCCCTAGAATGTTTTATTATAGACCCCTAGAATGTTTAGTATAGATCCCTAGAATGTTGTACAGACCCCTAGAATGTTTATTATAGACCCCTAGAATGTTTAGTATAGACCCCTAGAATGTTTATTATAGACCCCTAGAATGTTTAGTATAGATCCCTAGAATGTTTAGTACAGACCCCTAGAATGTTTAGTACAGACCCCTAGAATGTTTAGTACAGATCCCTGAATGTTAGTACAGATACTAGATGTTTAGTACAGACCCCTAGATGTTTAGTATAGACCCCTAGAATGTTTATTACAGACCCCTAGAATGTTTAGTATAGATCCCTAGAATGTTTAGTATAGACCCCTAGAATGTTTATTATAGACCCCTAGAATGTTTAGTATAGATCCCTAGAATGTTTAATATAGACCCCTAGAATGTTTAGTAAAGACCCCTAGAATGTTTAGTATAGATCCCTAGAATGTTTAGTACAGATCCCTAGAATGTTTAGTATAGACCCCTAGAATGTTTAGTAAAGACCACTAGAATGTTTAGTAAAGACCCCTAGAATGTTTAGTACAGACCCCTAGTATGTTTAGTATAGACCCCTAGTATTTTAGTATAGATCCCTAGAATGTTTAGTACAGACCCCTAGAATGTTTAGTAAAGACCCCTAGAATGTTTAGTATATACCCTAGAAGTTTTTGTATAGGACCCTAGAATGTTTATAGACCCCTAGTATGTTTAGTACAGAACCTAGAATGTTTAGTATAGACCCCTAGGATGTTTAGAGAGATCCCTAGAATGTTTTAGTACAGAACCCAGAATGTTTAGTATAGACCCCTAGAATATTTAGTATATACCCCTAGAATGTGTAGTATGACCCCTAGAATGTTAGTATATACCCCTAGAATGTTTGGTATAGACCCCTAGAATGTTGTAAAGACCCTAATGTTAATATAGACCCTAGAATGTTTAGTATAGAACCCCTAGAATGTTTAGTAAAGACCCCTAGTATGTAATATAGACAACTAGAAGTTAGTAAGACTCCTAGATGTTAGTAAAGGACCCTAGAATGTTTAGTATAGACCCCTAGAATGTTTAGTAAAGACCCCTAGAATGTTTAGTATAGACCCCTAGTATGTTTAGTATAGACCCCTAGAATGTTTAGTAAAGACCCCTAGTATGTTTAATATAGACCCCTAGAATGTTAGATAGATCCCTAGAATGTTTAGATAGACCCCTAAAGTAGCAAGACCCTAGAAGAGTTAGTAAAGACCCCAGAATGTTTACTACAGACCCTAGAATGTTTAGTATAGACCTAGCAATGTTTAAAGATCCCTAGTATGTTTAGTATAGACCCCTAGAATGTTGACTACAGACCCCTAGAATGTTTAGTATAGACCCCTAGAATGTTTAGTATAGACACCTAGAATGTTTAGTAAAGACCCCTAGAATATTTAGTAAAGACCCCTAGAATGTTTAGTATAGCCCTAGATTTTGTAGAGACACCTAGTATGTTTAGTAGAGATCCCTAGAATGTTTACCTACAGACCCCTGGAATGTAGTATAGACCCCAGAATGTTTAGTAAAGACCCTAGAATGTTAGTAAAGACCCATAGAATGTTTAGTATAGACCCCTAGAATGTTTAGTAAAGATCCCGAGTATTTTTAGTAGAGATCCCTAGAATGTTTACTACAGACCCCTTGAGTGTTTAGTATAGACCCCTAGAATGTTTTAGTAAAGACCCGTAGAATGTTTAGTATAGATCCTAGAATGTTAGTAAGACCCCTAGAACTGTGTTAGTATAGACCCTAGAAATGTTTAGTAGAGACCCCTAGAGCTGTTTAGTAACATCCCTAGTATGTTTAATATAGACGCCTAGAATGTTTATTATAGACCCTAGAATGTTTAGTATATGACCCACTAGAATGTTTAGTTAGTAGGACCCCTAGAATGTTTAGTATAGATCCTAGAATGTTTAGTAGAGACCCCTAGATGTTTTAGTATAGACCCTAGAGTTTAGTTAAGACCCATGGTATGTTTAATATAGACCCCTAGAATGTTTAGTATAGACCCTAGAATGTTAGTAAAGACACCTAGAATGTTTGTTTATAGACCCTAGTATGTTTAGATAGACCCCTAGAACTGTTTAGTAAAGACCTAGTATGTTTAATATAGACCCCCTAGAATGTTAGTATAGATCCAGAATGTTTCGTAGGAGACCATTCTAGGGGTCTCTACTAAACATTCTAGGGGTCTATACTAAACATTCTAGGGGTCTTTACTAAACATTCTAGGGGTCTATACTAAACATTCTAAGGGTCTATACTAAACATTCTAAGGGTCTATACTAAACATTCTAGGGGTCTGTACTAAACATTCTAGGAGTTTATAATAAATATTCTAGGGGTCTATACTAAACATTCTAGGGGTCTTTACTAAACATTCTAGGGGTCTATACTAAACATTCTAGGGGTCTATAATAAACATTCTAGGAGTCTATATTAAACATTCTAGGGGTCTATACTAAACATACTAGGGATCTGTATTAAACATTCTAGGGGTCTATACTAAACATTCTAGGGGTCTGTATTAAACATTCTAGGGATCTATACTAAACATTCTAGGAGTCTATATTAAACATTCTAGGGGTCTGTACTAAACATACTAGG
Source organism: Hymenochirus boettgeri (assembly GCA_019447015.1). Lineage (NCBI taxonomy): Eukaryota > Metazoa > Chordata > Amphibia > Anura > Pipidae > Hymenochirus > Hymenochirus boettgeri. Next base: position 265,468,355 of record CM033472.1, read on the forward strand.
GGTCTATACTAAACATTCTAGGGGTCTATACTAAACATTCTAGGGTCTATACTAACAAATTCCAGGGGTCGGTAGGTAAAACATTCTAGGGATCTTCTAAACATACTAGGTGTCTCTACAAAACATTCTAGGGGTCTATACTAACATTCTAGGGGTCTTACTAAATATTCTAGGGTCTTACTAAACATTCTAGGTGTCTATACAAACATTAGGGGTCTATACTAAACATTCTAGGGGTCTGTAGTCAACATTCTAGGGGTCTATACTAAACATACTGGGATCTTTACTAAACATTCTAGGGGTCATACTAAACATTCTAGGGGTCGTAGTAAACTTCTAGGGTCTTTACTAAACATTCTAGGGGTCTTTGCTAAACATTCTAGGGTCTCTACTAAACTTCTAGGATCCTTACTAAACATTCTAGGGGTCTATATTAAACATACTATGGGTCTTTACTAAACTTTCTAGGGGTCTATACTAACTATAAACATACTAGGGGTCATACTAAACATTCTAGGGGTCTTTACTAACATTCTAGGGGTTATACTAAACTTCTAGGTCGGTCTTTACTCAACATTCTAGGAGTCTATACTAAATTCTAGTGTCTATATTAAACATACTAGGGGGTCTTTACTAAACATCTAGGGGTCTATACTAAACATTCTAGGGTCTATATTAACATACTAGGGGTCTTTACTAAATCTAGGGGTCTATACCAAACATTCTAGGGGTTATACTACCATTCTAGGGTCTATACTAACTTTAGGGGTATATACTAAATTTAGGGTCTATACAAACATTCTAGGGTTCTGTACTAAACATTCTAGGGATCTCTACTAAACATACTAGGGGTCTTACTAAACATTCTAGGTTCTGTACTAAACATACTAGGGGTCTATCTAAACATCTTAGGGGTCTATACAAACATTCTAGGGTACTATACTAAACATTCTAGGGGTCTTTACTAAACATTCTAGGGGTCTGTAAAAATTCTAGGGATCTATACTAAACATACTAGGGGTCCTATACTAAACATACTAGGGGTCTGTACTAAACATTCTAAGGGGCTTACTAACATCTAGGGTCTTTACTAAACATTCTAGGGGTCTATACTAAACATTCTAGGGATCTGTACTAAACATTCTAGGGATCTATACTAAACATTCTAGGGGTCTTTACTAAACATTTCTAGGGGTCTATATTAAACATTCTAGGGATCTATACTTAAACATTCTAGGGGTCTATAATAAACATTCTAGGGGTCTATACTAAACATTCTAGGGATCTATACTAAACATTCTAGGGGTCTGTAATAAACATTCTAGGGGTCTATACTAAACATTCTAGGGGTCTGTACTAAACATTCTGGATATGTACAAAATTAGGGATCTGTACTAAACATTCTGGGGTCTGTACTAAACATTCTAGGGGTCGTACTAAAAATTCTAGGGATCTATACTAAACATTCTAGGGGTCTATAATAAACATTCGGAGGGGGTCTATACTAAACATCTAGGGGTCTTAATAAACATTGCTAGGGTCTTACTAAACATTCTAGGGGATATAGCTAAACATTTCTCAGGGGTCTATAATAAACATTCTAGGGGTCTATACTAAACATCTAGGGGTCTGTACTAAAACATTCTAGGGATCTATACAAAATTCTAGGGGTCTTTACTAAACATTTGTAGGGGCTGTAATAAAACATTCTAGGGGTCCTGTATACTAAACATTTTAAAAGGGTCTTACTAAACTTCTAGGGGTCTTTACTAAACATTCTAAGGGTCTATACTACATGTCTAGGGGTCTAATTAACTAACCATATCTAGGGGTCATACTAAACATTCTAAGGGTCTATACTAAACATTCTAGGCTTACTAAACATTCTAGGGGTCTGTACTAAACATTCAGGAGTGTTATAATAAAATATTCTAGGGGTCTATACTAAACATTCTAGGGGTCGTTTACTAAACATTCTAAGGGTCCTAACTAAACATTCTAAGGGTCTATACTAACTTCTAGGGGTCTGTACTAAACATTCTAGGGTTATAATAAATATTCTAGGGGTCATACTAAACATGTCTAGGGGTCTTACAAAACTATTCTAGGGGTCTTTTACTAAACTTCTAGGGGTCTATCCCTAAACATTCTAAGGGTCTATACTAAACATTCTAGGGGTCTATTACTAAAACTTCTAGGGGTTCTCGGGTCTATACTAAACATTCAGGGTTTATTAAAATTCTAGGGGTCTTAAACTAAAACTTCTAGGGGTCTTCTATTTACTAACATTCGGTAGGGGCTGTACTATAACTTAAAGCGATTCTAGGGGCAGTCTCTAAAACATTTAGGGGTCATATAACATTTAGGGTCGTATAAATAGAACATACTAAGGGATATGTAGTTAAAAACATTCTAGGGGGTTATACTAAAATTCTAGGGGTCTGTATTAAACATTCTAGGGATCTATACTAAACATTCTAGGAGTCGTAATATTAAACATTTCTAGGGGTCTCGTCTCAGCTACTAGGGGTCATATAAACATTCTAGGGGTCTATACTAAACATTCTAGGGGTCTTTACTAAACATTCTAAGGGTCTATACTAAACATTCTAGGGGTCTATACTAAACATTCTAGGGGTCTGTATTAAACATTCCAGGGGTCTATACTAAACATTCCAGGGGTCTATACTAAACATTCTAGGGGTCTATACTAAACATTCTAGGGGTCTGTATTAAACATTCTAGGGGTCTATACTAAACATTTTAGGGGTCTGTATTAAACATTCTAGGGGTCTATACTAAACATTCATAGATTAGACAAATACAATAATACAATACAATAACATTTGTAAAGTGCTTTTCTACTAAAGGACTCAAAACGCATGGATTTTGGCAAATGTCTAGCCTGTACTTTTTTGCAATCAACTTGAAGTCACAAAATGAATGGGACAGATGGGAAAGTCTTATAAAATGCGGTCTTTGGACATTAGATAGATTAGACATTTGTCTATCTAATTACTGCCTAGTGTTTGGCCAGTTTTAGCCATTGTTTCTGCTGGATCTATTTCCCATAAGTGTAATATAAGGTATGAGGCTTGTGCCTTATCCAATGTACTTCTTGTCATGCTGATTTCTCACTCACTGGGACATCAATTAGCAAAGGACTACAGGTTACTGCCCAAGCAGGTGGCTCAGCTCTCCTATTGGCTGGATTACAGAGGAGGCCAGGGAAAGCAGCAGCGATGTGAAGGATAAAAAGTAAACCATAATTGAACCAAAAAGTAACATAACTTTGAAACAGAGCACATTGGAGCACAGTCAAGTCCTTAAACTTATTTTCTATTAGAGGGAAATGGATGTTTTTAATTGGGTTTCGGCAGCATACTTGTCCTTTAAAATTATAAAACAAAAAAGGTAGAAAGGTATAGTAAAGGTAGACAGGTAGGTATTAAAGGTGTAAATGTAGACAGGTAGGTAGTAAATGTAGATAAGTAAGTAGTAAAGGTAGATGGGTAAGTAGTAAAAGTAAACAGGTAGGTAGTAAAGGTAGACAGGTTGGAAGTAAAGGTAGACAGCTAGGTTCAGTTGTAAAGGTAGACAGGTCTAAAGTAAAGGTAGACAGGTAGGTATAGTAGTAAAGGAAGACAGGTGGGTAGTAAAGGTAGGTAGGCAGTAAAGGTAGACAGGTCAGAAGTAAAGGTAGACAGGCAGGTAAAGTAGTAAATTTAGACAGGTCAGAAGTAAAGGTAGACAGGTAGGTAGTAAAGGTAGACAGGTAGGTAGTTATGGTAGACAAGTAGGTACAGTAGTAAAGGTAGACAGGTAGGTAGTAAAGGTAGACATGTAGATAGTAAAGGTAGACAGGTAGGTACAGTAGTAAAGGTAGACAGGTAGGTAGTAAAGGTAGACAGGTAGGTAGTAAAGGTAGACAGGTAGGTAGTAAAGGTAGACAGGTAGGTAGTTATGGTAGACATGTAGGTACAGTAGTAAAGGTAGACAGGTAGGTAGTAAAGGTAGACAGGTAGGTAGTTATGGTAGGCATGTAGGTACAGTAGTAAAGGTAGACAGGTAGGTAGTTATGGTAGACATGTAGGTACAGTAGTAAAGGTAGACAGGTAGGTAGTAAAGGTAGACATGTAGATTGTAAAGGTAAACAGGTAGGTAGTAAAGGTAGACAGGTAGGTAGTAAAGGTAGACAGGTAGGTAGTAAAGGTAGACAGGTAGGTAGTTATGGTAGACATGTAGGTACAGTAGTAAAGGTAGACAGGTAGGTAGTAAAGGTAGACATGTAGATTGTAAAGGTAGACAGGTAGGTGCAGTAGTAAAGGTAGACAGGTAGGTACAGTAGTAAAGGTAGACAGGTAGGTAGTAAAGTTAGACAGGTAGGAAGTTAAGGTAGTGATGGTGGGCATGTAACTGACAATTGAAGACCCTGAACTGAAGGCAGGACACAGTTACTACCAATGGTAGATGGTATTTTAATGACACAGTGGTTAGGGTACATTTTGTACTACTCTGATATATACCTTATACTGTACGGGTGTAAAGTAGTAACTGTCACCATTGCCCCAATAGGGGCAAATCTATTTGCCTTGTTCCAGCAAACTTTATTCTCTGTGATTAACAACAAAATCCCAGCTTTGTTGGCTATTTAGTTGGCCTCATGTTGAATACAGACACTTACAGGGAGATTCAATAAAAATTCTTATTGTTAAAAATGGTGCTATGGGCATGGCCCCACTAGAACACACTAAATCGCGCACGCAATCGTGAGCGTTATCGCACGATTGCCTGCATGATTCCTATGCATTTTTCGTTTGCGCATGTGGGTTAAAGCACCAAAAATGGTGATTGCATGCGTTACCAAAATGCGAACGGACGTGCAATCGCATGCGCATGGGAAATTGCGGGGATTTCTATTATAACAAAATCGCATGTGTAATCGCATGTGCATGGGAAATTGCGGGGATTATTATAACAAAATCGCATGCGCTGTTGTGAGCGCAAAATGGTCTTTTTACCGATACACTGGGTTCATTTTACAACACAAACATATATTACTAACAAATAATGTTATTAGTTATTGCCACTTATTTACTTTACAACCTTGCTGCAAAATAATTAAAGAACGCAATAGTTGGCCAATTCATGATACAGCAGAGTATACCTTAAGGCAGGAACTGTGGTGCTAGAGAAAGCCAGAAAGTAGAATTGCAAATAATGAAACTTTAAAGGGGAAATGTGGTCTCCAATCCATACCTTTTAAAAATGCCTAGATTGTGTCTCTAGCTATTGGCAATCAAAGGTTATAAACTTGGTAAGTTTCACTTCCTTGTCTGCACTTGTTCTGTGACAGACTATATGTCATCATAAGCTCCAACCTCCGAAATCGATCTTCTCTTAAGCTAGTTACAGGCTATTTTCACGCTTGTGGCTAGCTCTGAATAATGATAAGGAATTTCAGGGGCAGGGCTTATGATACAGCAGGAGAGGCTCTTTCCCTGCAGTAGGGAAAAAGGGCCTCATATTGGGCATGCTCAAGCCAGCGGCGAGAGACTAGAGCAATAACACTGGTGATGTCATAGCTCACAGTGTATGCAGGGAGCTGTAAGTTTGACTAGATTGCAACTAAAGGCATGATCCTAGAGTCATTTAAAAAGCTCTTTTTAATAGCAGACACTTGCACAGCAATTGATATCAATTGCTTTACTTTTAAATAAATTCAAGATAAACACTTGCAAAGTATAAGACAGTAATTGGACTATAATATGAAGTGTAAGCATCATGATAGAGATTTCTGCCTCTTGTTGTACTTAACTATAAACAAGCACATGTAATACAAAAAAGCAGTAATACTAAGCCTACATCACTGCCATACCAGACCCTCATTGCCTTGTTCCAAGGAGGGGGAGGGATAATATCATGTGATAAATGCTAACCTTTTCCAGCTTAATTAGAATATTATATTTATTACAACTCCTCTACAGACCTGCCCAGGAAAATATTGTCTCTTCATAAATTATAAAATTACCCATTAAGCTAGGTACACACCTAGCGATTTTTCCTCCTGACCGACCGTTCGATACTTTCGAACGGTCGGCCAGGAGGAAGGACTGTCGGTCGCGGCAAAAGCAGCCACGTCCGATAGTCACCGCGACCGATCGTGCGGTCCATAGAGGACCGCACGATCGGACGAGGTTTTCCACCCTGTCCGATCGTCCTTTCGTCCGATTCGGACGAACGGTCGATCGGACATGGGCACATTCGGATTCGATAATTTCGGTCCGATCGACCGATACACTGAACTATCGGTCGATCGGACCGAAATATCTAATCGTGTGTACCCAGCTTTAGAGAGTTCATGTCTATGGGATGTGTAAAAGCCTAAATTTAGATCTGATAGATCGGCAGATACAGGCAGTTAAAGCCAATGCAGATTTTCAATGCTCCATACAAAATTGTGATCTTAAATCGACCGATACTTGTACATGGATGTACCATACATATTGTTCAACATTCAATGTGTTTTGTGTCGAATGTCGTCTATTGTGAGGTTACATTACATTTACGTTTAATCGGAACTTCAGAAAACACTACAATCATTTTACCAATCTGCTTAAAAATCATAATTACGATCTAATGACGCATAATAAGATCGAGGAAAATGTACATTTAAATGTACAATCAATAGAAATTTTGCATTGTACATAAAATCGCCTTATGTATGGTCACCTTTAGACTTTAAAGACCATGGCATTATTAAAGAGCTTAACCTTTGTTCCTGCAGACTTAATCAAAGCATTTTTTTCCCCTGATCAGCTTAAAGAGATGTGATTCCGTACAGATGAACATATGGCACAGAGAGATTGCAGGCAGTATTTTACTCCAGGGGATGAATATCCAAATGATTCCTGATTGGTCAGCATAGGGAGACACTGTTCGAAACGCAGCGTTTTAATTGGTGGCTCAGGAAGAAAGCGTTCAATATTTAGTGCAGCAAGACACTAAATTATTTAATTACTGCTGCCTACTAGTACCAGGAATATAGTGGATGTACAGTAATAACAGGATGTAATGTGTTTGGAAGGGGTGGGAATAGGAGAAGTGAAAGGGGGGCAGAGATAATTGTGTGGATGAGGATAACCTAGGTGTGGTTATGACATTTTAACAAGCTGATTTATCTGGTTAAGTGAAAACAAGCATTAAAGGACAATTATGGCCAAAAAAGCCCCCAGAAGTGTTTTCTATGTTTTAGGCTGAGGACATCCTACAACGTGTTCTATTGCAACCGGAAACACATTAACACACGCAATTGCGTGTGCATTTCTGGTGCGATAGTGCGTGTTGTGCACTTTGGCTGTGATTCTGCAATGTTGCGCAATCGGATCGCATCATCAGACGAAGGAATGATCGGATGCATCAGACAACCATCTCCGGTTGGCCGACCAGTCAGAAGTGCCGAACAGTCGATCAGGAGGAAGGATTGGAAGGTGCATACCCACCTTACGACACACACAAGTAGATTTGCTTCTGCCCAACCAATCCACTTTGATCATATGAGGATTTAAAAATATCAGTAATTTTAGACAATGGGTTCTGATGATAAATCCCAGCTGATTGCTTACGCCAAAATACACTGGTACCCCATTGATTGGTAAGTCGGGGTACATATCAGAAAATAACAAAGAATTATACTCCTGCAATAACTTTTTCTGGCCCCTCCTACATTTATTGTCACTGACAATTCTCCCATCTCTGATATTGTTGAATATGAAGGAGGAGGAGGAGCTTGAAAACTGTTAGTAACGGCTAGAAAGCAGTAAGTTACTGCATGAGTCTAATTCTACTTTAATGTGCCCTTGTGAACCAGGTCTAAATGGAATCCTTAATAGAAGAGCCCAAAAGTCCAACCAACTCCATATTTATGTAATGAAGAGTTAAACAATGACATGTAGGCATGATGTTCCTGTCTCCTCACACTTTCAGTCTGGAGGGGGGAAGGTGTCCGGCCTCCAATCTCATGAGGGGGGGCTGCGCCACTGCAGTTACGCCCCAGCCACAGAGACAGGGCAGCCTGGAAAGTGAAACTTTACAAGCCTATAACTTAAGGTCCAGAGTAGCTAGAAATATCATCCTAGGCTTCAAAAAGGACACTTGTATGGAGACCACAGTTACCCTTTAAATACATTAGTTCTAGGTTAAAGACACCCCATGTCTCATTAAACTGCAACCTTTTTACTGTTATTTCTGATCAGGTCATTGTAATGTAGATTTATTGGCATTTTCTGTCTTTTTGGAGCTTAGCAATTCTGCTAGTAATTACACAAATGAGCTATCACGTTGTCTAATTGCCTCTAATTTACACAGAGATGTGTGTATTTTAGGTCATTCAAAGTCACAGGCTGCAATGTCAAAGTAAACCACTGTAACAATTTGCAGCTTGCCCGCTTACTTTCGTTAAAAATAAAAAACATCTGGTTGCACGATTAGTGTTGACAATTTGGGCCAGCAAATGCTTAGTACAACACTAGCTGCATAGCACTAAACTCTCCCTAGCATAGCAGATAGTTGCAAACCAAAAGTGTACACAGTGGATGATATATCCATATAATAGTCTCTCTGCTATGTCATAAAGTGTCCATGATAACTTTAACCATTACACCTGCAAAACACCAACAGAAAATAGCAATAAAACCACATAGTACATAATAAAACTGCAACCAAACCTCACAAACACTGCAGAACCAACACGTCTCAATGACACACAAAGACCGAAAATCCTGCATATTGATATCAAACCCCTTACTGGGTTATATAAGAAAATGAGAAGAGACCTTGAAGTTCCGCGACCTTTATAACTCGTACTTTTATGTAGTGATGGAACTTCTCATATTCTTACATTACAAAGTAAGGGTACATTATCCCTTATATTATGTTGCACGGATTACATAACTCATGTATTAAAAGGTATAATGCAATGCTACTACTTTTATGAGGATATTAGAGGTATCCAGTTTGCACTACACTGCACGATTCTGACAGCAGGCAGAACTACACAAAGGGGAAATGTGTAGGCTCAGTTCCCCTGATACAAGACATCCCTTAAGGACCCAAAACGCCAAACCAAAACGCAATCTTATCTAGCCGTGTGCATAGGAAAAGCTAACACTTTACAAACTGCCTTGGTCCTTAGTTGGGGGGGTTGTAAATACTAGGCAATGCAGAAGCTTAAAGTTAAATGTCCATTTTAGGCATAACAGTAACTTTAACATGTGTGGGTTTAATAACTCCATCCTTGAGATTTATTTCTGTGGCCGATAACTCAAACCTTCTGTACTTTGGAAGCACAGGAGAAGACACAGTGCGCTTTGTGGAAGATACCGTTGTTTTACCGAAGAATAGAAAATAAATCTTGAAATTTCAGTTTCCATCTGAAAAAGTTGACGAATTGTAGATTTATGTAAGCGGTTCCATAGAAAACTTGATGAAAACGTTTTGCCTGCTTTAAAAGTCGTGTACAGAGCCGTATAATAAGCTAATGAACCAAATCGAAGATGGCTGCCTGCAGTACGCAGGTCAAGATTTATTTCTGTGGCCAGTAACTCGTAATTTTCGCTTTTTGTAAGCACAGGGAAAGATACGGTCCACCATGGAGCTACCTGCTGAAAAAAATAGCAAATAAATCTTGTAATTTAAGTTTTCATCTCAAAAAAATAAAATTTGACCCATTGAAGATTTAGGTACAAAGAGGTTCGGCATAAAATTTGCCGCTGCCGAGGAATTTTTAGCAATAACTTCTCCCAACTGCATATTAATGTCAATTTCCGTGCTTAACAAGATTACGCAGAACACAAACGCGTCCAGCTAATTACCTCCAACAAAACGACAGCCCAATATATCTAAACATTCCGTACGGAAGACGATAACTCCCAGAATTCCGAGCCCTTTTATTTATTTATTTATTTATTTTGATGTATTAAAAGCCTCAGTGGCAGATATATGGAGCTAAGGAGTTCACTCCTTGGGGTTTTTTTGGAAGCGAACTCCGTCCATTTTCACA
>CM033472.1:265483414-265493414 GCA_019447015.1 Hymenochirus boettgeri
CTCCTTTAAACTTACAACATTCTGTGACTCTATTGGAGGTAAAGACAGCAAGCTGGTAGACATCATGGGGAAATATTTCGGACCAATCAACTGATCACAGCTTTGTGGTTTAAGTGCCAGCAAGAGTGCCAGCAAGAGTGTTGTCTCTTCCCTCTCTTAGATACATACGGGGAGATTCAATAAGGCAGCTCCCGTAACTTAACTTAGCCCGATCCCGCGATACAATAACTGACGTAATTCGCACATTCGGAAATGGCGCTGTGCTCTAAAAGCCGTCTAAAACCCACGTTAACCCAAATTTTTTTCGGGTTAACGTGGGTTTTAGACGGAAATGGGCTATATTGTATCTCCCCCATAGAATGTTATTAAAGGGCATTAAACACTTTGACACATAAAAGTTTGATATTCTATTCATATTCTAGAGTATGTTTCAAGGACTGACATTATAAGTAGTAACCAGCATGGATTTAGGAGGAATAGATCTTTTCAAACTAACTTGCTTGGCTTTTATGAGGAAGTGAGTAGAAATTTAGACTCTGGCATAGCAGTAGATGTAGTTTACTTGGTTTTGGAAAGGCTTTTGATACAGTCCCCCATAGGCGACTAATGTATAGAGATGTCCGAACTTCGCAAAATCTGGTCCCCTTGAGGATCCGCGAATTTTCGGAAAATTCGAAAATCCGCCAGCGGACCCATTAAAGTGAAAAAATCCTCGAAAATACGAGAAATCCTCGTAATTTCGAAAATTTTTGAAAATACGTATTTTACTCATTTTTGAAAATACGAAAAATCCTCGTAATTTCGAAAACGCGGTTCGGAAAAGTCCGTAAAGACAGAAAACCGGAAAATCAGCGATATCCGCCGTTCACGAACGTGGTAAATCCGCCGCGGATTCGGGTTCGGATCCGCGAACTGGGCCATCACTACTAATGTATAGGCTGAGGTCTGTTGGTCTGGGGAGTCACATTTGTAGATGGATAGAAAATTGGTTAATGAATAGGATACAGAGAGTAGTTGTAAATGGCGCTTCATCATTATGGAAGTGCTAAGTGGGGTGCCACAGGGTTCTGTGTTGGGGCCGCTTCTATTTAATCTATTTATTAATGATTTAGAAGTGGGTATTGTCAGCAAGGTTTCTGTGTTTGCTGACGACACAAAACTTTGTTGACCATTAAAAACTTCAGATGATGTGCAATCATTGCAGGGGGATCTAGATAGCTGGTCACATTGGGCTGCTAAGTGACAGATGAGATTCAATGTTAATAAATGTAAGGTGATGCATTTTGGACCTAAAAATCCTTGTGCTACTTATACTATAAATGGCTCTGTGTTAAGTGAATCCCTGTTGGAAAGGGATCTTGGAGTTTTGGTGGATAACAAACCTAAAGGTAGCAAGCAGTGCCACGTGACAACAGCCAGAGCCAGCATGGTATTGTCTTGTATAAAGAGAGGTATGGATTCAAGGGAGGAAAATGTTATTCTCCCTCTTTACAAAGCATTGGTAAGGGCTCGTTTGGAATATGCAGTGCAATTTTGGAATCCTGTGTACAAAAAGGACATCTTTAAAATGGAAAGGGTTCAGAGAAGGGCAACTAAATTAATAAGGAGATTGGGGGAGCTTGGATATGAAGAGAGACTGGAAAAGTTACAATTATGTACGCTGGAGAAAACGCGCTTGCGTGGGGATATGATAACTGTGTATAAATACATTAACGGGCCATACAATAAACTATCTGGGGCATTGTTCACCAATAGAACATGTCAGAGGACACGAGGACATCCCTTAAGACTTGAAGAAAAAAGGTTTAGGCTTCAAGCTCGGAAAGGGTTTGTCACTGTGAGAACAGTAAAGCTATGGAACTGTCTTCCAGTGGACGTTGTTATGACAGGTTCATTGGTCAGTTTAATAAAAAGCTGGATGAGTTTCTACAAACAAGGAATGTTACAAGTTACTGGTATTGATACATAAAGTAGAGTTGGGAAAGGGTTTATCACTGTGAGAACGGTAAAGCTATGGAACTGTCTTCCAGTGGACGTTGTTATGGCAGGTTCATTGGTCAGTTTAATAAAAAGCTGGATGAGTTTCTACAAACAAGGAATGTTACAAGTTACTGGGATTGATACATAAAGTAGAGTTGATCCAGGGAAATTTGTGAGTGCTAAAGTGTGTCTGTTTTTTTAAAGTTGGTGCGTATTATGGGGGGCCCAGTAATTTACCCAGTATGGGGCCCAGAAAAGTCTGATGGATTCCTGGCTTGAGTGTTAGAAATTGGTAGTGTGGCATAGCCCTAAGGCTTTAGTTTATTTCATGTTTAAAATGGTTCCAAACACACATGTAATTCCAATGTTATTTTTGAATGCATCACTTGCATCACACAAAATTCAAAAACATTTGTTTGCAAACGTCTAATAATAGTGATAATGAAAGGTTTGGTGATTTCCCTTATAATGTGTATCCAGATTTTATCATTGAAATGTTATGGGACTTGCCCTTGTAATGAATCATAACTGGGCCTCTCCGTGTTATTGTCCTGGTCTGTATGGGAAGGCGCCAATCAGCGATTCTACTATCAGGTGTCCCAAGGACAAAGTGCAAAGGTCTATTGACTGAGCCCATATGGCTACACATTGTGTCTAGAAAGGAACAGATAGTGTCTCATTACAGTGTAATTAATACACCAGGCTAGACCACATACTGTATATAACACGACATACAGTTCATTACATGCATTCATATTTTACATACATATACTACATACATTTATACTTTACATACATATACTACATACATACATTATTACATACATATATTACATGAATACATACATTACAAACATACATACTTGCATAGGTAGATGACATGCATACATAAATTACATACATACAAATATTAGACACATTAACATACATGCATTATTACAAATATATATTACAAACCATACAAAGTTTGCATACATTACATAAATTACACATACATACATCATACATACAAACATGCTTTAAATACATACATACAGTGCAGACAGTGCTTACATTACATACATTTGGTACAAACAACATTACATACAAACAGTACATACATACATTCATATATACATACATCATACATACATACATACATACATACATACATACATACATAGAAATCCACAACAATAATAATACATAAATACATGCATTACATACATACACTACATACATTACATACAAACAAATGAAACCATGAATAATAAACAATTGGTGCTTGTTTGAATGCTCCATAATACAAATATAACTTCCCTCATAGCCCCATGTAACCCTCCAGCGCTGAATCTACTTCAGGTTGAACCTGAACCTAATGTCATCCTTCAACATCTATCTTAGCCTGATGTGGGCCCAGAGCACTGATTCAAGCTTAGCCTAATATCGTCCTCCAGCACTGCATCTTCCATCCCATCTCCTCTTTCTCATCTTTCTTCTGGTCCATAAAGGTTCTGTCATTGAACAGACAGAGACAATCAACACAATATAACATGTAGTATTTTCATCTGTAGCAGCCAGCACGGACCTAGATTTCCCATTGTGAACCTCTTACACAATAACATAGTACCAGAACATACACAGTAGCATAGTAACGGGACATAAACAGTAACATAGTACCGGGACATACACAGTAACAGAGTACGAGGATATACACAGTAACATAGTACCAGGACATACACAGTAACATAGTCTGAAAGTAGAGAGAGGAGGGGAAAAGAGAGAAGAGACAGTGTAGTAGATTGGTTGTGGCAAACTGTCAGATGCAGCTACATTTGCCACGAAAGACAGTGATTAGTTCTGGACGGTCTTCACTTGTAATTGTCAACTTGTGTTTTCTCCTTATCACTGAGCACTTGACTGTTGGAGATTTCAGAACCCGAGGAGGTAGAAAGAGAGAGGAGAGGAGAAGCTAAGAGAAGATAGAGTACTGAAAAGGGGGGCTATGGCTGCGGGACAGAGGGGGGCTATGGCTGCGGGACAGGGGGGCTATGGCTGCGGGACAGAGGGGGGCTATGGCTGCGGGACAGAGGGGGGCTATGGCTGCGGGACAGAGGGGGATCTTGCTGTGGGCCAGAAACTTCTGATACTGTGTAAAAGTACAACCGCAGACATTAAGTTACAGGTGCGGTCGTAATTGGACAATCACCTTTATTGAACCTCAATTACTATGTTACCCGTTCATACAATATCATGCGTTAGTTTTGCGACCACGCGGTATCAGCCACAGAAAACTGCAATGTTAAGTTAAATGTAGGGACAGTATTTATAAACCTGCAGTATCAGATCAGATATTTTTCATCATGGTTGTAAAAAAACTATAGCTCAATACCGCGTCTTTATAAATTTCGCCTTAAATTTGCAATTGTGGCTGTAAAACGATGAATTTGGGTGTAAGGGAAAGGCCACACTGCAACGCAAACGCAATCGCATGCGATTTCATGTGCGATTTTTTTGCGTTTGCGATTTCTTCAATAAGTATAGGAAAACGCATGCGATTGCGATTAAAAATGCAAATCGCAATCGCAACGCACTGAAAAACTTGTGTTTTTTTGTGTTGACGCGTTTTCAATGATTTTTAAAAAACGCAATCGCAAGCGCAATCGCAAAAAAAACGCAGCAGTGTGGCCTCGCCCTAAAGGTCTGATAACGATCGGTACTTTACGGGCACAACATAACTGGTGCTGTCCAATTCCATAGGTTTATAAATAATCTACCCTTTGGGAAGGGAATTTTGAACCCTCTGCACCCACATGGGTTTGGATCCAATTTGTTTGTCCATGGAGGGTATATCCTGGGCAGAACCTTATTGGGATTAGACTTTCCCAAAGACCCCCTTCCCAAACAATGGGCACTGATCAGACACCAGTACACAGACCCTGTGAATAAATCACTGCCCTCTCTTTATTGAACAAAGTCCAATTTCATTGTATTACACAGGGTATGAACATTTCAGGGCATTTTATACCGGTGACCAGACAGGGAGAATGTCATGCGATTAACTTTGTACATTATTACACTCATGTCTCCTTCCCTCTATGGAGAAAATTCCAGCAGATCCTCACAGATCACTCACTAAACCGTAAATGCTATAGAGCACCTTTAACTTCCCCTTTAATCTAGTTATAAATAATAGGGTTAAAGGACCAGTTCTACTATATTTCCTGCCATAATCTTGATTTAATGTTTCTGGTCAGTGGATTTTTTTTCCCCTAAGGATTGTCTGTAATTAGCGTTATTATCCGCATGTGACAATAAATGCAATTAAAGGGATAGAATTAAAGGCCTTTTGCCCATTCAGACAGGGGTCTAGTAAACGCTGAATACGCCATTGTCTTCTTCTAATCAGTGTAACTGGAAGGATGGTCCCTGACATGTTTCTATATAAAGGTTGATTCATTACTCATTCTGCTCACATGATAGGAAGTCCAGTAATGAAGGTAATTAACCAGCCATCTATAATTAATTTCACACACCTGCGTCTCTCTCCTCTAATATTGTAATGGCAGTATGGGCAGATTTATATCACACTACATTAATCCAATGATAAACAGTCTGGCAGCTCCCACCCATATATATAAATAAATATAGAGAAGCAATGGTTACCAGTAGATCATGTCAGGGGCCACGCGGACGTCCCTATTAGAAGGGAATGGTAGCTTTCACACTTAGTGCACTATTCAGCATGTTTTGAAAAGTACAAGGAAATTTTTTCCCATTGAAATCCATTATAGTGTTCCCAGTATAACTATGTTACAATGCAGTTTTCCAAGACATGGCCATTAACATATCTTCACTTTCAAATGCAAATGTTGTGTAGTAGGAACCAGTATATAAGGTACTAGTCCAGTCGTCCAGGGTGGGTCCTGCTTCTTGACCATTCAGACAACCTCCCAACTACCCCAGCTCCGCTACGCACAGGCCAACCAGCATTGCAAAGTCCAGTTTCCATAAAGGCCCTTCAGATTGGTTGTGTCCTGACCAAATTGGGACTGTTGTGATATGGTAGAATTTGTGGTTTGTGTTGTTAGGATTAAATGAAATTAACATTTGTATTGCCCTGACATTCCTTCTCATTCTCCTTCTCACCTTCTATTTACCGTTGTAACATGGGGATTAGACTACGATTGGAAAGGGATATTTTATACCATAGTAATTGTTTTTATAATCTACCCCCTTATTGGGTCTCTATGAGACCCAACTGTACAATACTACTAAGTAGTAGCGCACAGATTATAACATTCAGCAAGTGCACTGACCTTTCTGCATGTTTGTCTTCCCCACCGCCACTGCAGTGACCTCCTCTTCTACTGCAGGAAATGAGCAGTGAGCAGATATCATGCAACATGTAATGTAAATGTAAGTACGGACATACTAACATTTACTTTGCAGGTTGCGCAAAGTCACTGCAGTGCCGGGTGGGGAGAGAAACATGTGGAAAGGTCAGTACACGAGAGTTGAGCTGACCAGGTGGGGAGAGTTGGGGGGGGGGAGAAATATATGTGTGTGTGTAAGGCATGGGCAGTTTCTGTGTGGGGGGTGAAGGAATGGAAGAACTGAGTCCAGGATCAGAGGGGGGGGGTAAGAGCAGCATATATTCAGGTACAAGGGGTACATTATAAAAGATAATGTACCCCTACTATATAAATTATAAGGATATCAGATATCACCTCGGAGTTCTCAGCCCTTTATAAAAGCACCTGGCCAGTGGCCTTCTATATGGTCACTGAACTCCTTTATAACATCGAACATCCTTATAATTTACAGTAGGGGGTACATTATCTACAATATAATTTCACTGTATTGCGGGGCAAGATATATATTTAAATGAAACTATTTTACAACCAGTGGAAATCCTGTGACTCAATACCAGTAAGGGACGGACGGGCTAAATTTAGACATTCAAGAAAACAAGAGAATCAAAATGTTAAAGTTTAATATTTAACAATCAGGTCATAAAACACATTTAGATATTTCATAGGTTATTGGCTCGTACAACCAACCAAGCATCTAACATTAATTACCTCCTAGTCATGGTACGGCCATATTATAAAGGCACGGCATCGCTTTTTAGTATTTATAGATATGGCCCAATGTATAAGGACTTCTCTGGGCCCCATACTGGGTAAATTTCTGGGCCCCCAATAACCCGAACCAACTCAGACACGTCACTCACACCTCAACATTTTAAACATTTTAAAACGCAAAAGAGGGACACGTGGGGAGAAGAGAAGAGGTGAATGTGGATTTTCCCCCCTCACGCTCACTTTGTTAAGAACACGCCCACTTTGTTAAGGTCACACCCATTTTAAAGACCATTATTCCCATTTTACATTGTTGCCTGCAATATTATTTATCAACTAGACACTAAGCCCGTTACATTAACGGGCACTAGACATGATCCACCTCCCCAACGCACACACAGACCGGTAAATATAAAATGTACCTGTGTCCAGTACACACACTTAAGATGCCCTCATGCCCAGGGGGCACAGGCTGGTAAATATAACATAGCTTTAAGCCAAGCCCACACAGACTGGATCCCATATTATATTCTGCATCAGTGTTGCTAAATAACGTATTTCATTCGTATTGACTATTGTTATATTCACCCTATTCTCCATGCTCAAATCCTTACACTTACCCATTTGTGCACTGTCTGGAAAAAGGCTGCCACTATTGACACACAGCATGGCAGCTCCACACTCTGTCCTGTCTATATCCATATTTCTATCTCTGTGTCATATTGCAGCATGACTGCTCCACACCATCTCTATCCTGTCTCTATCCTGTTAATAGAGATGGTGTGGAGCTGCCATGCTGCAATGTGACACAGAGATAGAAATGTAGATATAGGCAAGATAGAGATGGTGTGAAGTTGTCATACTGCTATGTGACACAATCTCTATCCTGCTTATATCCATATCTCCATCTCAGTGTTGAGCTGCCATACTGCTATGTGACACAATCTCTATCGTGCTTCTATCCATACCTCAATCTCAGTGTGGAGCTGCCATACTGCTACATGACACAATCTCTATCCTGCTTATATCCATATTTCCATCTCAGTGTGGAGCTGCCATACTGCTATTGGAAACAATCTCTATCCTGCTTATATCCATATATACATCTCAGTGTGGAGTTGCCATACTGCTATGTGATACAGAGATGGAGACATGTATATAGGCAGGATACCATAGGGTAGGTAATAACCCAGTAGCCCTATTAGGCTATTACCTACCCCATGTACAGTGCATGCGTTAGTAGCAGAATGCAATCAAGACATGCCGGGAGTTGTAGTTAAACATCTGAAGTTACAAGGTTTTCCATCACTGCTATACAGGTACTAGCCCCAGCAGCCCCCCAAGAGCAGTCCCTGTCAGTCCCTGTACACAGAAGTGAGACAGAGGGTAACAATGTCCCCTCCATGGACTCACAAGCAGAAATGGGATCAGTATAACTTACAGTTACTCCCTCCTGCTCTCTATGGAGATCACAGCACAGAAGAAATACAAGTTCAGGGAGGGGTGGGAGGGGGTGGAGCCACATAGACAGTAACGCCGCCTACTGCCTGAGTTATGGGCCATGCAGCAGACACGCCCTGTTTGTCTTCTCTATCTAGGAATGGAGTTCGTCACCTAGTGGCTGAATGCAGTATTGCAGAAAAAGTTTTTTTTTATTCCTCTCACTCCCTGGGCCCCTTTCAAGTCCGGGCCCCATACAGGAGTACCCTGATGACCACGCCCACACAATACCAATCGGTAGTAGACTACCGCTATGGCTTTGTATGGGCGATTGCAATTTTAGAATTGCAGTTTTATGTTCTCGGTTTTATGATCATAAAAATGGTGACCGTTAAAGTTATATTGATATACTATGCCTTTATGTCCTTTAGGAGAAAAGCCCTTTACAAATGTTATTGTATTTATAAATACGGTCCCATGTTAAAAGGAAAACCTAGAAACGTCTCTGATCTCCTCCATAGATTGATCCTTATGATTGAAATGTCTCCTGGAGTGATTTGAGACCCGGTAAAGAACACATAGGGGCCTCCTGACCCTCCCCCCACAATATTATGGGTAATCTGGTAAAGATTCTGTACACTGCTTTTGAAACTTAAGCAAACCTAAAGCCTCGTACACACGTCTGATAGGACGCACACATGACATGTGCGACGAACGTCTGTTTTGGGTGATAATCCTACGTGTGCATTCGCTCGGAACGCATACACATGCCCAACTATCGGCCGAAATGGATGTTGGACGTGCGGGGGTCTTGAGCTCAGCCATCGGGCATCCTATCAGATGTGTACGGACCTTTACACAATCCCACCATTAACATTCCTTTGTTGTTATATAAACACAGTCATTTAATCAACTATTTCTCATAATCTACAGACCTGTAATAAATCAATTAAGCTATAAACAGGGCAAGTGAACTTTGCCTTTAATAGATAAACAGATGGAAGCGATAGGGTGATGAATTTAAAGCTAGCTATAAGCTGGGTACACACATGAATGAGAAAGGGACAATTCAGTCGGATCTGACACAATCGCCCCTGTGTCGGAAATGTGTGTAATGAATGAACGAGTGTTCCCAATGCTAAAGAATGTTCACCTTCAGGATCTCTCCTTTTGTTCAGAAAATGTACGGTATCTCGTACGTTGCCCCTCTGTACTAAAGTGCATATAGTTGGTTACATGGACTGTTACATAGATTGTTACATAGACTGTTACATAGATTGTTACATAGACTGTTACATAGACTGTTACATAGATTGTTACATAGACTGTTACATAGACTGTTACATAGACTGTTACATAGACTGTTATATAGACTGTTATATAGACTGTTATATAGACTGTTACATAGATTGTTATATAGACTGTTACATAGATTGTTATATAGACTGTTATATACATTGTTACATAGACTGTTACATAAACTGTTACATAGATTGTTATATAGACTGTTACATAGA
>CM033472.1:265498414-265641962 GCA_019447015.1 Hymenochirus boettgeri
ACAATTAATTATGTGTATATTGCCCTTGGTACTTTACAGCGGAATGTTGGTAAGATCAGTTGGAACAGCAGCCAGAAGCTAGAAAACAAAAAGGATATGAAGTTGGGTACATTTAACCCCATGTTTTCCAGGGTTAACTACAAATCTTTAGACATTGTGTAGGAAATGAATATTAATGATATATATATTTCTGTTCTGTGTGTAGCAGACAATTCAACACCCATCAGCTTCCCCTGTGCTCCTGATAATCAGTATACATAGAAAAAAGAAAGGCTCAGTTAAAAAATCGCGTATTTCTATTCTAGGCGCTGGACCGAAATGTTGCCAAATACGTAATTCCCATAGGGAACCTCATGATCTGACGTAATTTACCAACGTGCCCGATCGGTCGTGTGACCGAAAATATCTTACCATGTGTACCCAGTGAAAAATGGCCAAAGTGTGCTCAGTGAACCATTTCCCTTCCTAAGTGTCATGTGACTCAAGTGTTACAAGGTGTGAATGGGGAGCAGGTGTGATAAATTTGGTGTTATCGCTCACACTTATACTGGTCACTGGATGTTGGACATGGCACCTCGTGGTAAAGAAAACTCTGAGGATCTGATAAAAAGAATTGTTGCTCTACATAAAGATGGCCTAGGATATAAGAAGACTGACAACACTAGGGATGGCTGGAATTAACGTTTTTGGTAATCCTCGAATGTAGCTGCCAATTTGGATTAGCCTCAAATGTATCGTTTGGTAACCCTCAAATGTAGTGGTCGATTTCGGTAACCCTCAAATGTATCGTTCGATAACCCTCAAATGTAGTGGTCGATTGACGGTAACCCTCAAATGTATCGTTCGGTAACCCTCAAGTGTAGTGGTCGATTTCGGTAACCCTCAAATGTATCATATGGTAATTCTCGAATGTAGAGGTCGATTTCGGTAACCCTCACATGTAACGTTCGGTAACCTTCAAATGTAGTGGTCGATTTTGGTAACGCTCAAATGTATCATACGGTAACTCTCGAATGTAGTGGTCGATTTTGGTAACGCTCAAATGTATCATACGGTAACTCTCGAATGTAGCGGTCGATTTTGGTAACGCTCAAATGTAGCGTTCGGTAACCCTCGAATTGCCCCTAACCCTTGAATGTAGCTTACGGAGAACACGTTAACTGCCAGATCGTGGGGAAGGAAGTGTTTGAACAAGTTTTGGTGACAGTGACATGTTCCCCAGACCATTTCCCAAGTGTCACAGCCATTTACAGTAAGTTGCCATTTTTATTTTAACTGTTATTCACCCGAACCTTCTGAACTATCAGTCTCCCATAGACTATAATGGGTTCGTTTCCAAACTACCGAACTACCAAACTTTTACTGAAGTTCAGTAGTTCGGAAACGAACCAAACTTCACTAAATTTGGCCATCTCTATTCAACACCCTGAAACTGAGCTGCATCCTGGTGACCAGGACCATACAGGTTAACAGGAGAGGTTCCACTCAGAACACGCCTCCTCTAGTTGGGTGGACCTGCTCATTGTCATATCCAGTTTGTCTTTTGTAAATAGACGTACAAGTGCTGCCACCATTGCTGCAGAGGTTAAAGGGAGATTAAAGTTCGGCCTGTCATTGCTCAGACCATACGCCACACACAGCTAGAGAGACTGAGGGTGGCCACACAAAATATTGACACTTTGGGCACAGGTTGGACCTTTTTCACTTAGGGGTGAACTCACTTTTGTTGCCAGAGACTTAGACATCAACGGTCCCTGTCTGTACCCTCTGTATTGATAAAACACTATCAGGGTTATTCAATAAAAGTTCTTATCGTTTAAAATGATGATAAGACCTTTTATTGAATCTCCCTGATTGTTTAATATCAATAGAAACATTTATTCATAGTATTGACTCTATAAAGTAGGATTTCAGCTATTTCATTAGTGTCACATGACTAACACTTGGATGTAATACGGCCATAGAATTCCGCTGCGGTGTTTAACGCCCATGACAGTAGTTTACAGACACAGTGGTAAATTTGTGGGTCAGAAATAAAATAACGATGCAGATATAAAGTATCACTCACGAGCGTTACTTTATAGCCACATTGTAAGTGGCCGTTATAAAACCGTCCTACTGGTAAAGTCCGATAATCGCAGGTTTACAAATAGAGCTTAATGAAGGTTTGGTTGATATTTCCCAGCATGCCTGACAGTTCTCCCAGACAATGACGAAAGACTGCGCCCCATGTAATGACCTGGATTTCCCAGCATGCTATTCTGTTAAAAATCCCTGTAGCCTTCGAGCACACACACTATTTATCTTTGCACAGTTTCTTCTGATGGTAAATACAATTTCCCTGTTTCTTATTTACATTACGTATTAGAAGTTGAAGGTTTTGCTGTGGAATCACAGAATCCAGCCAGGGACATCATCTCATTTCCTTTTATTTGCAGTTTATTGTCCTTTCGTCTAGAGCATCTCGGAATCTGCGTCCAGCGGCGCCTGCAACAGTCTCAGCTCATGCGGAACTAAGTATTTCGGGCATTATAATAGAATAGGGAAGGCCCTAGAAGATTAGCTGGTCTGTGTGGGGATGCGGCACCAGACAATCTATTGTAATTAAATGAACTTTGTGATATTCACGCGGGAGGGCAGATATATTGGGGTGTTGATACAATGAGGCCAGGTGGTTTTCTCTTTCAACTTTCTCTACGCCAAGTTTATATCAGTCACACTTAATCAGTGTTCGAACGATGGCGCACGTGGGTTTGCCAAACTGTAACTTCATTTTACCACATAGACTGCAACAGTGCAGGGAAAAGTCATTCTATTTCTTTATTATCTTCAATTAAATTATTTAAAGGGCAAGTTCATCCTTTATCTAAAATTAAGTTTTAGCATTCCCACAGATACATTCCTAAAGGAAGCTATTCATGCAGCATTCTTTAGGAATAGATGATAGGGGGGCCTGGACGGTAGGGGGGCCTGGACAGTAGGGGGGCCTGGACAGTAGGGGGGCCCGGACAGTAGGGGGGGCTGCCACAAGCCCCTCTTACCTGTTTAAAAACATCTAATCGCGCATTTGAATGAAACATACACGCGATCAGCTGTTTAAAAGACCGGAACCGAACCGGAAGTTTGGGTCTTTTAAACAGTTAATAACACGTATGTTTCATTCATACGTGCGACCAGCTGTTTAAAGACAGCTGAACATGGAGGGTCAGGGACTGCAGTTACGGCCCTGTAGTCATCCTAATGTCGACACCCCTGCTCTTTTACTTGCTGGGTTCCCCGGTTGTGACAAAATCTGTCAGCTGAAATAAAAGGATTGGTTGCAATGAAGTTTCTAAGCATTGGCCACCCAGGCAAAGAACTAGGATGCCCAGTGTTCTCCCCAGCATCTCCCAGTCAGCTTTTAGGGCTAGGCCCCACTAGGCTGTTCTGGTGTGTGCTGTGTTAGTGCAGCAACGCACACCAATAGAAGTGGAAGGGGATGGCCTCACTATCCCCGCTGCCCTGATCTGCGTTGCTGACCCTTTTTGCAGCGCATGCGATCAAAAATGTTAGGTAAACATCAAAGGAATCGCAGCATATGCGCAGGGTAGTGCACATGAATCTTGTGCATCACGTGATCCATGTGCGCTTTCTAGTGGGGCTTTGCCCTCACTTGCTGTGTTAGACCTGCTCTCCTTGTTCTGCTGTAATTTGTAACATTGTATCTAGTACAGAGCCTCAACTCCACACACTCTACATAGCAACAAATGTTGCAATTTGCAAATGAACTGAAGGTGAAGGAAGGAGGGGGGAAGGATGAGCTCAGCTAATAGGACTGAGGGGAACAGTTCTAAAATGGCAGGTAAAAGCTGTTACAGACTTTATAACAGTGGCCCTATGACTAGCAGCCATGAGATCCCTATCCCTGCCTCTTTCTTCCTTCCACCCAACTCTCCATCTGAAATGATTAAAGGCTCTGGGAAAGTGCTCTCTCTGAAAGTATTAATAGGAAAGTCTGCTGGCACTGAAGGGTTAATGGCAATACTCTGGGAAAATGCTGTCTCTGAAAGTATTAATAGGAAAGTCTGCTGGCACTGAAGGGTTAATGGCAATACTCTGAGAAAGTGCTGTCTCTGAAAGTATTAATAGGAAAGTCTGCTGCGCCTGAGGGTTAATGGCAATACTCTGAGAAAGTGCTGTCTCTGAAAGTATTAATAGGAAAGTCTGCTGGCACTGAAGGGTTAATGGCAATACTCTGGGAAAGTGCTGTCTCTGAAAGTATTAATAGGAAAGTCTGCTGGCACTGAAGGGTGTGTCGGGGGAGGCAAGCTCTCAACCCCTCCAGATTCATACACTGTCGAACCCCCACCCCCACCCCATGACCCTTAACACCAACTTAAAACCCTAGAAATCTGCACAGAAATAGACTTACCCAATCTCGTATCCTTGGCTCCCTCTACTGACCGTCATGTGATTGGCTGACTCTCAGCAGAGTGTCGTCCGGCCCCTACTGCTTTCTTATCCCGGCGTAGCAGTAGAGGCAGTGGCTGAGGGTAAGTCTATTTCAACAATGTCAAATAAACCAACTCATTCTAACCGATGCCAATTTTGAACTTTAGGACAACGATCTACTCACGGCTCCCACTAAAAGCTTTTGAATATGATGATAAATAACCCAGCGGAGGAAAGGGTAATCAATCACTATTCAGATAGAATAACCTGATCTGTTATGTTATCATGTCCATTGTACATTCTTATGTAAAGACAAGGTCAGGCAACTTTAATAATGGGAGCTTTTAAACATCTGTCAAGAATAAAATAGAAAGGTTTCATATGCCTGTAACTAAAACTCTCTGTGGATACTTGTAAAACTGGCGGGTTTTGTCTCATCGTTTATGTGTTTTACGATAGGAGTCACTCTATTGACCCACAGAGCCATTGTTCACAGCAAAAAGTACATTTTAGGAATTGAAATTTGGTTACTTGAAATTCCCCTAAACAAAAATTCTAAATGATAATAAATTATAAATATGGTGAGTTGTTTTAAAGGAGAATTATTATCTTAAAGGAGAAACTGGCAGTTTTCAAGCTCCTCCCACTTTTACTAACATGTATTCTCCAATGTCAGAGATGGGAGAATTGTCAAGGAAATAACTTGTAAGTTCTAAAAAACTGTCAACTATACACTCGAAAACTCAAAAGTAGTTTAAGGGTATTTAAGGGTTTTCAAGTACAAGGTTATTTTCGAGGGTTACCACACGTACGAAGTTATGCGTTCCAAACCCTCAAAGTACGTTCCATTTTTGTGTCTTCTGCTCTTTCCAGCACTTGTAATAACTGAAAACAAGGAACGAAACTTCTCACAATAGAATAGTTATGTTGGATAGGACATGCCCTTTAAGAAGAAATAGTCAGAAGTAGTAGGTTATAAAAAGGTACATTTCTCCCTAAATTGCCATTTTTATGCATTAAAGGGTATCTCCACTCGTTTTAGAAGTTTTGGGAATCCAGTCTATTGAAGAACGGGAGAAGGAAAGTGTGGCCTTACCTCCGTTCTTCAATAGAACACACAGGAGCCAGAGAGAAGGTAAGAACTTGCTCGCTCCCCCAGCGCTTGGTCTGACAGGTCCCGACGGACCTTGTCTTTATGGCGCTGCGCGATCTATGGGCATAGAAGACAAGGTCCGTCGGGACCTGTCAGACTAAGCGCCGGGGGAGCGGGCGAGGGCGGGTAAGTTTCTTACCTTCTCTCCTGGCTCCTGTGTGTTCTATTGAAGAACGGAGGTAAGGCACAGCTCCTTTACCTCCGTTCTTCAATAGAACGGGATTCCCAAAACTTTAAAACGAGTGGAGATACCTTTAAAGAAATATATAGGAAGAAGTTGATTAAAAACAATCAATCCATATTCTAATTACAGAATGATTTTATGTTTCTTGCAAACAAATACAATCATTTAATTTAAATGGATTAAATATATTACAAATGCAAGCTTCCGGTTCTGGTATAAAACAAATATGCGGATATATTAAAATAAATTAGTGTAATTATACATTTTATTAATTATTTGCCAAATACAATCCATTTACTTCTCAGGTCCACGGGGAACTGACATCTAAATTAAATGGATATTTCACTCCAACGTGTGAATCTCGGAAAAGTTTGTGGTTTTCAGTAAACGAATATTTCCAGATGCAGTTAAAATTTGTTTATCCAACATCTGTATTACGTGCTCGGAGAGCTGTAAAGGTTAAGATGTTGGGGGGGGATGAGATTTACCTTAATTAATTCATTTTTGCATCTAAAACGAAAATGGACATTTTACATTACTAAGTTAATTAATAGGTCATAATCATTTGCAGTAACACAGATTCCTAAGCATGCAGTTTAGGAGAATTGTACTCATATTGGTCATTTATAAGGAGAATGTCATTTTAAAGAAATCACATACAGACTCAACAATAACACTGTTTAGGAGCATGTAAATTAGAAAATTGCTTTTTTAATACTGGGACGAGTCCAGAGAATTAGCGCAGTACCAAATCTAATTTAATAGTCAACGGAATAGTCAAGTATTTAAAGTAAAGGGACCCGATACCGAAAAACAAAAATTTCTCGTCATTCCCGACAGATCAGAGTGCCGACTACGCCCTACACACTGATGAAATAGGTAAATCCGGTCGTTCCCCATGGGATTTACCCATTATCGTTCTATGTATGGCCACCTTTAGAAGTAAATATATTCAATCAAGGTTGTGAGTGACGGTTTAACACGTGCTTGATGATTGGCTAAAGGTGCTGAAGGTGGAAGGAACCAGCTGCTTGACTTTTGTTCTGTACAGAAGAAAAGAATTGTTGTGTTCTCCTGAAGGTTCCAGGGAGTGACCTGCACTGGACCAGAACCAGAAACAAACCCCTATAAGTTTATTCAGACATAATGCAATCCAACGTTTCTGGGGGGCGTTATCCACCCTTCCTCAGGGATGTGCCTGTCCATTAGTTCTTATATTCTTGGTCTTACACCTAGACATGTACTACAGTAATGTTAACTTACCAGATAGGACATAGTCACAGCCACCCTATGAAAAATCCTTCATGTTTTCACAAGGTTCACAATTAATAATGTCAAGCCCAAAGTAGCCAAGGACACCTTTCCCTGATTGACACAGTCCAGGGGCTTATAGAAAATCCATTTCTTCTTAGCAGGTGGAAACACCTTCACCAAATGTCCCTAAACGAGGTGAGGATCCATATGACGCGATGTTACCCAGATTTCCATTGCTCGGTTATATCCTCTATTACAGATGGAAGCCATTATAGAAATTGACATTGTGTCCTTTCAGATCCTGTCCTTGCTTCCTCTCCAGTATTTGTGTCATTATTCGTTGTATTTGTTTTGCTGACCTGAAAAATGTAAAAATACAACAACCTAACACTGGACACTTTCCACTTCATTGAACGTTTTACGGAGGTTCATAAAAATGCTGATTTTTTGATTGACTAGACTTGACTGCTGGGACTTCAAATGAACTGGTGATTTAAAGCTCATTAATCACAGTTTCAGTCCGCAGTCCCAGGATCTACTAATTAATCTTCTTCCGCTGATATCCACTCAGTAATGACTAAACATTTAGTCTGTGGGGACATCTGGGGACAGTGATGTTCAAGATGCGAATCCTGTCGTAACAAAAAAAATCCTGTCCTTTAAGGAGAACTAAATATAATGTTATAAACCACGGCACATAATCAGAAATCAGCCCCCGAAGCATTTCCATACATGGGACCCCCTGAAAAACTGAATTAGGCAACTGTAGGTGCTACTCACTATCTTGTGTCACATGAACCTACTGGCCACATCTCTTGTTCCCATGGTCCTTGGTAAGAACTTTCAACTTCCATAGAAGTAACAAACCGTGATATATAACTAAAATACCTAAGTGTGATATTTTATAATGGAGCTGCAGTGGTATATATCCTTATAAAAATCACACAGCTATGTCACTAAGTGACTAATTCTTATATCACACTGCCCCTCCCATTCCAGTGTTCATGCCTGAACAATGACTCAACTTTATTGCCCGGAGCTGCTGGACCAGCTTGGGGGTAACATTTAATGAATCATTCACATTTTTGCAACATTCGAATGGTCTATGTCAGCATCTCCCATAATTAACTAATTACATTTGTAAAATATGCCTTCATATGCAATCAATCAATGTGTTTAACAATACCCGCAACAGTCTCAATGATCAGATTCTTATTGGTTGAGAAGAAACGTAGAGCTGTGATACCTTTATTGGCTAACTAGATAAAAAAAAGTTAAGCAAGCTTTCGGGAATCCTAAGACCCCTTCATCAGGCTGGATGTTTTTAGTTAGCCAAAAAAAGTATCACAGCTCTACTTTTTTCTCTTAGTTTGGCTAACACGGTACAAACCTCAACTATTGCTTTAATAGATTGAGGTGAAGAAACCCAAAGGGGAAAAAAATACCTCACTGTGTTGCTGCATGCCTTTAATCTAGTACTTGTTTTGCCCAGGCTTAGTATCCTTTCCTCACTCTTAACGACGTCCCCTTTATAAGGCACGACTTTCGTGAGGGCACAGCATTCAACAGAATGGGCTGTAGCAATCCAGAAACACTCACTTCACAAAGGTATTGAGTAACAAACTACTTTTCCATGCATGGATACACACAAAAGGTCATGTCTGATGCATTTCGTGCCATGTCAGAGACATGAGCATGTTCAGTAGTTCCTATGTATCAATATAGCCTCAGTGAGGACAAGGAAGTGGCAGGCACCGGATGATACACAGAAAGCTCCTACTTTTCTGGCTTTCAGCAGCCCTGCAGGAGAAACAAAGGAGCAGAAGAGAAAAGTAAGGATGTTCAACACTGCACAGTGGGGCAGTGATTGGGCAAAATTTTAGTTGGGTGGGTAGACATGCCCTTTAAAGGGCACTGCTGGATCCATGTGTGAGTTTTAAAAGAAATCCTTTCTCTCTGTTCTTGAGTTCTCTGCAGTGCCTGGAGTAGGAGCTGTCAGTGTGTCATCCAGTATTGTCCCTTTCCTGTCCCTGAAAGACTTTGGCATGTGCAGGGAGCCCAAATTCCCTCTCGGGATCCCCCATCTAAATGCTAGAATCCAGAAAAGTGAAGAGTGAGAGCTTTCTGTGTGTAATACAGTGCCTGCTTACTTCCTTTTCCTCCTTGAGGACTCTGGCAGTGCAGGCAGCTCTCACCCCCTCCAGATTCATACACTGTCGAACCCCCACCCCCACCCATGACCCTACACACAACTTAAAACCCTAGAAATCTGCACAGAAATAGACTTACCCAATCTCGTATCCTTGGCTCCCTCTACTGAAGTCATGTGATTGGCTGACTCTCAGCAGAGGCTGTCGGTCCGGCCCCTAATGCTCTTTCATTCCCGGCGGTAGCAGTGATAGAGGAGTGGCTGAGGGTAAGCTATTTCACAATGTCAAATAAACCAACTCATTCTAACCGATGCAATTTTGAACTTTAGGACAACGATCTACTCACGGCTCCCACTAAAAGCTTTTGAATATGATGATAAATAACCCAGCGGAGGAAAGGGTAATCAATCACTATTCAGATAGAATAACCTGATCTGTTATGTTATCATGTCCATTGTACATTCTTATGTAAAGACAAGGTCAGGCAACTTTAATAATGGGAGCTTTTAAACATCTGTCAAGAATAAAATAGAAAGGTTTCATATGCCTGTAACTAAAACTCTCTGTGGATAAACTTGTAAAACTGGCGGGTTTGTCTCATCGTTTATGGTGTTTTACGATAGGAGTCACTCTATGTGACCCAACAAGAGCCATTGTTCACAGCAAAAAGTACATTTTAGGAATTGAAATTTGGTTACTTGAAATCCCTAAACAAAAATCTAAATGATAATAAATTATAAATATGGTGAGTTGTTTAAAGGAGAATTATCTTAAAGGAGAAACTGGCAGTTTTCAAGCTCCTCCCACTTTTTAACTAACATGTATTCTCCAATGTCAGAGATGGGAGAATTGTCAGTGACACTAATCGTGGAGGAGCCAAAAGGATTTCAGTTACTGCATGAGTGAATTTCTCCTTTATTAACCAGAATGTTTTGGCGAAAGTTTGTGCACACATTCGGCCATACACAAGCAATCTTTATAGTCTCATATATAATATATAGTAATATAATATAGTATATAGTCATACTATAATCTTTATAGTATGGCTTTCATTATTGTACGATAATCACTTTGTATACTGTACGGTGGCCATGGAAATCTGGTTCTTTTTCTCATAACATTCTTTATTTTTGTAGCAAAACTAAATGGACTATTCGTTCGATAATTCGATGTATGCTACCAAATGTATAAATGGTTTTATTGCTGTGCTGTGATTCAGGAAGGAGATCTTTAGATGAAAACTGTTGCGCTGGTGTGCTCCTCAATGAATAGGTGATTGGGAGGTAGGAAAATCAATCCTACCCCTGGCCAAAGTACTTTTTAATTTCTTTAATGAAAGTTAAATTTTAAAGTGTAGTTGTTCTTTAAAGTGTATCTCACTGCTACACTTTTTTTTTTAATTCATTAAAAAAAACTGGATCTGTGTTTTACCTCCCGTTCTTCCACAAAAACTTCAGAGGCCGAGATAGAGGGTAAGGTACTTCCGGTGTGCCGCTCCTCCTGCGCATAGTCTGACAGATCCCGACAGACTCTGTATTCTATGCGCATGCCTGCAGAGTATTATCTTTAACCCTTCAGTGCCAACAGACTTTCCTATTAATACTTTGAGTTCCAACACTTACCCAAAGTATTGCCATTAACCCTTCAGGCCAGCAGACTTTCCTTTAATACTTTCAGAGACAGCATTTCCCAGAGTATTGCCATTAACCCTTCAGTGCCAGCAGACTTTCCATATATACTTTCAGAGACAGCACTTTCTCAGAGTATTGCCATAACCCTTCAGTGCCAGCAGACTTTCTATTAATACTTCAGAGACAGCATTTTCCCAGAGTATTGCCATTAACCCTTCAGTGCCAGCAGACTTTCCTATTAATACTTTCAGAGACAGCACTTTCCCAGAGTATTGCCATTAACCCTTCAGTGCCAGCAGACTTTCCTATTAATACTTTCAGAGACAGCACTTTCTCAGAGTATTGCCATTAACCCTTCAGTGCCAGCAGACTTTCCTATTAATACTTTCAGAGACAGCACTTTCCAGAGTATTGCCATTAACCCTTGAGTGCCAGCAGACTTTCCTATTAATACTTTCAGAGACAGAACTTTCCCAGAGCCTTAATCATTTCAGATGGAGAGTTGGGTGGAAGGAAGAAAGAGGCAGGGATAGGGATCTCATGGCTGCTAGTCACAGGGTCACTGTTATAAGTCTGTAACAGCTTTTACCTGCCATTTTAGAACTGTTCCTCGCAGTCCTATTAGCTGAGCTCATCTCCCCCTCTGTACAGAAGAAAAAGAATTGTTGATGTTCTCCTGAAGGTTCCAGGGAGGACCTGCACTGGAACCAGAACCAGAACAAACCCTACCTATAGTTTATTCAGACATAATGCAATCCAACGTTTCTGGGGGGCGTATCCCACCCTTCCTCAGGGATGTGCCTGTCCATTATGTTCTTATATTCTTGGTCTTACACCTAGACATGTACTACAGTAATGTTAACCTTACCAGATAGGACATAGTCACATGCCCCTCCCATTCCAGTGTTCATGCCTGAACAATGACTCAACTTTATTGCCCGGAGCCTGCTGGACCAGCTTGGGGGTAAATTTAATGAATCATTCACATTTTTTGCAACATTCGAATGGTCTATGTCAGCATCTCCCATAATATAATTACATTTGTAAAATATGCCTTCATATGCCAATCAATCAATGTGTTTAACAATACCCGCACAGTCTCAATGATCAGATTCTTATTGGTTGAGAAGAAACGTAGAGCTGTGATACCTTTTATTGGCTAACTAGATAAAAAAAAGTTAAGCAAGCTTTCGGGAATCCTAAGACCCCTTCATCAGGCTGGATGTTTTTATCAGTTAGCCAAAAAAATGTATCACAGCTTACTTTTTTCTCTTAGTTATGGCTAACACGGTACAAACCTCAACTATTGCTTTAATAGATTGAGGTGAAGAAACCCAAAGGGGAAAAAAATACCTCATCTGTGTTGCTGCATGCCTTTAATCTAGTACTTGTTTTGCAGGCTTAGTATCCTTTCTCTCACTCTTAACTGACGTCCCCTTTATAAGGCACGACTTCTGTTGAGGGCACAGCATTAACAGAATGGGCTGTAGCAATCCAGAAACACACTCACTTCACAAGGTATTGGTAACAAACTACTTTATCCATGCATGGATACACACATAAAAGGTCATGTCTGATGCATTTCGTGCCATGTCAGAGACATGAGCATGTTCAGTAGTTCCTATTAGTATCAATATAGCCTCAGTGAGGACAAGGAAGGCGGAGGCACCGGATGATACACAGAAAGCTCCTACTTTTGGGCTTTCAGCAGGCCCTGCAGGAGAACCATAAGGAGCGAAAGAGAAAAGTAAGAATGTTCACACTGCACAGTGGGGCCAGTAGTTGGGCAAAATTTTAGTTGGGTTGGGTAGACATGCCCTTTAAAGGCACTGCTGGATCCATTGTGTGTTTAAAGAAATCCTTTTTCTCTGCTTCTTAAGGTTCTCCTGCAGTGCCTGAAGAGTAGGAGCTGTCAGGTGTGTCATCCAGTATCTGTCCCTTTCCGTCCTCCTGAAAGACTTTGGCATGTGCAGGGAGCCCAAAATTCCCTCTCGGGATCCCCCCCCCCCCATCTAAATGCTAAGAATCCAGAAAAGTGAAGAGTAGGAGCTTTCTGTGTGTAATACAGTGCCTGCTTACTTCCTTTTCCTCCTTGAGGCTCTGGCATGTGCAGGCAAGCTCTCAACCCCTCCAGATTCATACACTGTCGAACCCCCCCCCCACCCCATGACCCTTAACACCAACTTAAAACCCTAGAAATCTGCACAGAAATAGACTTACCCAATCTCGTATCCTTGGCTCCCTCTAGACCGTCATGTGATTGGCTGACTCTCAGCAGAGGCTGTCGGTCCGGCCCCTACTGCTCTTTCATTCCGGGCGTAGCAGTAGAGGCATGGTGAGGGTAAGTCTATTTCAACAATGTCAAATAAACCAACTCATTCTAACCGATGCCAATTTTGAACTTTAGGACAACGATCTACTCACGGCTCCCACTAAAAGCTTTTGAATATGATGATAAATAACCCAGCGGAGGAAAGGGTAATCAATCACTATTCAGATAGAATAACCTGATCTGTTATGTTATCATGTCCATTGTACATTCTTATGTAAAGACAAGGTCAGGCAACTTTAATAATGGGAGCTTTTA
Source organism: Hymenochirus boettgeri (assembly GCA_019447015.1). Taxonomy (NCBI): domain Eukaryota; kingdom Metazoa; phylum Chordata; class Amphibia; order Anura; family Pipidae; genus Hymenochirus; species Hymenochirus boettgeri. The sequence continues at coordinate 265,511,805 of CM033472.1, forward strand.
AACATCTGTCAAGAATAAAATAGAAAGGTTTCATATGCCTGTAACTAAAACTCTCTGTGGATAAACTTGTAAAACTGGCGGGTTTGTCTCATCGTTTATGGTGTTTTACGATAGGAGTCACTCTATGTGACCCAACAAGAGCCATTGTTCACAGCAAAAAGTACATTTTAGGAATTGAAATTTGGTTACTTGAAATTCCCCTAAACAAAAATTCTAAATGATAATAAATTATAAATATGGTGAGTTGTTTTAAAGGAGAATTATTATCTTAAAGGAGAAACTGGCAGTTTTCAAGCTCCTCCCACTTTTAACTAACATGTATTCTCCAATGTCAGAGATGGGAGAATTGTCAGTGACACTAATCGTGGGAGGAGCCAAAAGGATTTCAGTTACTGCATGAGTGAATTTCTCCTTTATTAACCAGAATGTTTTTGGCGAAAAGTTTGTGCACACAATACGGCCATACACAAAGCAATCTTTATAGTCTCATATATAATATATAGTAATATAATATAGTATATAGTCATACTATAATCTTTATAGTATGGCTTTCATTATTGTACGATAATCACTTTGTATACTGTACGGTGGCCATGGAAATCTGGTTCTTTTTCTCATGAAACATTCTTTATTTTTGTAGCAAAATAAATGGACTTCGTTCGATAATTCGACTTGTATGGCCTACAAATGTATAAATTGTTTTATTGCTGTGCTGTGATTCAGGCAAGGGAGATCTTTAGTGATGAAACTGTTTGCGCTGGTGCTCCTCAATGAAATGGTATTGGGAGGTAGGAATAATCAATCCTACCCCCTGGCCAAAGTACTTTTTATATTTTTTTAATGAAAGTTAAATTTTAAAGTGTAGTTGTCCTTTAAAGTGTATCTCCACTGCTTACACTTTTTTTTTATAATTCAGTTAAAAAAAACTGGATCTGTGTCTTACCTCCTGTTCTTCCACAAAAACTTCAGGAGCCAGGATAGAGGGTAAGGTACTTCCCCGGTCGCTCGCTCCTCCTGCGCATAGTCTGACAGATCCCGACAGACTCTGTATTCTATGCGCATGCCTGCAGAGTATTATCTTTAACCCTTCAGTGCCAACAGACTTTCCTATTAATACTTTGAGTTCCAACACTTACCCAAAGTATTGCCATTAACCCTTCAGTGCCAGCAGACTTTCCTATTAATACTTTCAGAGACAGCACTTTCTCAGAGTATTGCCATTAACCCTTCAGTGCCAGCAGACTTTCCTATTAATACTTTTTCAGAGACAGCATTTGCCAGAGTATTGCCAAACCCTCAGTGCGCAGAGCTTTTCCTATTATACTTCAGAGACAGCACTTCCCAGAGTATTGCCATTAACCCTTCAGTGCCAGCAGACTTTCCTATTAATACTTTCAGAGACAGCATTTCCCGAGTATATGCCATTAACCCTCAGTGCAGCAGACTTTCCTATAATACTTTCAGAGACATCACTTTCTCAGAGTCTTGCCATTAACCCCCTGCACATGCCAGAGTCCTCAAGGAGGAAAAGGAAGTAAGCAGGCACTGTATTACACACAGAAAGCTCCTACTCTTCACTTTTCTGGATTCTAGCATTTAGATGGGGGGGGGGGGATCCCGAGAGGGGAATTTTGGGCTCCCCTGCACATGCCAAAGTCTTTCAGGAGGACAGGAAAGGGACAGATACTGGATGACACACTGACAGCTCCTACTCTTCAGGCACTGCAGGAGAACCTTAAGAAGCAGAGAAGAAAGGATTTCTTTTAAAACTACACAATGGATCCAGCAGTGCCCTTTAAAGGGCATGTCTACCCACCCAACTAAAATTTTGCCCAACTACTGGCCCCACTGTGCAGTGTTGAAACATCCTTACTTTTCTCTTCTGCTCCTTATGGTTCTCCTGCAGGGCCTGCTGAAAGCCCAGAAAAGTAGGAGCTTTCTGTGTATCATCCGGTGCCTGCCACTTCCTTGTCCTCACTGAGGCTATATTGATACTAATAGGAACTACTGAACATGCTCATGTCTCTGACATGGCACGAAATGCATCAGACATGACCTTTTATGTGTGTATCCATGCATGGATAAAGTAGTTTGTTACTCAATACCTTTGTGAAGTGAGTGTGTTTCTGGATTGCTACAGCCCATTCTGTTGAATGCTGTGCCCTCACAGAAAGTCGTGCCTTATAAAGGGGACGTCAGTTAAGAGTGAGAGAAAGGATACTAAGCCTGGGCAAAACAAGTACTAGATTAAAGGCATGCAGCAACACAGATGAGGTATTTTTTTCCCCTTTGGGTTTCTTCACCTCAATCTATTAAAGCAATAGTTGAGGTTTGTACCGTGTTAGCCATAACTAAGAGAAGAAAAGTAGAGCTGTGATACATTTTTTTGGCTAACTAGATAAAAACATCCAGCCTGATGAAGGGGTCTTAGGATTCCCGAAAGCTTGCTTAACTTTTTTTTATCTAGTTAGCCAATAAAAGGTATCACAGCTCTACGTTTCTTCTCAACCAATAAGAATCTGATCATTGAGACTGTTGCGGGTATTGTTAAACACATTGATTGATTGGCATATGAAGGCATATTTTACAAATGTAATTAGTTAATTATGGGAGATGCTGACATAGACCATTCGAATGTTGCAAAAAATGTGAATGATTCATTAAAATGTTACCCCCAAGCTGGTCCAGCAGGCTCCGGGCAATAAAGTTGAGTCATTGTTCAGGCATGAACACTGGAATGGGAGGGGCAGTGTGATATAAGAAATTAGTCACTTAGTGACATAGCTGTGTGATTTTTATAAGGATATATACCACTGCAGCTCCCATTATAAAATATCACACTTAGGTATTTTAGTTATATATCACGGTTTGTTACTTCTATGGAAGTTGAAAGTTCTTACCAAGGACCATGGGAACAAGAGATGTGGCCAGTAGGTTCATGTGAACACAAGATAGTGAGTAGCACCTACAGTTGCCTAATTCAGTTTTTCAGGGGGTCCCATGTATGGAAATGCTTCGGGGGCTGATTTCTGATTATGTGCCGTGGTTTATAACATTATATTTAGTTCTCCTTAAAGGACAGGATTTTTTTTTTGTTACGAGCAGGATTCAGCCATCTTGAACATCACTGTCCCCAGATGTCCCCACAGACTAAATGTTTAGTCATTACTGAGTGGATATCAGCGGAAGAAGATTAATTAGTAGATCCTGGGACTGCGGACTGAAACTGTGATTAATGAGGCTTTAAATCACCAGTTCATTTGGAAGTCACAGCAGTCAAGTCTAGTCAATCAAAAAATCAGCATTTTTATGAACCTCCGTAAAACGTTCAATGAAGTGGAAAGTGTCCAGTGTTAGGTTGTTGTATTTTTACATTTTTCAGGTCAGCAAAACAAATACAACGAATAATGAAACAAATACTGGAGAGGAAACAAGGACAGGATCTGAGAAGGACACAATGTCAATTTCTATAATGGCTTCCATCTGTAATAGAGGATATAACCGAGCAATAGGAAATCTGGGTAACATCGACGTCATATGGATCCTCACCTCGTTTAGGGACATTTGGTGAAGGTGTTTCCACCTGCTAAGAAGAAATGGATTTTCTATAAGCCCCTGGACTGTGTCAATCAGGGAAAGGTGTCCTTGGGCTACTTTGGGCTTGACATTATTATATTGTGAACCTTGTGAAAAACATGAAGGATTTTTCATGGGTGGCTGTGACTATGTCCTATCTGGTAAGGTTAACATTACTGTAGTACATGTCTAGGTGTAAGACCAAGAATATAAGAACATAATGGACAGGCACATCCCTGAGGAAGGGTGGATACGCCCCCCAGAAACGTTGGATTGCATTATGTCTGAATAAACTTATAGGGGTTTGTTCTGGTTCTGGTTCCAGTGCAGGTCACTCCCTGGAACCTTCAGGAGAACATCAACAATTCTTTTTCTTCTGTACAGAACAAAAGTCAAGCAGCTGGTTCCTTCCACCTTCAGCACCTTTAGCCAATCATCAAGCACGTGTTAAACCGTCACTCACAACCTTGATTGAATATATTTACTTCTAAAGGTGGCCATACATAAGAACGATAATGGGTAAATCCCAATGGGGAACGACCGGATTTACCTATTATCATCAGTGTGTAGGGGCGTAGTCGGCACTCTGATCTGTCGGGAATGACGGAAAATTTTTGTTTTTCGGTATCGGGTCCCTTTACTTTAAATACTTGACTATTCCGTTGACTATTAAATTAGATTTGGTACTGCGCTAAATTCTCTTGGACTCGTCCCAGTATTAAAAAAGCAATTTTCTAATTTAACATGCTCCTAAACAGTGTTATTTGTTGAGTCTGTATGTGAGGTTCTTTAAAATGACATTCTCCTTATAAATGACCAATATGAGTACAATTCTCCTAAACTGCATGCTTAGGAATCTGTGTTACTGCAAATGATTATGACCTATTAATTAACTTAGTAATGTAAAATGTCCATGTTCTGTTTTGGATGCAAAAATGAATTAATTAAGGTAAATCTCATCCCCCCCCAACATCTTAACCTTTACAGCTCTCCCGAGACACGTAATACAGATGTTGGATAAACAAAGTTTAACTGCATCTGGAAATATTCGTTTACTGAAAACACAAACTTTTCCGAGATTCAACGTTGGAGTGAAATATCCATTTAATTTAGATGTCAGTTCCCCGTGGACCTGAGAAGTAAATGGATTGTATTTGGCAAATAATTAATAAAATGTATAATTACACTAATTTATTTTAATATATCCGCAATTTGTTTTATACCAGAACCTGAAGCTTGCATTTGTAATATATTTAATCCATTTAAATTAAATGATATGTATTTGTTTGCAAGAAACATAAAATCATTCTGTAATTAGAATATGGATTGATTGTTTTTTAAATCAAACTTCTTCCTATATATTTCTTTAAAGGGTCTCTCCACTCGTTTTAGAAGTTTTGGGAATCCCGTTCTATTGAAGAACGGGAGGTAAAGGAGCTGTGCCTTACCTTCCATTGTTCAATAGAACACACAGGAGCCAGGAGAGAAGGTAAGAAACTTACCCGCTCGCTCGCTCTCCCGGCGTGTAGTCTGACAGGTCCCGACGGACCTTGTCTTCTATGCCCATAGATCGCGCATGCGCATAGAAGACAAGGTCCGTCGGGACCTGTCAGACCAAGCGCCGGGGGAGCGAGCAAGTTCTTACCTTCTCTCCTGGCTCCTGTGTGTTCTATTGAAGAACGGAAGGTAAGGCACAGCTCCTTTACCTCCCGTTCTTCAATAGAACTGGATTCCCAAAACTTCTAAAACGAGTGGAGATACCCTTTAATGCAAATACAAAATGGCAATTTAGGGGGAAATGTACCTTTTTATACCTACTACTTCTGACTATTTCTTCTTAAAGGGCATGTCCATCCAACAAATAACTAGTCTATTGTAGAGAAGTTTCGTTCCGTTTTCAGATTTACAGAGCTCGGGAAGAAGCAGAAGACACAAAAATGGAACGTACTTTGAGGGTTTGGAACGCATAACTTCGTACGTGTGGTAACCCTCGAAAATAACCTTGTACACTTGAAAACCCTTAAAACCCTTAAACTACTTTTGAGTTTTCGAGTGTATAGTTGACAGTTTTTAGAACTTCAAGGTTATTTTCGAGGGTTATCAAAACTAACTTACTTAAAAGTACGTTCCAAAATTTATATGATCTGCTCAGTTTTGACGGAACGTTAGGATTTCGGAGTCGGACCTTGATCCCATCTCTAGTCAATAGTCAGTTACCTGCCCCAACCTCAACTTATATATTCAGCACTTTATTACCTGCATTGCCAACCAGATATTTAATGATAATTATTGTCCCTATTCTGGCAGAGTAAGCTGGCTCCTCCCTCCATGCTGTCAATCAAGGCTATGATAACTCACATCTCAACCAATGATTGACTGCTGTTTCACCTGCTGTCTCCTCTGCACATGCTCAAGCTTATAAAAAGCTCATTGAGTAGATGGAGGAGGCAGATACCTTTGCTAAAAAAGAAGAGAACGTATAATTAAATATCTGGTTACAAATGCATGTAATATAGTGGCAAATATAGTAGTTGGGGTTGCGAGCAGAAAACTGACAATTCACCAGTTTTAAGGGCTGGTACACATGGATCGATATTACAGAAATTAAACAGCGTTGCCATCAATATTAAAACTAACTGTCAGGCACAATATTCTGGTCAATCAGTCCAAAATACCTCTTGCAATTACTGACACCCTCCAATATTTTACATGTTGGTGATTACAGCCATATTGGTATTTGGCTATTTTTGGTTGGGCCAAATAGCTGAAAACATTCCCCTTCTGACAACACATTACTGCTCAATATACTGATTGGTTCCATAGCAAAACCCTCTTTTGGCTTTAGGGGGTTACACTGCTCCCATAGCCTTAAGGTACGTACACACGTGCGTACACACGACCCGCGACGCACGATGTGTACGAACATTGTATTCGGGCGATAATCGGCCTGTATGTAGGACCTTTATCTTCCGAAACGGACGGTCATTCGGGGATCCGCCAAGTCGGTCGTTCAGCGATCCCCGACCGAACGTCCGTTTCGGCCGATAAAGGCCCTACACACACGCTGATTATCGCCCGAAACGAACGTTTGTCGGGACCCGCGATCGCACGTTTGTACGAACCTTTACTCTGTCTGCCAGACTTTTATAATAAACACCTCCTTAGTTGTTCTGGTAGAGATACAGAACACACTATGCACATACTAAGTGAGGTTAATTACCCATTATTTATATTTGCAGACAATGTGATTTCCTTTCACTACAATAAATAATCAGATGGCTTCACATTTGTGTGCAGATTATTTTGGAATTCTTCTCTTTTGTTGGAAGTTAACAATACATTAAAAGGAGAACATTCCTTGTTGTTTCTATTTAAGGGATTTAATCATTATGCAATTACTTGATTTTAAGCCGGCTATCTAATTAAAAAGTAGATTACTTTGTGACCCTGCTATCTGCATTTCAACTGACATCATAGCTCTGCATTCTGGGATAATGTCAGTTACTCAAGTACCATCTATCATTTGTTAATCCCCAGCTGATATCGCACCAAATTACTATTACCTGTCATTAATAATGCAGTTCAATTAAAGTTCCGTTTAAAACACATCCATTTACAAATAAAAACAGCACTTATCAAAGACGTAAGTAAAGAAAGCTTACTGCGTTTAGCTGGGCCGTAAAAGTTCATTAGGCAAAATCATTAGCGAGCTACTTTATGTCAAGGGATCTTTTTTCTAATATTTTATGAAGTCACTATGGTGGTCACTAGAGTTCGGTCTGTTTTCGAACGTTCGAACTTCGGAACTAGCAGTTTAGAAAATCTGTGGAACCAATGGATTTTTTTTTTCAAAGCTCCGAACTTTTCATTGAGACTTTGGAAACTCCACTTGAAACGTAAACAATTGGAATTCTTTTAAAAGAAAAGTCTAAAAATTCCAATGTAATCATATTTTTGGGAACATCGGTTGGTTCCGCGGAACCGCTATCAGAGCGAAACTATCCTTATAGCCCTTTTCTAATAGCTAGAGATGTCCAAACCGCTGGTTCTTATTCTGTGGGGGTCACAAAGTCAACTTCCTTCTGTGTTGTTTTTCTAACTCATGTCATTCCGTGGATTGGGATAAGAAAACTACAGTCACATGCTCTGTAGCTGCACAAGGGCTACCATGGAAATTACCCAGAAGTCTCTACTACTTTTAGTCGAAAAGTTCTGAGCTTTAAGCAATTTAATTTTAAAAGTCCAAAAATTGGATCGAACACTTAACCTAACATTGGGGCATTTTAACTGCGGGTTATCGTAAAAGTTCAATCGGGGTTATAAATGTAAGGCCGCAATCGGAGATTTCCATTCACGGTAACTATCGTTAAAGGCACGGTATCGCAAAATAGCGATATTGCACCTTTATAAATATAGCCCATTGCATTAAGAAGAGACTATAGGTAGTTTTACACCTTTCTACCTTTCATTCAACAAATATCAGGTCTATGCAAAAATACTATTACCAGTCCCAACTATAACTATCGCTGGTTACTCCTCCTAAATTTAAAGGGTTAATAGGAATTGTAGTTGGACTGCAAATTTCAACAAACTGGAATAACTATAACACAATATAAATATAAAGACGAGGTATTGCTGTTTTAGGATACTGCACCTTTAATATTGGGAACCATGAATGTAAAATTATGATCATGTACGTGCCATTACGATTTCGATCATAGATTTAGTATGGTCTATACAATACTATTGCTGTAGTCTACTAGTGTACTACCGCATGGGTTTGTATGAACGAACGCTCCTATACGTATGGTCATACTGTTATGATAACTGTTATGATAACATAGATTTAGTATGGTCTATACAATACTATTGCTGTAGTACTAGTGTACTACACATGGGTTTGTATGAACGAACGCTCCTATACGTATGGTCATACTGTTATGATAAATGTTATGATAACATAGATTTAGTATGGTCTATACAATAATATTGCTGTAGTTACTAGTGTACTACCGAATGGGTTTGTATGAACGAACGCTCCTATACGTATGGTCATACTGTTATGATAACTGTTATGATAACATAGATTTAGTATGGTCTATACAATACTATTGCTGTAGTCTACTAGTGTACTACCACATGGGTTTGTATGAACGAACGCTCCTATACGTATGGTCATACTGTTATGATAACTGTTAGATAACATGAATTAGTATGGTCTATACAATACTATTGCTGTAGTCTACTAGTGTACTACCCATGGGTTTGTATGAAGAACGCTCCTATACGTATGGTCATTACTGTTATGATAACTGTTATGATAACATAGATTTAGTATGGTCTATACAAACTATTGCTGTAGTCTATAGTGTACTACCCATGGTTTGTATGAACGAACGCTCCTATAGTATGGTCTACTGTTTGATAACTGTTATGATAACATAGATTTAGTATGGTCTCAATACTATTGCTGTAGTCTACTATGGTACTACCACATGGTTTGTATGAACGAACGCTCCTATAGTATGGTCATACTGTTATGATAACTGTTATGATGAAACATAGATTAGTATGGTCTAACAATACTATTGCTGTAGTATTACTAGAGTGTACTACCACATGGTTTGTATGAACGAACGTCCTATACTATGTCTACTGTTATGATAACTGTTATGATAACATAGATTTAGTATGGTCTATACAATACTATTGCTGTAGTCTACTAGTGTACTACCACATGGGTTTGTATGAACGAACGCTCCTATACGTATGGTCATACTGTTATGATAACTGTTATGATAACATAGATTTAGTATGGTCTATACAATACTATTGCTGTAGTCTACTAGTGTACTACCACATGGGTTTGTATGAACGAACGCTCCTAACGATGGTAATCGTTATGATAACTGTTTATGATAACATAGATTTAGTATGGTCTATACAATACTATTGCTGTAGTCTACTAGTGGTACTACCACATGGGTTTTGTATGAACGAACCCTATACGTATGGTCATACTGTTATGATAACTGTTATGATAACATAGATTTAGTATGGTCTATACAATACTATTGCTGTAGTCTACTAGTGTACTACCAATGGGGTTGTATGAACGAAAGCTCCTATAATATGGTCATACTGTTATGATAACTTTATGAGAACATAGATTAGTATGGTCTATACAATACTATTGCTGTAGTCTACTAGTGTACTACCACATGGTCTTGTATGAACGAACGCTCCTATACGTATGGTCATACTGTTATGATAACTGTTATGATAACATAGATTTAGTATGGTCTATACAATACTATTGCTGTAGTCTACTAGTGTACTACCACATGGGTTTGTATGAACGAACGCTCCTATACATATGGTCATACTGTTATGATAACTGTTATGATAACATAGATTTAGTATGGTCTATACAATACATATTGCTGTAGTTACTAGTTACTACACCTGGGTTTGTATGAAACGAACGCTCCTATACGTATGGTCATACTGTTATGATAACTGTTATGATAACATAGATTTAGTATGGTCTATACAATACTATTGCTGTAGTTAATAGTGTACTACACATGGTTTGTATGAACGAACGCTCCTATACGTATGGTCATACTGTTATGATAACGTTAGATAACATAGAGATTAGTATGGTCTATACAATACTATTGCTGTAGTCTACTAGTGTACTACCCATGGGTTTGATGAAGAACGCTCCTATACGTATGGTTACTGTTATGATAACTGTATGATAACATAGATTTAGTATGGTTATACAAACTATTGCTGTAGTCTAATAGTGTACTACCCAATGGTTTGTATGAACGAACGCTCCTATAGTATGGTCTACTGTTATGATAACTGTTATGATAACATAGATTTAGTATGGTCATCTACTATTGCTGTAGTCTACTAGTGTACTACCACATGGGTTTGTATGAACGAACGCTCCTATAGTATGGTCATACTGTTATGATAACTGTATGATAAACATAGATTAGTATGGTCTATACAATACTATGCTGTAGTCTACTAGTGTACTACCACATGGTTTTGTATGAACGAACGTCCTATACTATGGTCTACTGTTATGATAACTGTTATGATAACATAGATTTAGTATGGTCTATACAATACTTTGCTGTAGTCTACTAGTGTACTACCACATGGGTTTGTATGAACGAACGTCCTATACGTATGGTCATACTGTTATGATAACTGTTATGATAACATAGATTTAGTATGGTCATACAATACTATTGCTGTAGTTACTAGTGTACTACCCATGGGTTTGTATGAACGAACGCTCCTAACATGGTCATACGTTATGATAACTGTTATGATAACATAGATTTAGTATGGTCTATACAATACTATATGCTGTAGTCTACTAGGTACTACCACATGGTTTGTGTATGAACGAACGCCTATACGTATGGTCATACTGTTATGATAACTGTTATGATAACATAGATTTAGTATGGTCTATACAATTACTATTGCTGTAGTCTACTAGTGTACTACACATGGGGTTGTATGAACGAAAGCTCCTATAATATGGTCATACTGTTATGATAACTGTTATGAAACATAGATTTAGTATGGTCTATACAATACTATTGCTGTTAGTCTAACTAGTGTACTACCACATGGGTTTGTATGAACGAACGCTCCTATACGTATGGTCATACTGTTATGATAACTGTTATGATAACATAGATTTAGTATGGTCTATACAATACATTGCTGTAGTCTACTAGTGTGTACTACCACATGGGTTTGTATGAACGAACGCTCCTATACATATGGTCATACTGTTATGATAAACTGTTATGATAACATAGATTAGTATGGTCTATACAATACTATTGCTGTAGTCTACTAGTGTACTACCACATGGGTTGTATGAACGAAGCTCCTATACGTATGGTCATACTGTTATGATAAATGTTATGATAACATAGATTAGTATGGTCTCTTACAAGAACTATTGCTGTAGTCTACTAGTGTACTACCACATGGGTTTGTATGAACGAACGCTCCTATACGTATGGTCATACTGTTATGATAACTGTTATGATAACATAGATTTAGTATGGTCTATACAATACTATTGCTGTAGTCTACTAGTGTACTACCGCATGGGTTTGTATGAACGAACGCTCCTATACGTATGGTCATACTGTTATGATAACCCACGTTATCGGCGGTTTCCTATACAGCGGTTAATGAAAATTGCCCTAACGATATGTTTTATATTTCGCAGTTACCTTTCCATGTCCACAGACCTTACCTGCCACAAGGGATTTGTAGACTTTTTACATGTGTAAGTGCTCGAAGCCTTTAAACTTTAAACACAACATTCTGGGTAATGGAAATTCATGAAATTAAACTGGTAGGAGAAATGAGATGAACAGCAGAAAGTTTAACCCATGAAGAGACTCCTGGACTAACACAAAATTATCTTCAGGCTCTGCAAATAGTAATGTGTGTGTTATATCCGATAAAGTATTTGATATGGTTATTTCATATTGATGATTTTAAATAGAACCTTATAACACACACATACCATGAATATCCTCTAAATGATATTTAGAAATAAACCTTTATAGAGGGAATAGTCACGATTATTCTCCTTTGCCCTCACTTAATTTGATTTAAACAATTTCAGGGAGATTTAATAAAAGTTTTTATCATTAAAAATGGTGCTAATTTGGCCCAATGTTATTTACCATTTGAAAGCTAATTGGCAAAATTAGCACCATTTTTTAAAGATAATCAGGGAGATTCAATAAAAGTTCTTATCGTTTAAAATGGTACTAATTTTGCCCCAACCAATCAGATGTTAGCTTTCAAATGTTAAATAAGATCTGATTGGTTGGGGCAAAATTAGCACCATTTTAAATGATAAGAACTTTTATTGAATCTCCCTGAAGAACTTTTATTACATATCCGTGATTGCATGATTGTAGTTCCCGCTATTGTCTGGCATTAAAGACGTCACATAAGAGGTCAGTAATCACAATTAAGTCAAGCTATGCCTCGGAATATCACCACAAAAGGGTAATCGAGACTTTAATACTGTTTTTAGCAGCTTTCTGATGCATAGAATAATATTTACTTAAAAATGTGATTATTTTCCCCTCAGAATAATTTACTAGCAGTAGCTCATAAAATGTACTTTGTAATAATAAATTAAATTAGCAAAGTGTCACCAAGTATTTTCTTATCACAGGTACATGTGTGAATTCAAGCATTCAGTCATCTTATAACCACTCCTCCTTCCAAAGACACTGTCTTGAGCATGCTCAGTTTGTGAGAGTGGGCATATCCAATGAGCAGCTTTGAGTTTGCTAAGAGGAGGGGAAGTGAAGGTTCAGGTTACTGAAGGGCTTGTTGTAGTCTGGGGGGTTGGGGCTATTAAACTTCTCCTTTTAATAGGAACCAATAACATTTGTTTTATTAATTTAAATACGGACATGTTCATTTTGATGGCCTTATTAACAAGTCCTTAAATGATCTGGTCCTCTAATCAAAAAGGTTAAAAGACAAATCATTATCTGATTGTACAGATGGTATTCTACATCCATAAGGCAAACAGTATGTTCTGTTCCCTTCTCAGTTCTGTGGCTGTTAATTTTCTCTATAGATGAAGTAGGAGCTGGTTCAGATGAAGATGACTCATACCGGAAGTGGAAGCAAAGTGACTATGTTGCTCTTTCTGTCTCCTATATTGATAATTAATATCACATTACAATTTAGACCCTGAACTATTACTTTATAACCATTGATTTTTGTAAAATATTTAGTCATATACAACTTCAGCCTCTCCTAGTAGTTATTATTATTATTGGACTGTTATATGTTTATCTTATAGCTCTGCAACTACTACATCAGGAATGGGTCATGCCATTTCTATGGTGGTATATGCAATGACCAGACATTTTTTAAAATGTTTATTCTTTTTATCTGGTACATGGACCTTAAGACCATATCCACTAACCTGGATATGTATCAGCTTCTCCCGATAACGTGGGTTTTCATAAAAGTATAATTGCGGCCGTACATTTACGAACGGCCGTTCTTACATAACTGTGCGCCTTTATAAATACACCACCTAGTAAAGGATAAGTGGATCAATTTGGTGTTTAAGATGCCTGGAAACTGTAGACTTACCTTCCAATGTTCCTGCCAAGCCTGGCCTGATCTGTTTTGCAATTGCAAAATGAATGGGGTAGACGGGGAATATCTCTGGAATGCCGAAGGATTAAACTGCTAGAGGTTTTACTATGTCTTAGATCAACAATCGAAGATCAAACCTATTAAATGTCTCAACATGGCCAGCAGTACTGGAGAGCAGACAACATTGTGGCACTGATTGTAATTAGCGATAAGCTCTGGTTTCCGAAGCGGAACCACCATTTTTTGTAATTATGAGGATCCGGTGGAACTTTCCGAATTTTAACACATTTTGGTGGTGAAAAGTCAAAACTTTAGTGTAGAAATGGCGGAAAAGGGTGTCAAATTTTAACTGCTTCAATTTGGTTCCACGGAAACGCAGGCAGAACGAATCTCTGTTACCCAATCCAAATCTATAGGTTAATGCTATTTACTACAATTCAGTGCTATTTACTACACTACTACTACGCATTTCAGTGAATTTTATAGTACAAAACACACGAACCGTAGATTTTCACATAATCACTGTCAAAAAACCAACAAACACACAGCAACCCACATTACACCGAATATGCATTTTCATTTGTGTTAGATTGTGTAAATGACACACCGTTAGGAGTTTACAGATTTGATTTAAGTTATCCTTAAATTATAATTATAATTATTCTGAAATTATAATTAAAATAATATTACAGAGGAACTCAATTCTAAGTAGAGATGTTCAAACTGTTAAATTTCGTTCTGTTTTCGAATTTTTGAAATTTTCGGAAAGTTTGAAAGTTCAAGTTTCGATTTTCGAAAATCGTCTTCTTTCGATTTTTGATAATTGTCTACTTTCGATTTTCAATTTTCGAAAATCGTCGATTTTGAAAAATCATCTACTTTCAATTTTCGAAAATCATCTACTTTTGATTTTTGATAATTGTCTACTTTCGATCTTCGATAAAGAACGAAAATTCAAAAAACTCGGTTTCCTTGAAATTCGGGAGTTTCGAAAATTTCGCCGGGACTTTCTCAAATATTTTTACATTATTCTTCTACAAAACATTACTGTTTAAGGCAGAAAAAAAACTTCTCTAAATTGTAGAACAAAAAAAAAAAATAAAAATCATTTTGAACTTTTCTTTTATTTTGTTGGCCTATTTGTTCTTTTTTTATAGATTTCCCATCATCGTACGACAATTCGGGGGAAATGGAGAAAGGTCGCGGAGGTCAGGGATGGGACGGGGATAATTCGCAATCCGTGGAAGGGAGCTAGGGGGGTGTCTCACAGTTCAGTGAGTCTTATCCCAGATGGAGAGGCAGGTTGCGTGCGAGATAAGATTTTGTACGGATGTTGTTCTGGTCCTTGAGGGAATATTCTGATTGAGCCAGAGATTACTGGGTGGTTTACAGGGTCAAATTCTGATGCTTTTTTTTCTTCTCTCGCTACAGATTCACATTATCACCCAATACGGATCATCTGGTGGATATTTTATAAAAATAACAAGCGATTACCAGCTGGTTGCAAATGGGGCAGAGAATGTGTGTTAGTCTGTGAAATCTATTGCATCACACTCTGCGATCATATAACAGTCGCTGATTGGCTGCAATCAATCTCACATTTTATAAACTATATTTCAAACAATCAGTGCATTATTTTCAATATTATGGTTGTGGGGAAACTTAAAGGATAAGTGAAGCTACAATACACATGACCCTGTATCTTACAACTATGCAGCATTGGGGGGAAATTAGCTCCTTAAATCTGTAGGTTTTTAAATTTTGTGAATTCTCTAGTCCCCCTTCCTTCTACCCATAATGCTAAATCTGTCATTTAACTACTGGATGATCTGTTTGTGACCTTTTTGTAATGAAGGTGGAGAAGTAAGAAAACCAATTGTTATTTATTTACTAGGAAGGAGGGTTGTAGAAAACAGGAAATACAATAAACCTGCACAATGACAGGCTATTTCATACAATAATGTTACCACTAATTAGACATTCTAAAATTCATTCATGCTCGTTTACATTTAATTCTACAATTCTCCTTTAAAATAAAATTATTTAAAAAAAAATGATGTTAGTTTTATGGTTACTGGTCGTTTAACATAAACAAAAGACACAAAACAGTATTTTCATTTTAAAGGGCAATTCCACCAGTCAAATGAAAAATTATAAATGGTAAATAACCCTCCAAACCCCAAAACTGCAATAATTAGATATTTGAGAGATGTAAGATTAACCTGAAATGCTGCCTGATGTTCTGTTACCCCTCTTTCTGCTTCCTGGCTCTTCCAGTTAGCAGCTGTCAATCATGGACATAACAGTTGACATCACAGCCAATGACTGAATGCTATTCCTCTATCTGCTTCTTCTGAACACGTGCAAGCTTGTAAAAGAGCTTGGAGAGCTCAGAAAGGAGGCGGGGTGATTTACCTATATATCATTTTTCATTTGAGGAGTTAACATGCCCTTTAATTTAAAAAAAGGTAAAAGGTATTTAAATAATAATATATTACTAAATAATATCTATATATAAAAAATAACATACTGTACATTTAAAGGATTGCCTATGTAACAGAACACAGTTATCATTTTAACTTTAAACAGTGAATACATACCAGAAGCACCAGAATTAATTCATTATTAGACTTTAAAGGGGAACTGTGGTCTCCAAACAAGTTAAGTTTAAATGAAAGGCCAGTTTCCTACCTTTAAAACGAGCCATCAACCACCTCTCTACATGCTCCACAGCCCAAGATATAAAGAAATGACTGACCAAAAAAAGTTAATGGGTGGGAGGCTGACATGTGACATTCCTAAGGCTTCTCCTGCACAGTGCCTCCGGTGAGCACAGCCTCAGACTCCCTCAGTGTGTGAGGGAGACAGGAAGTCCCTCCTCCTCTCTGCTGTGAAGTCCTGACAGAGAAGTTAAGGGGAGGTCTGAGTAACCCACGGCACCCGCGAGTGGGCGGGACTTAGCCACCCATGAGTGGGTGGGGCTTAGACACCATGAGTGGGTGGGGCCACTTTGGGCTGTAAGATAATGGTCTATGGGGGGCCTGCAACTGGAGGGACCAGAGGGGCTGCAAAGGGGAGGAGGAGACACAGGACAGATTGACTGACAGTTTCAGAGCAGGAAGCAGGAAGTGCAGGGGACCTGGTGATGCTGCTGCCATATCACACACAAAAATGTAAATATCTTCAAAACTATGTAAAATAAACAATGGAAATAAACTGCAAAAATTCCCAGGGGAGCAATTCCTATCAATTTACCTAAAGTCATTTTTGGACCACAGTTCCCCTTTAAATCCCCTTTACCTGTTAGCGAATATAGAAAAGTGACTGAGCAGTAAATGACTGTGAGATATAAAATGGGATAAGAATCCTTATTTTACTGCGTCTCCTACAAATCACTGAAATCCATTTTGCCCTGCGCCATTTATATATCTCATCATTTTTTTTTACAACGCCTCATATTATTACGGTATTCCCATCGTAATCATAACGCAAATTGCTGGGTTTGCAAATGGGCAGATGTGTATTAATAAATCTGCAAAGCGGCGATTACTGTAGGACTCTGTGATAAACCGAATAAAGCCAATACATAGGAAATCTATTCGTTGACTTCAGGGATCGTTAAAATGATTTAATCTGTCCAGCCAGGCAATTTACCAAAATAATCCAAAAAAATGATCATTTTATTTCCTGTTTGGCAAAATGCGTGGTGCCTGTGGCCGTTGATACGACAGTTATATGTGCAGTTTATTTTAATTACAGCTCAAGGAGGGGTTACCAAACTCACCCACGCTAATTATATTTATCTCGTTCATTATAAAATTGTCCGTTTACAAAGTGAAATTCACTCCATATCTTTACGGCCTCTTCTTTTCAAAACTTAATTGTCCATTATAAAGAAATATTGTACAAATTCCTGGTAATAATTTAGCTGTAAAAGTGTAGAAGATCACAATTTTCTGAATGGAATGTTTTGTTTTTATTTTCTGTTTTATTTTAGACGAGGCTCTAAAAGTTTTACATTGGACGCTTAATGGGAGAGGGTCTCATTTAATTTAATAAAATAGCCGTTGTTTAAGACAATAAACATATTTAGATACGGGGGCTGTGAACTCAATTTCATTTCATCCTTGTTTAGTGGAGTGAATACAGAAACAGATACAGCATAATACACAATTGAGTTGTGGGCATAGATGTATTTGATCTGTTTGCATAAAAAAATTACATTTTGCGCGCTACGAACTGCAGATTTTCGTGCATGCAACACTTTAACCTGACGGACAAAAACTGCGCCCTGTGGGACAGCCGAAGTGGGCATGTTATGGGTAGGAGAGGGTAGAGTATGCAGGTAGGTTGGATACCCATTTCGTAATGCTATACGTATGTTGGTTAGGTGTTTCTGCAAACAAGGAATGTTGCAAGTTACTGGTATTGATACATAAAGTAGAGTTGGGAAAGGGTTTGTCACTGTGAGATACGGTTAAAGCTATGGAAACGTCTTCCAGTGGACGTTGTAATGGCAGGTTCATGTCAGTTAATATTAAAAGCTGGATGAGTTTCTGCAAACAAGGAATGTTAAAGTTACTGGTATTGATTACAAGTAGAGTTGGGAAGGGTTTGCACTGTGAGAATGGTAAAGCTATGGAACTGTCTTCCAGTTGGACGTTGTTAATGGCAGGTTCATTGGTCAGTTTAATAAAAAACTGGAAGAGTTCTGCAAACAGGAATGAAGTTTACTGGTATTGATACATAAAAGTAGAGTGGGAAAGGTTGTCACCTGTGAGAATGGTAAAGCTATGGAACTGTCTTCGGTGGCGTTGTTATGGCAGGTACATGCGTCAGTTCCAACCAAACGCTTGGTAGACGGTTCGGCAAACATACTCGGTCATGTTACACCGTTACTGGTATTGATACATAAAGTAGAGTTGATCCAGGGAAATTTCCGATTGCCACTTGGAGTCAGGAAGGAATTTTTTCCCCTTCATAAATTTGGTGTTTTTTTTTTGCCTTCCTCTGGATCAACAGTTAGGCAGGAAATAAGGATATTGCTAGATGGGTTGGACTGGATGGACCTATGTCTTTATTCAACCTCAAATACTATACTATATTGTACTATACTATACTGTACTGTACTGTACTGTACTATACTATACTGTACTATACTGTACTATACTATTCTATACTGTACTATACTATACTATACTATACTGTACTATACTATACTGTACTATACTCTATTACGCTACTGTTCTATGCTATACTGTACTGGTACTATACTATACTTGACTGATACCTATACTGTACTTTATATACTATACTTACTACTATACTATATTACTTACTATACTGTAACTATGCTGTATATACTGATAATATACATACTATACCTACTATACTGTACTATACTATACTGTACTATACTATACTGTACTATACTATACTTTATACTTATACTATTATACTGTACTGTACTATACTATACTGTACTATACTATATGTACTATGACTTACTATACTATACATACCATACTGATACTGTACTATACTATACTATACTTATACTATACTATACTGTAATACTACTATAACTGACTGTACTGTAATATTTACTATACTGTACTATATAACTATACTGTATATAAAAACTATACTGTACTATACTATACTACTATACTATACTAACTATACGTTACTATGCTGTACTATACTATACTACACTATACCTGTACTAACTATACTGTATATATGATATACTATACTATACTACACTATACGTACTATACGTACTATACTATATTACTTACTATACTATACTATTACTATACTGTACTATACTATACTGTACTATACTGTACTTTATACTATACTATACTGTACTATGCTGTACTATACTATTACTATCACTATACTGTACTATACTATACTGTACTATACTATACTATTAAACTATACATACTGACTATACTGTACTGTACGATACTGTACTGTACTATACTATACTGTACTATACTGTACGATACTGTACTGTACTATACTGTACTGTACTATACTATACTGTACTGTACTATACTATACTGTACTGTACTATACTGTACGATACTGTACTGTACTATACTGTACTGTACTATACTGTACTATACTGTACTATACTCAGTTGCGATAGCGTTCGTAAGGGTTACCAGCGCCTAAAACAAAGAATTGCGATAGTTCGACTACTGCAGGTAATGTAGCGCCGAGAGGTCCGTAAAACCACCGTACGCGATATGTTTCTACGATTAATCGATGAGGTACTTAAATATACCGCAACAATGCTCGTACGATATTCGCCAATGATATACTTAACTATATAGATATATATAATCTATGTAGATATCATATACCACGGAAAACTCACCAGAGCTGCAGATGTACCTGTAGCAGATTTACCGGGCGCGGGCGCGGCTCTGGGTGAATTCTCTGATATATGCTGGGGCGATAATATTACATAGGCCTTCCAAGGGCTTTGCAAGTGCTCTCTACGGTCTCGTGCAGGCCCCGCAAACCTCGGCAAACATTGTCGCCTTACCAATTAACCACGGTTTAGTACAATTTTTAGAATCCTGAAAAGAGCGCTGCGGAACACTGGTAAATGAGGCGTTAATTCTTATTAATTTATGGAAGTATGGCAGCCATGGAATGCTGGGAGTTTAGTCTGGAAGGTGGCAAAAGCCTTGCCCAGTGGTACCTTTGGTTACCATACATGGGCTTAGCCACCGTGGAATTTAAGCATCAGATTAAAATATTATGGGATCAATACATCAGCCAATCCAGCATTACCCCCTTTCACTGGCTATTGCAGATGTTAATAATACAAGCTACGGGTCTATTGGGTTACGGTGATGTTTTGCCGGAGCAGAATATCCACTTATTTTAATATTTCTGAAAAGGTTTCTATTTCTATTAATGTGTGAAGACTTTACACAACCAGTTCTGAATAAATGCTTGATCAATAATCATAACACGTCAACACACACACATTATAAAGGCCTGTACATAACATAAATCCATAGGGTATTGTTAATCAGATTTTCTCTTAATGTCTTGTGCAAACACACAAACATAATATAGCAATATGGTTGATCATTACAGGAGAATAACAGATAATGTATTTTACTGCCAAACCTCTCCTACGCAATTTATTCCTCCTCAATGTCAATTCCCATTTTATACCACTGGGGGTCACTAGGTTGGGCTCTATAGTTTGCAACTTTCCTTGCTTTGAATCTGTTGGAATTTGCATTTTTTTTTTTACATGTTATCAATTTCAACACCTTGGGGCTTTTCAGGATTCTTATAGACATATTTGTTACTTCTTATTATAATTACAATTAATTATGGTATATCTGCCCTTGGTCATTCTTCTACAGCGGCACATGTTGGTAAGATCCAGTTGGAAAAGCAGCCAGAGAGCTAAGGAAAACAACACAGGATATGAAAAGTTGGGCTACATTCTAACACCAATGTTTACCAGGGTAAACTTACAAAGCTTAGACATGTGTGGACGGAAATGACTATTCAGGCATATATATATTTCTGTTCTGTGTTGTAGCCAGACAATTCAAGACCCACATCAGCTTCCCCTGTGACTCGATAACAGTATACATAGAAAAAAGAAGGCCCAGTTAAAAAATCGCGTATTTCTATTCTAGGCGGGTGGGGGGACCGAAAATGTTGCCTAAAAGTAATTCCATAGGAACCCTCATTTGATCGAGCGGAATTTTGTACCAAACGTGCATCGATCGGTCGGGTGACAGAAACTAGTCTTAACCATGGTACCCAGTGAAAAAAAATGGCCAAAGTCTGTGCTCAGTGAACCATTCCCTCACTAAGTGTCATGTGCCTCAATGTTACAAGGTGTGAATTGTGGGAGCAGGTGTGAATAAATTTGGTGTTATCGCTCACATCTTATACTGGGCACTGGATGTTGGACATGGCACACTCGTGGAAAGAAACTCTGAGGATTGATAAAAAGAATGTTGCTCTACATAAAGATGGCCTCCTAGGATATAAAGAAGACTGAAACATAGGGATGGCTGGAAATTACGTTTTTGGGTAATCCTCGATGTAGTGCCAATTTGATTAGCTCTCAATGTATCGTTTGGGAACCCCAAATGTAGTGGTCGATTTACGGTAACCCTCAAATGTATCGTTCGGTAACCCATCAAATGTATCGTGGTCGATTTCGGGAACCCTCAAATGTTCGTTCGACCCTAACACCTCAAATGTAGGTGTCGATTTCGGTAACCTCAAATGTATCGTTCGGTAACTCAAAGGGTTAGTGTCGATTTCGGTAACCCTTCAAAGTCATCATTATGGGCATTCTCGAATGTAGAGGTTCGATTCCCGGTAACCCTAACATGTAAGTTGGTAACCTTTCAAATGTGTTAGTGGTCGATTTTGGTAACAGCCCAAATGTATCATACGGTAACTATCGAATGTAAGAGTGCGTCGATTTTGGGGTAACGCTCAAATGGTATCAATCTTTTCCCCGGTGAACCTCTCGAACTGGTAGCGGCCGCCGATTTGGTAACGCTCAACCCCATGTAGCGTCCCCGGTTCAACCTCGAATTGCCCTAACCCCTTGAATGATGCTTACGGAGAACACGTTACACTGCCAGATGGGGGAAGGAAGTGATTTTGATACAAGTTTTGGTGACCAGTGAATGTTCCCAGGACATTGCCCAAGGTCACAGCCATTTACAGTAAGTTGCCATTTTTATTTGTAACTGTTAATTGCACTCCGAACCTTCTGAACTATCAGTTCTACACATAGACTATAATGGGTTAGTTTCCAAACTACCGAACTACAACTTTTATGAAGCTCAGTAGTGTCGGAAACGAACCAAACTTCACTAAATTTGGCCTCTCTATCAAAACCTGAAAACTGGCTCATCCTGGTGACCAGGACCATACAGTTAACAGGAGAGGTTCCCACTCAGAACACGCCTCCTTAGTTGGGTGGACCTGCTCATTGTCATATCCAGTTTGTCTTTTGCCAATAGACGTACAAGTGATCGCCACCATCTGCTTGCAAGAGGTTAAAGGGAGAGTATAGTTCGGCCTGTTCATGCTAAGACCATACGCACCAACTATTGGCTAGAGGAGACTGAGGGGGCCACCACAAATATGGACACTTTGGGCACAGGTTGGACCTTTTACTGGGGTGAACTCACTTTTGTTGCCAGAGACTTAGACTCAACGGTCCCTGCTATGTTACCTCTGTATTGATTAAAACACTATCTGGGTTATTCTATAAAAGTTCTTATCGTTTCAAAATGATGATGACACTGTTTATGAATCTCCCTGATTGTTTAATATCAATAGAAACCATTTGATTAATCGTATTGACTCATAAAGTGGATTTCAGCTATTTCATAGGGTCACATGAACTAACATATGGGATGTCAATACGGCCATAGAATTCGCTCGGTGTTAACCGCCTGACAGTAGTTTTACAGGACAAACGTGGTAAATTTGTGGGTCAGAAATAAAATAACGATTGCAGATTATAAACGTTTCACTCACGAGGTTTACTTATACCCACCTTGTAAGTGGCCGTTAAAAAATAAACCCTCCCTTACTGGAAAGTCCCAGATAACGCTGCAGGTTTACAAATAGAGCTTAATGAGGTTGGTGGATATTTTCCCAGCTCTGTCTGACAGTTCTCCAGGACAATGCACGAAAGACGCGCCCCATGTAATGACTGGATTCCCAGCATGCTATTCTGTTAAAAATCACGGAGCCTTCGAGCACCCACCACTATTATCTTTGTCACAGTTCTTCTGATGCGTAAATCACAATTTCCCTGTTTCTTATTGATCACTTACGTAGTTAGTAAGTTGACAGGTTTTGCTTGATGTGGATCACAGCAATCCAGCAGGGGGACATCATTCATTCCCTTTTATTTGAGTTATTGTCCTTTCGTCTAGCATCTCGATATCGGCGTCCAAGCGGACGCCGTTGCAACAGTCCCCTTAGCTATGCGGGGGAACTACAGTATTTCGGGCATTATAATACGAATAGGGGAAAGGCCCTAGAAGTTAGCTGGTCTCTTGGGCTGTGGGGATGCGGCACCAACAATCTTTGGCTAATTAAATGACACTTTGTGAAAATTAAGGGATCTTCCTCCCTCCCCCGCTGGTCGAGGGCAGATATATTGGGGTGGTTGTTACAGATGAGGCCAGGTGGTTTTTCTTTTAACCTTCTCTATCGCACAAGTTATCAGGTCACACATTTAATCATGGCTTGTAGCACTGACTCTTCTGGCGCACGTTTTGGTTTGCAACACGTAACTTCATCTTTACCACATAGACTTGCAAAGTGCAGGTGAACAAGCTCATTCTAAGTTTTTAATCTTCAATTTAAAATTATTTAAAGGGCAAGTTCCATCTTTACTACAATTAAGTTTAGCACTTCCCACGATACATCCTAAAGGAAGCTCCATTCTCGCAGCATTCTTAGAAGATGATAGATGACTAGGGGGGCCTGGACGGTAGGGGGGGCCTGCGAGAAGTAGAGGGGCGGCCTTGCTGGACAGTGGGGGGCCCCGGACCCGCTAGTGAGGGGGGCTGCCACAAGCCCCCTTACCCTGTTCTTAAAAACATCTAATCGCGCATTGAATGAAACATACACGCGTATTCGTGTTTTTAAAAGACTCCGGAACCCGAACCGCGAGAGTTTGGGTCTTTAAACAGATAATAACACGTAGTTCATTCATACTGCTGCGACAGACTGTTTTAAAGACTAGACGAAACTATTGGCTAAGGGTCAACTGCACGTTACCCGAGCCCTGTTAGTCATCTCTAATGGTCGGACACACTTGACTCTTTACTTGCGGGGTCGGTCACGTGGCGTCCTTTTTGTGAAAAAATCTGTCAGCTGAATAAAGGATTGGTCTTTGCAATGACGTTTCTAGCCTTGGCCCCCAAGGCAAAAGAACTAGTGGATGCCCAGTGTGCTACCCCCAGCAACTCCCAGTCAGCGTTTAGCGGCTAGGCCCCACTAGGCTGTCTGGTGGTTGCTCCCCCTGTGTTGGTGCTTAGAACGAAAACCAATAGATGTGGAAGGGGGATGGCCTCTCACATCCCCGCTGCCCGTGATTCTTGGTTGCTGCACCCTTTTGCAGCCCGCATATGCGATCAAAAAATGTTAGGTAAACATTCAAAGGAATCGCAGCAATGAGCGCAGGGTAGGCACAGAATCTTGTGCATAACGTGATCCATTGTGCGATCTTCTAGTGGGGCTTTGCCTTCTCACATTGCTGCTCGTTAGATCCTGCTCTCCTGGTTCGCTGTAATTGTAACATGTATCTCAGTAACAGAGCCTAACAACTCCACACATCTACATAGCAAACAAAGTGTTGCAATTTGCAAATGAATCTGAAGTTGAAGTGAAGGCGGGGGAGGTGCAGATGCAGCTAATAGGACTGAGGGAACAGTTTAAATGCCAGGTTTAAAAAGCGTGTTTACAGACTTATAACAGTGGCCCTATGCACTAGCAGCCGGAGACCCTATCCCTGCTCTTCTTCCTTCACCCAAACTTCCACTGAAATGATTAAAGGCTTCTGGGAAAGTGCTCTCTTGGAAAGTATTAATAGGAAGTTGCTGGCACTGAAGGCTTAATGGCAATACTCTGGAAAGAAAAGATAAGTCTCTGAAATGTATATATGGAAAGTTGCGTGGCACTGAAGGGCTTAATGCGCAATACTCTGGAAAGTGCTTGTCTGCAAACATCCCAGTTTAAGTAGAAAAGTCTGCTGGCACTGAAGGGTTAATGGCAAACCTGAGAAATGTGCTCGTCTGCTTGACAGTATTTATACGGAAAGTATGCTGTGCACTGAAGGGTAATGGCCAATACTTGGGCAAAAATGCTGTCATCTGAAAGTATTAAAGGAAAGTCTGTGGCACGAAGGGTAATGGCAATTACCTGCGGGAGAAAGTGCTGTCTCTGAATCGTAGTATATAGGAAAGTCTGCTGGCACTGGTTAATGGGCAAACTTGGGAAAATGTGGCTCTGAAAAAACACGTATTAATAGGAAAGTTGCTGCACCTGAAGGGTTCATCATGGCCAAACTCTGGCAAAAGTGCTTGTCTCTGAAGAGTATTAACAGGAAAGTAGCGCGGCACTGAGGGTTAATGGACAATACTTTGGGTAAGTGTGGAACTACAAAGTATTAATAGGAAGGTCTGTTGGCACTGAAGGGTTTTAAATAGAATACTCTGACGGCATGCGATAGAATACGAGTTCTGTCGGGGGGATCTGTCAGACTATGCGCAGGGGAGCAGAGCTGCCGACCGGGGACTAGTACCTTACCTCTATCTGGCTCCTTGAAGTTTTTGTGGAAGAATCAGGAAGTAAGACACCAGATCAGTTTTTTTAACTTGAATTATAAAAAAAGTGCTAATCAGTGGAAGATACACTTAAGGACAAAATACAACTTTAAAAGTTAACTTTACATTAAAAAAATATAAAAAGTACTTTGGCCAGGGGGTAGGAGTGATATTCCTACCTCCCCACTATCCCATTTCATTGAGGAGCACGCGCGCAACAGTGTTCATCTAAAAGATGCTCACCGCACTGCATCAAAGGCACAGCCATAAGAACCAATTATACTTTGTAGGCTCACATCGCACACGTCGAATTATCGATACGAATAGTCCAGTTATTTTTGCTACAAAAAATAAGAATGTTTCTGCAGAAAAAAGAAACAGATTTCCTGGCCACGTACGTTATACAAAGTGATTATCGTTACAATATTGAAAGACATACTAATAAGATTATAGTATGACTATATACTATATTATATTACCTATATATTATATGAGAGACTATTAAACGATTGCTTTGGTATGGCCGATTGTGTGCACACAACTTTTCGCCAAAAACATTCTGGTTAATAAAGAGAGAAAGTTCACTCCTGCCGTAACTGAAATTCCTTTGGGCTCCTCCACGATTAGTTGGCACATGACAATTCTCCTCTCTGACTATTGGGCCAATACATGTTAGTTAAAAGTGGGAGGAGCTCTGAAAAACTGACCAGCTTTCTCCTTTAAGATATACATTCTCTTTTAAAACACTCACCATATTGTAAATTGTATTATCATTAGAATTTTTGGTTAGGGGATCAGTCAGTCAAGTAACACAAATTCTCAATTCCTGAAAAATGACTTTTGCTGTGTGAACATGGCTCTGTTGGGTCACATAGAGGCTCCTATTACCGTAAAACACCATAAACGAGAGACACAACCCGCGCAGTTTTACAATGTTCCCCGAGAGTTTTAGTTACAGGCATTAGTTGAACCTTTCTATTTTATTTTGACAGATTTAAAAAGCTCCCATTTATTAAAGTTGCCTGACCTTGTTCTTAAAGAAGAATGTACAATGGACATTATAACATAACAGATCAGGTTATTCTATTGATAGTGAGTGATTACCACTTTCCTCCCGTTGGGTTATTATATATATTCAAACAGCTTTTAGTGGGAGCCGTGGAGTAGATCGTTGTCCTACAAGTTCAAAATTGGCATTCGGTTAGATGAGTGGTTTATTTGACATTGTTGAAATAAGACGTACCCTCAAGCACTTGGCTTCTACTGCTACGCGGGAAATGAAAGAGCATAGGGGCCGGAACGACAGCCTCTGAGAGAGTCAGCCAATCAAATACGGTCAGAGTAGCGGAGGAGCCAAGGATACGAGATTGGGTAACGTTATTGCTGTGCAGATTTCTAGGGTTTTTAAGTTGGTGGTCTAAGGTCATGGGGGGGGGGTTGGGGGGTTCGGACAGTGTATGATATCGGAGGGTTGACGAGACTTGCCTGCACATTGCCAGAGTCCTCAAGGAGGAAACGGAAGTAAGCGGCACTGTATTACACCAGAAAGCCTCCTACTCTTCATTTTCTGGATTTTCTAGATGTAGATGGGGGGGGGGGTGGATCCCTGACGAGGGAATTTTGGGCTCCCTGCACATGCCCAAAGTCTTTCCGGAGGACCAGGAAAGGGACAGGAGATTACTGGATTGACCACCTAAGCGTCTACTCTTCAGGCACTGCAGGAAACCTTAAGAAGCAGAGAAGAAAGGATTTCTTATTGTAAAACAACCAATGGATAAGCAGTGAGCCGTTAAAGGGCATGTCTACCCACCAACACTAAAATTTTGCACCAATAGGCCCCACTGTGCAGTGTTGAAAATCCTTACTTTTCTCTTCTGTCTTAGTTCTCCTGCTAGGGCCTGCTGAAAACGCCAGAAAGTAGGAGGCTTTCATGGTATCATCCGGGTTTGCCTGCCATCTTCTTGTCCCACTGCAGGCTATATGCATACTAATAGGAAACTACTGAAACATGCTCATGTCTCTGACATGCCACGAAACTGCACAAAAGACATGACCTTTTATGGGGTATCCATGATGGATAAAGTAGTTTTACGCAATCCTTTGTGAAGTGAGTGTGTGTTTCTGGATTGCTACAGACCATTCTGTTGAATGCTGTGAGCCTCACAGAAAGTCGTGCCTTATAAGGGGACGTCAGTTAGAGTGAGAGGAAAAGGATACTAAGCCTGGGCAAAACAAGTACTAGATAAAGGCATGCAGCAACACAGATGAGGTATTTTTTCCACTTTGGTTTCTTCACCTCAAATCTATTAAAGACAATTAGTTGAGGTTTGTACCGTGTTAGCCATAACGAGAAGAAAAGTAGAGCTGTGATACTTTTTTTGGCTCAACTGATAAAAAAACATCCAGCGTGAAGGGAAGGGGCTAGGAATTCCCGAAAGCTTTGCTTACAAACTTGTTTCTCTTATTAGTTAGCCCAATAAAAGGTTCACAGGCTTCGTTTTTCTCAACCAATAAGAATCTGATCCTTGTGAGATGTGCGGGTATTGTTAAAACACATTGATTGATTGGCATCATGAGGCAATGTATACAATGGTATTGTTAATTATGGGAACGATGCTGAACATAGACCTTCGAATTGTTGCACAAAAAATGTTGAATCGTTATTACAAGTTACCCCACACGCTGGTCCGGCAGGCTCACGGCGGCATAAAGTTGAGTCATTGTTCAGGCTATGAAACACGTTGGAATGCGGAGGGGGCACTGTGACATGTACCTACTCCATGGACAGGTTAACATTCCTGTCAGTTAACTGTCTACGGGTAAGACCAAGTAAATCAAACCATAAGGGACAGGAACCATCCTGGGAAGGTGGATACGCCCCTCAGATCCCAAAGCGTGGATTGATAGTGTCTGATAAACTTATAGGGGCTTTGCTTCTGGTTCTGGTTCCAGTTGCAGGGTCACTCCCGGGAACCTTCAGGAGAGAACATCAACAATTCTTTTCTGTCTGTACAGAGGGCGGGGATGAGCTCAGCTAATAGGACTGGAGCGAAACAGTCTTAAAATGGGCAGGTACAAAAGCTGTTACAGACTTTATAACAGTGACCACGTGACTAGCAGCCAGGAGATCCCTATCCCTGCCATCTTTCTTCTTCCACCCACCTTCACCTCTGCAAATGATTCCTAAGGCTCTGTGAAAGCTTTGTCACTCGGAAGTACCTTAATAGGAAAGTCTGCTGGCCCAAGGGTTTTAATGGGCAATATAGGGAACAGTGCTGTCTCTGAAAGTATAATAGGAAAAGTCTGCTGGCACTGAAAGGGGTAATGGCTCAATACTCTGAGTAAGGCTGTGTCTCTGGAAAGTATTAATAGGAAAGTCTGTTGCTTCTCTGGCACTGAAGGGTTAATGGCAATTACTGCGGGGAAACGTGCTTTGTCTCCTGAAAGTTTGAATAGGATAAGCTCTGCTGGCACTGATAGGGCTCAAGGGCAATACCTTGGGGACAGTCGCTGTCTCTGAAAAAGTAATTAATAGGAAGTCTGCTGGCCGAAGGGTTATGGCAATACTCTGTGAGAACGTTGCTGTCTTGAAGTCTTAATAGGCAAAGTCGCTGGCATGAAGGGGTTTTAATGGCAATCTTGGGCTAGAAACATGCCTGTCTCTGAAAGTATTAATAGGAACTTGTTGGCACTGAAGGGTTATGGCAATACTTGGGTAAGTCGTTGGAACAATGACTAGTAATTAAAGGAACAGTCTTTTGTCCGCTGATCCCCAGGGGTTTCCTACTTCTTAAAGTATACTCTGCAGGTCATCGCGCATAGATTTTATACAGAGTTGTCGGGATCTGTCAGACTATGCGCCGGAGGACGCGAGCTTCTCCGGACCCCCCCCCCCGGTTTATCCCGGCGGAGGAGACCTTACCCTCTTATCATGGCTCCTGATTAGTTTTGTGGACAGGACCGGAAGTCGGAGGAAGGTTCCTACAGATCCAGTTTTTTTTACACTGAATAACAAAAATCTAAGTCCTGTCTACAAGCAAGTGGAGAGATCACTTTAAAGAACAACTCACTTTAAATTTAACTTTCATTAAAGAAATATAAAAGTACTTTGGCACCAGGGGGTTAGGGATTGAGTAGTCCATACCTCGCCAATACCAGTTATCATGAGGAGACACAGCGGCAACCAGTTCATACTAAATGATCTACCATGCCCTGAAATCAGCAAGCACAAAAAACCTTTTATACATTTGTAGGCAATACAAGTCGATATATATCGAACGAATAGTCATTTAGCTTGCGACAAAATAAAGAATGTTTGATGAGAAAAAGAACCAGATCTCCAATTGGCCACCGTACATATACAAAGTATGATGCTATCGTCATAATGAAAGCCCATACTATCAAGATTCTAAGTATGATTATCTTACTATATTATATTACTACCTCACTTTTCTTTTTTTATTCTTAGCGGACTATATAATGTCCCCCCCTGCTTTGTGTATGTGTTTCGCAATCGTGTGATACACATACTTTTCGAAAACACAAAACATTCTGGTTACACATAACAGTCTGAGCAAATTCCACTCATGCAAGTTGGAACCCATGAAATCTTTGGTCCCTCCCCTTACAATTAGTGTCACTGACACTTCCTCCAGCTCTGTTAATCTGGCACCCGCACTATACATGTTAGTTAACACAAGTGGGAGGAGCTTTGAGAAACGCCCGTTTCTCGTTTAAGATAATCCATTCTCCTTTATTAAAACAAATCCACCATATTTATTAATTTATTATCATTTAGAATTTTGTTTAGGGGAACTTCTTGTAACCAATTTTCAATTCCTAAAATGAGTTTTGCTGTGAAACAATGGCTCTTGTTGCGTCACATAGAGTACTCCTAATTCGTAAAACACATCAACGATGAGACAAACTCACGCCCAGTCTTTACAAGTATCTATTACAGAGAGTTTTATTACACGGAGGCAATGAAACCTTTCCTCTTTATCCTTTACAGATGTTTAAAGCTCCCATTATTTTTCAAAGTTGCTGATCTTGTTCTTTAATAAGAAAATGACAATGGACATGATCAACATAAACCGATCGGTTATTCATCTGAATACGTGATTGATTCCTTTCCTCGCGGGGTTATGCTCATCATATGTCCACAAGCTTTTAGCGGGGACGCACCGGGAGTAGACTCGTGTTTGTCCTAACAGTCAACCAATTGGCTACGGTTTCGAGACATGAGTTGGTTTATCTGGACATTGTTGAAATCAGACTACCCTCAGCCCATGCCTCTACGGCTTACGCCCGGGAATGCCATGATTAATTGCAGCAGTACGCGCGCCGGGCCGCCAGCCTCTGCTGAGAGTCAGCCAATCACATGACGGTGCATCAGTAGAGGGAGCAAAGGTACGACCCGATGGGGTAAGTCTATTCTGTCAGATTCAGGGTTTAAGTGGTGTTCCAAGGTGCATGGCGTGGGGGTTCCGTGGGGGTGTTGCACTAGCTGTATGAATCGGATTGGGTTGTGACGAAGCCTCTCGCCTGACCAAGCCATGATGACTCGAGAAGGCCACAAAATGGAAGTACGCAGGCACGATGCTATCTACATCCACAGAACAGGCCCTTTACTCTTCACTTTCTGGATTTCATGCATTTAGAGGGGTGCGTGCGGTGGATCCCGAGAGGGGAATCTGGCTTCCCCTGCACTGCCAAAGTTTTCAGTTGCAGGACAGGAAGGGACGATATGATGACATGACACGCTCTAACTCTTCAGGACTGCAGGAGCCCTAAGAAGCAAGAGACGAAAGGCACTTTCTTTTAAACCTACACACAATGGATCAGCAGTGCCTCTCTTAAGGGCACTGATCTACCCACCCAACTATAAACTTTTGCCAACTACTGGACCCACTGTGCAGTGTTTGAAACATCCTACTTTCTCTTTGCTCCTTTATTGTTCTCTACTGCGGGACCATGCTGAATGAAAGCCCCAGAAAAGTAAGAAACGAAAGAGGAGCTTTCTGTGTATCATCCAGGTGCCTGCCACATCCTTGTCCTCACGAGGCTCATATGATATAACTAGGCAAATATGAAACATGATCATGCTCTGACAGGGCACGAATGCATCAGACATGACCTTTATGTGTGTATCCATGCATGGATAAAGCCGTCTTGTTACCTCCAAATACCCTTGTGAAAGGAGTTGGTTTTCTGGATTGCTACCGGCCCATTCGTGAATGCTGGGTGCCCTTTAAGAAAGGTCGTGTCCTTAAAACGGGGAGCGCCACGTTAAGAGTGAGAGAAAGGATACTACAGCCTGGGCAAACACAGTACTAGTTAGGCATGTCAGGCAAACACAGATGACGGTATTTTTTTACTCCTTATGGGTCTTTCTTAACCTCCATATCATTAATAGCAATCGTTTGAGGTTTTTGTCTACCGTGTTAGCTCTAACTCTAGAGAAGAGAAAGTAGAGCTGTGATTACATTTTTTTCGGCCAACTAGATACAAACATCCAGCCTGATCGCAGGGTCGGTACGCGATTCCCAAGCCTGCTGAACTTTTTTTTACCTAGTTAGCCAATAAAAGGTTATATTACCTAGCTCTACGTTTCTTAGTCTCAACACCCGAATTTGTATTTAGAATGCTGTATGCCTGAGTACTGTTGGTTGTAAACACACTCATGCATTCTGATGGCATTGAAGGCATATTTTATTCAAATGTTAATTAGTAACTAATTGGGAGCTGCGACAAGACCATTCGAAATGTTTGCAAAAATCGTGACATGATTCATTAACAATGTTACCCCCAAGCTGGCCCAGAGGTCTTTTCCGCAATAAAGTTCTGAGTCAATCTTCAGGCCTATGAACCACGGAATGGGGAGTGGTGCAGTGTGATATAAGATCTAATCTGTGTCCATTAGTTTTGACAAGCGTCGTGATTTGTTTAAGGTATTATATCCCCTGCAGCTCCATCTGATTAAAATATCCCTACATCTTAGGTATTTTCGAGTTATATATCCCGGTTTGTTATCTCATCATGGAAGTTGAAGTTCTTACCAAGGACCACTGGGAACAATGTTAGATGTGGCCCCAGTCGGTTCATGTTGACACATAATCTCGTAGTGGCTGCCCTACCATGTTGAGCAATTCAGTTTTTCGGGGCTTTCTCCCGTTGGTTCCCCATTCTGTCCTCACTGGCAAATGCTTCGGGGGCTGATCTTGATTATGTGCATCTGCTCGGTTTATAACAGTATATTAGGTCGCCTTAAAGGACCAGGATTTTTTTTTTGTTCGAGCGGATTTCGCTATCTTGAACCATCACTGTCCTCACCGATGTCCCCACAGATAAATGCTCTTAGTCATTATGAAGCGTGACTATTTCAGCGGAATGAACGATTTAACTCGTAGTAGATCCTGGGACTGCGGCACTGAACTGTGATTAATTGAGGCTTAAATCACCAGTTCCCACCTTTGTAACTAGTACAGCAGTCAGTATAGTCAATTCCAAAAAATCAAG
Source organism: Hymenochirus boettgeri (assembly GCA_019447015.1). NCBI lineage: Eukaryota > Metazoa > Chordata > Amphibia > Anura > Pipidae > Hymenochirus > Hymenochirus boettgeri. Next base: position 265,545,458 of record CM033472.1, read on the forward strand.
CATTTTTATTGACCCTCCGTAAAAGTTCACTATGAGTGGCCAGGGCCTAGTGTTAGGTTTCCCGTTGTATTTTTAACATTTTTCAGGTACTTCAGCAAAACAAATACAACGAACATGGACCACCAATACTGGAGAGGTTAAGCTAAGGACACGCGATCGCGAGAAGGACACAAATGTCCCCACATTCTATATATGGCTTCTACTGGCTAATAGATGGATATAAACCGCAAGCAATAGGAAACCTCTGGTTTTTTCAGGCTAGCGTAAACCACGACCGTCATATGGCACTCCACACTCGTGTAAGGGACATTTGGTTTGAAGGGTTTCCACCGCTAAGAACGAAATGGATTCATTTCTATACGCCTGGACTGTGTCAATCAGGGGAGGTGTCTGGGCATTAACTTTGGGCTTGACATATAATATTGTGAACCTGTGGAACCCACCTGAAGGATTTTTCTGGGTGGCTGTGGTATGTCCTATCTGGTAAGGTTAACATTACTGTCGACACCTGTCAGTTCTGTACCCTGCTTAAGACCACAAGAATATATAGACATACTATGGGACATGGGCATAACCTGAGGAAGGGTGGATCCGCTGCACCCAGCACCAGTTGGATGCTTATGTCTGAATAAAATTATAGGGGTGTTGTCCTCGGTTTTCTGGTTCCAGTTTGCAGTCTCCCTCCGGCGAATCCTTTCATGGCGACGGATCACCATCAACAATCTCTTTTTCTCTGTCACAGAACACCACAAGTTAAAGTCCGCTGGTCCTCCACACTTCGCACCTTCAGCCAACTCATCAAGCCGAGTGTTCCAACCCGTTCCACTCACCCTTGATTGTAATATATCCTTCTAAAGGCCTGGGCCATACATATAGACTATTGATATGGTGTAACATCCAATGTGGAACGACCGGATCTTTTTACCATTTTTATCATCAGTGGTGTAGGGCGTCAGTCGGCCTCTGATATTTAGGGAATGCACGGGGAAAATTTATGGTTTTCTTTCGGTCGTTATCGGGCCCTTTACTTTTCAATACTCATTGGAGAATTCCGTTTGACTATTACATTAGAGTTGTACTGCGCTACATCTCTTGGACTCTCGAGCTCCCAGTATTTACAAAGTTCAATTTTCTATATTTATACAGCTCCTACAACAGTTTGCTGTGAGTCTGTATGTGTGTTCTGTAAACTGACATTATCCTTATATGACCCAATATGAAGTACCCATTCTCCTAAACTGCAGTGCTTAGTACTCATGTGTTCGCCCCTGCAATTTTTGCAACCTATTAAGTAACTTAGTAATCGTAACGTCACCATGTTCTGTTTTTAGATGCCCCACTAAAAATGAATATATTTCATATCAAGGTAAATCTCATCCCCCCTTCTCAATCATTCATCCTCTAATCTTTTACACCTGCCGCTCCTCCGCAGACACCCCAGTAATACAGATGGGGTGGTAGACACAAATGTGTTTAACGTGCACTCTGGAAAATAATGTTACTGAAAACACAAACGGGTTCCGAGATTTCAAGTGGGAGTGAAATATCATTTTAAGGAGATGCAGGGTACCGGGGACGGGAGAAACCGTAACATGGGATTGTAGCTTGGCAAATAGTTAAGTAAATTGTAGAATACACGATATTTATTACGATATACCGCATTTGTTTATACCAGAACTGAAGCTTGCATTGTAAGATACTTAATCCCTTCAAATCTAAAAGGAGTTATGTATTTGTTTGCCAAGAACCTATAAATCCGCTGTCTTACTCTTAGGCCTACTAGGATTGATGTTTTTAAATCAAACTTCTCCTTCTCTATATCTTTTTTAAAGGTCTCTCCACTTCTGTTTTAGTAGTTTTCGGGACATCCCGGTTCTCTTGAGAACGGGAGGTAACAGGCGCCTATGCTTACCCTTCCTTGTCTCCAATAGAACCCCACACGGAGCCAGGCAGAGAAGCGCTAAGAAACTTCACCCCAGCTCCTGCGCTCCTCCCAGGCGCCTTACGATCGACAGGTTCCGACGACCGTCTTTACTATGCCACTAGATCGACGCATCTCCCCTTCCCGCGCATAGACGAACAAGGAGCCTTCGGGGACCTGTCAGACCAAGCCGTGGGGCGACCCCCCGCGAGCAACGTTTACCTTCCTGGCTCCTGTGGTTTCTATGAATGAACGGAAGGTGAAGCACAGACTCCTTTACCTCCGTTCTTCAATGAAACTGGTATTCCCAAAAACATCTAAACGAGGAGTGATTACCTTAATGTCACCACCCCAAACAATGGCAATTTAGGGAGAAATGTACCTTTGTTTACCATACTCTTCTGACTATTGACTCTTCTTAAAGGCTATGTCCATCTCAAAAATAATACACTAGGCTATTGTTAGAGAAGTTCGTTCCGTTTTTCAGATCCAGAGCTCGGGGAAAGAGAAGCAGGAAGACCCACAAAAATGGAACTTACTTTGAGGGGTTTGGAACGCATTTCTCGGTACGTGTGGTAACCCTCGACAAAGACCTGTTCACTTTGCGAAAACTCCTATACCCTCTAAACTACTTTGGTTTTCGAGTGTATACGTGTACAGTTTTTTTAGATTACAAGGTATATTCGTCGCACGGAGTTCAAACCAAAAGCAAAAACTACACTGAATAACTTACTAAAAGTACGTTCCAAAATTTATATGGATCTGCCCATGTTGATAGGAACGTTAGGCTTTCGTGGATGCTTCTGGACCTTCGATCCCAATCTCTAGTCATATCAGTTACCTGCCACCAACCTCAACATGATTAGTTCAGCACTTTATTACCTGCATTGCCAAACCAGATATTTAATGAATTATGTCCTCTTCGGCAGAGGAAGCTGGTCTCCCCTCCATGCTGGCAACACAAGGCTATGACTCACAACTCACTCTCACCTATGTGTGCATGCTGTGTCCCACCTGCTTATCTCTGCAATGCTCATTTAAAGTTATTGAGACGCTCTGGCCGGCGGAGGCGGCATCCCGTGCAAACACCGCAATCGACGTATAATTGAATATTGGTGACACCATGAATGTACAATAGTGGCTATATAGTATGAGGAGTTGGGGCTGGCGCAGGCAAGAAAATGACAAGTCACAGGTGTTAAGGGTGGTACACATGGGACGCATTTACCCCGACTTAACCACAGACGTTGCCATCCAATTTAACCCCTACTGTCAGGCACAATATTGGTCAATCAGTCCAAAATTACCTCTTGAAATTATGACACCCCTCCCAATATGTTTCGTTAATTTCTGGATTGCTACAGCCATTTGGTATTGGTCTATTTTGGTTGCGTGCAAATAGCTGACAACTTTCCTTCTCGCCCAACACTATAACCTCAATATACTGATTTGGTTCCATAGCAAACACCCTACTTTTGGACTCTAGGGCCCTTAGTGTGCTACTGGGCATACGCCCTAGCATACTTAATGGTACGTAACACGTGCGTACCACCACGACCCCTGAGGACGCACGAGTCTTGTCACGAACATAGTATTCGGCGAAATCGGGCCGAGTAGGCCTTTTCTTCCGAAACGGAACGGATCATTCGGGGATCGCCCCAAGTCGGTCGTATCCCAGCCGGATTTCTCCCGACCCAAGTTCCGTTTCGCGATCAAAAGGCCATACATCACAGCCGATACTCATCCGCAAACGACGCGTTTGTCGGGCGACCCGCGATCGCACGTGTGTACGAACTTTACTCGTCTGCCAAGACTTTTATAAAAACAACCTCTTAGTCGTCCTCTGGTAGGAGTACAGAACACATATTGCACATAACTAAGTCGAGGTTAATTAACCATTATTTATATTTGCCAGACAATGTGTTTCCTTCATCTAAATAAATAATCAGATGGCTTCCACATGTTTGTGCAGATATTTTTGGAATTCTCTCTGTGCTTACACTTAGCTTCTGTTGTGTTCTAGAAGCTTGTATACATAACCGCGATCTAATTAAAAAGTAGATCCTTGGCAATAACATTCCTGTATCAGATCGATTGGATAGTAGTCTAAGACATTACATTGTTACCCAGGACTTCGCCTAATACATTATGAATATAAGGCTCGATTATTAAAGTTCACGTTGCCTTAAACCCATCTTAAAATAAAACAGTTCAAAGAGAATTAGAGCTTTCGTTGACCTCGTCATTAGCAACTGCATTAGCTAGCTTTCACGGCATATACTCTGCAGGATCTTGTTTCATACCTTTCAGAAGGCGACATGTGGATCACTTGTTAATGCCGCTGTATTCGACGAAATTGACAATACTAGTCAGTTTAAAACGTGAATCCAATGGATTTTTCTTTCAACTCGATACTGTTATTGAGTAGATTAAACCCACACGAACGAACAATTGGATCATCAAAGAAACAGTTCTGTACAAAGACAAGTATAATTGGACCTTTCATCTGGTGTGTTACCGGGAAGCCGTATCAGAAGTTCTTAGGAAAATATGCGTAGCCTCATACTAGGTATGTCCAAGGTTCTTTTGTTGGGGTTTTATAAGTAAACGTTCCTCATGTGTTGTGTCAACTCATTCTGATTCGGGCATTTTGTCTAGCACACCGTCGAAAGCCATTGCGGCAGCACCTGAAAGTACAGAGAAGTTTTACTACTTAGTGAAAATGGTTTTTTTCAGATTTTCAAGCACGTCTTGAGATTTTGGAAATCTCCAACTTGGATTCGAACTTCTAACTAAATTGCCGGGCAATTTTTAAAGCGGGTAAAGTCTACAAAGTTCCATATCGTGTATAATGAGCCTATTATTGCGGGAAATCGGTTCCCCTCTGGTCCCGGTAACACGTATAGTCAGTACGCAAAACTAGCGTTTTCATGCATTGATGTATGAGCCCATATTATAAAGAGACTATAGGCTAGTTTTACATGTCTACCGCTGTTCTACAATTAGTGTGTCACAAATCATACCATCCTTCGTTTGTTTTCTAAGTCTCATTACTATCGCTGGTTGACGACTCCTAAGATTAAATGTCTACGGAAGTCTGACTGCATTTAAGCACAATGGGCATCATAACCATATGGAAATTAAAGACGAGGTTCTAGTTCTTCTTTAGCGTATCAATGTATATTGGAACTTAAGAATGAATTATGTAATCGACAGTGCCCAAATTACGATTCGATAAACTATAGAACATTGGGGCATTTCCAAACTATGCGTAGTCTACTCGTATACCGCAATGGGGTTGTATGAAAGACGCCCTGACATGGCATATTTATCAACATGTTATTCGTAACATAGTTTAGTCATCGGTCTATTACCGCCAATAGCATATTGCGTAGTCACTTTATAAAGAAGATTTTATAAGGAACGCCTAAGGACGTCATACTGGACGTACTGTTTATTAATGATTCTAGCCTTGTCGATTCATACAGAATATCTACTAGGTCTACCGTTGAACAACCCAATATGGCATACTGATGTAACCGTAGTCAACATAATAGAGTGGTCTCCTACCAATTAGTAATGCTGTAGTTACTGACAGATTGTCAACACAAATGGTATATAACACAACATAAACTCTAGTATAGATACGTATACTTGTTATGTAGCATGTTTGTATGCGATACAGACTATGCGTAGTCTACATACTCCCTGGTTGTATACATGAACTTATACGAGTATTCATGATTCATGTGACGGCATTACGTTATGACCCATAGATTTAGTATGGTCTATACCAATAATATTGCTGTAGTCTATAGTGTACTACCACATGGGTTTGTATGAACGAACGCTCCTATACGTATGGTCATACTGTTATGATAACGTTATGATAACATAGATTTAGTATGGTCTATACAATACTATTGCTGTAGTCTACTAGTGTACTACCACATGGGTTTGTATGAACGAAACGCTCCTATACGTATGGTCATACTGTTATGATAATGTTATGATAACATAGATTTAGTAGTGGTCTATACAATATATTGCTGTAGTCTACTAGTGTACTAACGCTGGGTTTGTATGAAACGAACGCTCCTATACTATGGTCATACTGTTATGATAACTGTTAGATAACATAGATTTAGTATGGTCTATACAATATATTGCTGTGTCTAATAGTGTACTACCATGGTTTGTATGAACGAACGCTCCTATACGTATGGTCATACTGTTATGATAACGTTAGATAACATAGATTTAGTATGGTCTATACAATACTATTGCTGTAGTCTACTAGTGTACTACCCATGGGTTTGATGGAACGAACGCTCCTATAGTATGGTCATTACTGTTATGTAACTGTATGATAACTAGATTTAGATGGTTATACAATACTATTGCTGTAGTCTACTAGTGTACTACCACAATGCGTTTGTATGAACGAAGCTCCTATACGTATGGTCCTACTGTATGATAACTTTATGATAACATAGATTTAGTATGGTCTACAATACTATTGCTGTCGTCTACTAGTGTACTACCACATGGTTGTATGAACGAACGCTCCTATATGTTGGTCATACGTTAATAACTGTATGAAAAATAGATGTAGTTTATGGTCAACATACTATGCTGTAGTTCTACTAGTGTACTACACATGGGTTTTGTATGAACGAACATCCATACATATGTCGTACTGTTATGATAACTGTTATGATAACATAGATTTAGTATGGTCTATACAATACTTTGCTGTAGTCTACTAGTGTACATACCACATGGGTTTGTATGAACGAATCATCCTATAACGTATGGTCATACTGTTATGATAACTGTTATGATAACATAGATTTAGTATGGTCTATACAATACTATTGCTGTAGTCTACTAGTGTACTACCACATGGGTTTGTATGAACGAACCTCCTATACGTATGGTATACTGGTTATGATAATGTTATGATAACATAGATTTAGTATGGTCTATACATACTATGTGTAGTCTACTAGGGTACTACCACATGGGTTTTTGTATGAACGAAACCCTCATACGTATGGTATACTGTTATGATAACTGTTATGATAACATAGATTTTATGGTCTATACAATTACTATTGCTGTAGTCTACTAGTGTACTAGCACATGGGGTTGTATGAACGAACTCCTATATATGGTCATACTGTTATGATAACTTTATGAGAACATAAGATTTGTATGGTCTATACAATACTATGATGTATAGTCTAATAGGTAACTACCCATGGGTTTGTATGACACGAACGCTCTATACTGTTATGGTTCATATGTTATGAAAGTTATGATAACATGAGATTTGATGGTCTATACAATACATTGCTGTAGTCTACTAGTTTACTACCACATGGTTTGTATGAACGAACGCTCCTAACTATGGTTACTGTTATGATAAATGTTATGATAACATAGATTAGTATGTCATACAATACTATGCTGTAGTCTACTAGTGTACTACCACATGGGGTTGTATGAACGAACTCTCCTATACGTATGGTCTATGTTATGATAACTGTTATGATAACATAGATTAGTATGGTCTCTACAAACTATGCTGTAGTCTACTAGTGTACTACCCATGGTTTGTATGCGAACCTCCTATACGTATGGTTCCTTGTTATGATAACGTTATGATAACATAGATTAGTATGGTCATACAATACTATTGCTGTAGTCTACTAGTGTACTACGCACTGGGTTGTATGAACGAACGCTCCTATACGTATGGTATACTGTTATGTAACCCACGTTATCGGGGTTTCCTATACAGCGGTTAATGAAATGCCCTAACGATATGTTTTATATTCGCAGTACCTTCCATGTCCACAGACCTTACCTGCCACAAGGATTTGTAGACTTTTTACATGTGTAAGTGCTCGAAGCCTTTAAACTTTAAAACACAACATTCGGGGTAATGGAAATTCATGAAATTAAACTGGTAGGAGAAATGAGATGAACAGCAGAAAGTTTAACCCATGAAGAGATCCTGGACTAACACAAAATATTCTTCAGGCTCTGCAATAGTAATGTGTGTGTTATATCCGATGATAAAAAGTATTTGATATGGTTATTTCATATTGATGATTTTAAATAGAACCTTAAACACACAATACCATGAATATCCTCTAAATGATATTTAGATAAAAACCTTATAGAGGGAATAGTCACGATTATCCTCCTTGCCCTCATTAATTTGATTTAAACAATTTCAGGGAGATTAATAAAGTTTTTATCATTAAAAAATGGTGCTAATTTTGCCCAATGTTATTTACCATTTGAAAGCTAATGGGAAAATTAGCACCATTTTTTAAAGATAATCAGGGAGATTCAATAAAAGTTTTATCGTTTAAAATGGTCTAAATTTTGCCCAACCAATCAGATGTTAGCTTTCAATGTTAAATAAGATCTGATTGGTTGGGGCAAAATTAGCACCATTTTAAATGATAAGAACTTTTATTGAATCTCCCTGAAGAACTTTTATTACATATCCGTGATTGCATGATTGTAGTTCCGCCTATTGTCTGGCATTTAAGACGTCACATAAGAGGTCAGTAATCCAATTAAGTCAAGCTATGCCTCGGAATATCACCACAAAAGGGTAATCGAGACTTTAATATGTTTTTTTAGCAGCTTTTGAGCATAGAAGAATATTTACTTAAAAATGTGATTATTTTCCCCAATTTAGCAGTAGCTCATAAAATGTACTTTGTAATAATAAATTAAATAGCAAAAGTGTCACCAAGTATTTCTTATCACAGGTACATGTGTGAATTCAAGATTCAGTCATCTTATAACCACTCCTCCTTCCACAAGTCGCTGTCTTGAGATGGGCATATCCATGAGCAGCTTTGAGTTTGCTAAGAGAGGGGAAAGTGAAGGTTCAGGTTACTGAAGGGCTTGTTGTAGTCTGGGGGGTTGGGGCTATTAAACTTCTCCTTTTAATAGGAACCAATAAACATTTTGTTTATTAATTAAATACGGACATGTTCATTTTGATGGCCTTATAACAAGTCCTTAAATGATCTGGTCCTCTAATCAAAAAGGTTAAAAGACAAATCATATCTGATTGTACAGATGGTATTCTACATCCATAAGGCAAACAGTATGTTCTGTTCCCTTCTCAGTTCTGTGGCTGTTAATTTCTCTATAGATGAAGTAGGAGCTGGTTCAGATGAAGATGACTCATACCGGAAGTGAAGCAAAGTGACTATGTTGCTCTTTCTGTCTCCTATATTGATAATTAATATCACAGTTACAATTTTAGACCCTGAACTATTTACTTTATATCCATGATTTTTGTAAAATATTTGTCTATACAACTTCAGCCTCTTCTAGTGAGTTATTATTATTATTGGACGGTTATATGTTTATCTTATAGCTCTGCAACTACTACATCAGGAATGGGTCATGCCATTTCATGGTGGTATATGCAATGACCAGACATTTTTTAAATTTTATTCTTTTTATCTGGTACATGGACCTTAAGACCATATCCACTAACCTGGATATGTATCAGCTTCTCCCGTAAACTGGGTTTTCATAAAAGGATAATTGCGGCCGGTACATTTACGAACGGCCGTTCTTACATAACTGTGCGCCTTTATAAATAACACACCTAGTAAAGGATAAGTGGATCAATTTGGGTGTAAGATGCCTGGAAAACTGTAGACTTACCTTCCAATGTTCCTGCCAAGCCTGGCCTGATCTGTTTTGCAATTGCAAAATGAATGGGGGTAGACGGGGGGAATATCTCTGGAATGCCGAAGGATTAAACTGCTAGAGGTTTTACTATGTCTTAGATCAACAATCGAAGATCAAACCTATTAAATGTCTCAACATGGCCAGCAGTACTGGAGAGCAGACAACATGGTGGCACTGATGTAATTAGCGATAAGCTCTGGTTTCCGAAGCGGAACCACCATTTTTTGTAATTATGAGGATCCGGTGGAACTTTCCGAATTTTAACACATTTTGGTGGTTGAAAAGTCAAAACTTTAGTGTAGAAATGGCGGAAAAGTGGTGTCAAAATTTTAACTGTTCAATTGGTTCCACGGAACGCGGGCAGACGAATCTCTGTTACCCAAATCCAAATCTATAGGTTAATGCTATTTACTACAATTCAGTGCTATTACTACACTACTACTAGCATTCAGTGAATTTTATAGTACAAAACACACGAACCGTAGATTTCACATAATCACTGTCAAAAAAACACAAAAACCACCAGCAACCCACATTACACCGAATATGCATTTCATTTGTGTTAGATTGTAAATGACACACACGTTAGGAGTTTACAGATTTGATTTAAGTATCCTTAAATTATAATTATAATTATTCTGAAATAATTAAAATAATATTACAGAGGAAACTCAAATTCTAAGTAGAGATGTTCAAACTGTTAAATTTCGTTCTGTTTTCGAATTTGAAATTTCGGGAAAGTTTGAAAGTTCAAGTTTCGATTTTGAAAATCGTCTTCTTCGATTTTTGATAATTGTCTACTTTCGGATTTTCAATTTTCGAAAATCGTCGATTTTGAATTTGAAAAATCATCTACTTTCATTTTGAAATCATCTACTTTTGATTTTTGATAATTGTCTACTTTCGATCTTCGATAAAGAACGAAAATTCAAAAAAACTCGGTTTCCTTGAAATTCGGGAGTTTCGAAAATTCGCCGGGACTTTCTCAAATATTTTTACATTATTCTTCTACAAAATTACTGTTTAAGGCAGAAAAAAAAACCTTCTCTAAATTGTAGAAACAAAAAAAAAAAATAAAAATCATTTGAACTTTTCTTTTATTTTGTTGGCCTATTTGTTCTTTTTTTATAGATTTCCCATCTCATCGTACGACAATTCGGGGGAAATGGAGAAAGGTCGCGGAGGTCAGGGAGGGGTGGGATAATTCGCAATCCGGGGAAGGGAGCTAGGGGGGGTGTCTCACAGTTCAGTGAGTTTATCCCAGATGGAGAGGCAGGTTGCGTGCGAGATAAGATTTTGTACGGATGTTGTTCTTGGTCCTTGAGGGAATATTCTGATTGAGCCAGAGATTACTGGGTGGTTTACAGGGTCAAATTCTGATGCTTTTTTTTCTTCTCTCGCTACAGATTACATTATCACCAATACGGATCATCTGGTGGATATTTTATAAAAATAACAAGCGATTACCAGCTGTTGCAAATGGGGCAGAGAATGTGTTAGTCGTGTGAATCTATTGAATCACACTCTGCGATCAATTAAACAGTCGCTGATTGGCTGCAATCAATCTCACATTTATAAACTATATTTCAAACAATCAGTGCATTATTTTAATATTATGGTTGTGGGGAAACTTAAAGGATAAGTGAAGCTACAATACACATGACCTCTGTATCTTACAAACTATGCAGCATTGGGGGGAATTAGCTCCTCAAATCTGTAGGTTTTAAATTTTGTGAATTCTATTGTCCCCTTCCTTCTAACCATAATGCTAAATCTGTAATAACTACTGGATGATCTGTTTGGACCTTTTGTAATGAAGGGGAGAAGTAAGAAAACAAATTGATTTATTTACTAGGAAGGAGGGTTAGTAGAAAACAGGAAATACAATAAACCTGCACAAGACAGGCTATTTCATACAATAATGTTACCACTAATTAGACATTCTAAAATTCATTCATGCTCGTTTACATTTAATTCTACAATTCATTTAAAATAAAATTAGTTTAAAAAAATGATGTTAGTTTTATGGTTACTGTCGTTTAACATAAACAAAAAGACACAAAACAGTATTTTATTTTAAAGGGCAATTCCACCAGTCAAATGAAAAATTATAAATGGTTAAATAACCCTCCAAACCCCAAAAACTGCAATAATTAGATATTTGAGAGATGTAAGATTAACCTGAAATGCTGCCTGATGTTCTTTACCCCTCTTTCTGCTTCTGGCTTCCCAGTTAGCAGCTGTCAATCATGGACATAACAGTTGACATCACAGCCAATGACTGAATGCATTCCTCTATCTGCTTCTTCTGAACAGTGCAAGCTTGTAAAAGAGCTTGGAGAGCTCAGAAAGGAGGCGGGGTGATTTACCTATATATTCTTTTCATTTGAGGAGTTAACATGCCCTTTAATTTAAAAAAAGGTAAAAGTATTAAAGGTATTTAATAATAATATATTACTAAATAATATCTTATATAAAAAATAACATACTGTACATTTAAAGGATTGCCTATGTAACAGAACACAGTTATCATTTTAACTTTTAAACAGTGAATACATACCAGAAGCACCAGAATTAATTCATTATTAGACTTTAAAGGGGAACTGTGGTCTCCAACAAGTTAAGGTTTAAATGAAAGGCCAGTTTCCTACCTTTAAAACGAGCCATCAACCACCTCTCTACATGCTCCACAGCCCAAGATATAAAGAAATGACTGACCAAAAAAGTTAATGGGTGGGAGGCTGACATGTGACATCCTAAGGTCTCCTGCCACAGTGCCTCCGGGAGCACAGCCTCAGACTCCCTCAGTGTGGGAGGGAGACAGGAAGTCCTCCTCCTCTCTGTGTGAAGTCTGACAGAGAAGTTAAGGGGGGTCTGAGTAACCCACGGCACCCGCGAGTGGGCGGGACTTAGCCACCCTGAGTGGGTGGGGTCTTAGACACCATGAGGGGGGGCCACTTTGGGCTGTAAGATAATGGTCTATGGGGGGCCTGCAAACTGGAGGGACCAGAGGGGCTGCAAAGGGGAGGAGGAGACACAGGACAGATTGACTGACAGTTTCAGAGCAGGAAGCAGGAAGTGCAGGGGACCTGGTGATGCTGCTGCCAATCACCACACAAAAATGTAAATATCTTCAAAAAATATGTAAAATAAACAATGGAAATAAACTGCAAAAATTCCCAGGTGGAGCAATTCCTATTCCAATTTACCTAAAGTCATTTTTGGACCACAGTTCCCCTTTAAATCCCTTTACCTGTTAGCGAATATAGAAAGTGACGTGAGAGTAAATGACTGTGAGATTATAAAATGGGATAAGAATCCTTATTTTACTGCGTCTCCTACAAATCACTGAAATCCATTTTTGCCCGCCTGCCATTTAATATCTCATCATTTTTTTACAACGCCTCATATTATTACGGTATTCCCATCGTAATCATAACGCAAATTGCTGGTTTGCAAATGGGCAGATGTGTATTAATAAATCTGCAAAGCGGCGATTACTGTAGGACTCTGTGATAAACCGAATAAAGCCAATACATAGGAAATCTATATTCGTTGACTTCAGGGATTGTTAAAATGATTTAATCTGTCCAGCCAGGCAATTTACCAAAATAATCCAAAAAAATGATCATTTTATGTTCCTGTTTGGCAAAATGCGTGGTGCCTGTGGCACGTTGATACGACAGTTATAGTGCAGTTTATTTTAATTACAGCTCAAGGAGGGGTTACCAAACTCACCCAGCTAATTTATTTATCTCGTTCATTATAAAAGTGTTCCGTTTGACAAAGTGAAATTCAACTCCATATCTTGTACGGCCTCTTCTTTTCAAAACTAATTGTCCATTATAAAGGAAAATATTGTACACCTTCCTGGTAATAATTAGCTGTAAAAGTGTAGAAGATCACAATTTTCTGAATGGAATGTTTTGTTTTATTTGTCTTGTTTATTTTAGACGAGGCTCATAAAAGTTTTTACATTGGACAGCTTAATGGGGGAGAGGGGTTCTCATTTAATTAATAACAAGCGTGTTGTTTACTAGACAATAAAACATATTTAGATACGGGGGGCTGTGAACTCAATTTCATTTCATCCTTGTTTAGTGGAGTGAATACGAGAAACAGATACAGCATAATACACAATTGATTGTGGGCATCAGATGTATTTGAAGTCGTTTTGCATAGAAAAATATACATTTTGCGGCTACGTAACTGCAGAGTTTTGGTGCATGCAACACTTAACCTGAGTGACAAAAACATGCGCCCTGTGGACACCGAAGTGGGAGCATGTAGGTGATGGGGATAGGAGAGGGTAGAGTTGCAGGTAGGTGGGACCCATTTCGTATGTCTAATAATAGGTGTAGGGTTTCTGAAACAAGGAATGTTGCAAGTTACTGGTATTGATACATAAAGTAGAGTTGGTCCAGGGAAATTTCCGATTGCACTTGGAGTCAGGAAGGAATTTTTCCCCTTCATAAATTGGTGTGTTTTTTTTTGCCTTCCTCTGGATCAACAGTTAGGCAGGAAATAAGGGATATTGCTAGATGGGTTGACTGGAGGACTATGTCTTTTAACCTATCATACATTGCTTCAGACTTAGGACTGACGTCTATACTACTCTATACTTCATACAGTATAGTACTATACTATAAAGCATACTGTATTACTAACGGTACTATACTATACTATCTGACTTACTACTGTACTTACGTACTGTACTATACTGTACTATACTTACTTTAATAACTGTATGTACTATACTAGTACTATATAAGTACTATACTACTATACTTACGGTATATCTATACTGTACATATACTGTAGATACTATACTGTAATATAACTGTACTGTACTTACGTACTATGTTACTGTACTGTACTATAGATGTACTGTACGTATACTGTTACTATACTATACTGTACTATACTATACTATACTTGACTATACCTATTACGTACTGTTCTATGCTATACTGTACGTACTATACTATACTGCACTATACTATACTGTACTTCTATATACTTATACTTATACTATACTATATGTACTTACTATACTATACTATGCCTGTATATACGATAATATACTATACTATACTCACTATACTGTACTATACTATACTGTACTAATACTATACTGTACTAACTATACTATACTATACTACTTTACTAGTACTGTACTATACTATACTGTACTATACTATACTGTACTATAGCTTACTATACTATAATACCACGACTGTACTATACTATACTATACTATACTATACTATACTGTAATCTATATACTGACTATACTCGTAATATTTACTATACTATACTATACTTACTATACTGTATAATAAGTATATACTGTACTATACTATGAGTACTATACTATACTAACTATACTGGTTACTATCTGTACTCATACTATACTACACTATACTGTACTAACTATACTGTATACTTATACTATACTATACTAACTATACTGTACTATACGTGACTATACTATATTACTTACTATACATATGTACTATTACTATTACTGTACTATACTATACTGTACTATACTGTACTTTATACTATTACTATACTGTACTATGCTTGTACTATACTATTACTACACTATGACTGTACATATACTATACTGTACTATACTATATGTATATAACTATACTATACTGACTATACTGTACTGTACGATACTATACTATACTATAATTGTACTATACTGTACTACGACTATACTATACTGTACTATACGTGTATATACTGTACTATACTGTACTATACTGTACTGTACTATACTGTACATATACTGTACGTGTATACTAATACTGTACTGTACTATACTGTACTATGACTATACTGTAACTACTATACTATACTGGACTGTACATACTGTTACATACTATACTACTATACTGTACTGTACGTATACTATTATATACTGTACTATGCTATACTGTACTGTTAAATACTATACTGTATCTATACTGTACTATTACTATACTGTACTATACTATACTGTACTATGCTATACTACTTATATAATATACTAACTGTACTATACTGATACTATACATACTAGTACATACGGTACTGATACTATACTGATACTATACTATACGTATACTATACGTACATGCATATACTGTACTATGCTATACTGTACTATACTCTAATGTACTGTACTATACGTATTACGTACTATACGTACTATACGTATACACTATCATACATACTATACTATACTGTACTATGTACGATAGATAACTGTACTGTACTATACATATTATATATGTATGTACTCTACGATACTTATCTATACTGTACTACAACTATACTATACTATTACTCTACTATATTTTACTATACATGCTACTATACTATACGGTACTTACTATACTATACCTGTACTATTTTAAAATAGTACAGTAGTATAGTATAGTAAGTATGTCTAAGTATAGTACATGTATAGAAAAGTATAGTAGAGTAATAGTATAGTATAGTATAGTACAGTATAAGTAACGTATCGTAAGATAAGTACAGTATAGTAATAGTATAGTACAGTACAGTATATGCATAGTACAGTATAGTATAGTAGTAGATAGTGATAGTATAGTACAGTATAGTACAGTAATAGTATAGTACAGTACATTAGAGTATAGTCAGTAGTACAAGTACAGTATAGCATAGTACGTATAGTATAGTATAGTATAGTATACGTATAGTATCAGTACGTATAGTACAGTTATAGTATAGTATAGTATAGTACAGTTATAGTATAGTTATATACAGTCAGTATAGCATAGTACAGTATAGTAATAGTAAGTATAGTAATAGTACAGTATAGTACAGTATAGTATGTATACAGTACAGTATAGCATAGTACAGTATAGTATAGTATAGTACAGTACAGTATAGTACAGTATAGTATAGTAACAGTATAGTACAGTCCAGTACAGTATATTACAGTATAGTACAACAGTATAGTACAGTACAGTATAGTATAAGTACAGTATAGTACAGTATAGTACAGTACAGTATAGTACAGTATAGTACAGTACAGTATAGTACAGTATAGTATAGTTAGTACAGTATAGTACAATTATAGTATAGTAGTATCGTACCGTACAGTATAGTCAGTATAGTATAGTTTAACAGTATAGTATAGTACAGTATAGTATAGTACAGTATAGTGTAGTAATAGTATAGTACAAGCATAGTACAGTATAGTAATAGTATAGTAAGACAGTATAGTACAGTATAGTATAGTACAGTAATAGTAATAGTACATATGTATAGTAAGTAAGTATAGTATAGTCACGATAGTAGTATAGTGTAGTATAGTATAGTATATCATATACAGTATGTCTAGTAAGTATAGTGTAGTATAGTATGAGTACAGCATAGTAACGTATAGTTAGTATAGTATAGTACGTCATAGTATAGTACAGTATAGTATATATATTATACAGTATAGTATATAGTACAGTATAGTACAGTATAGTTACAGTAAGTACATTATAGTAGATTACAGTATAGTATAGTATAGTATGTATAGTATAGTACAGATCGTGGTAGTATAGTATAGTAAGCATAGTACAGTATAGTATAGTACAGTATAGTATAGTACAGTACAGTATAGATAGTATAGTATAGTATAGTATAGTACAGTATAGTATAGTACAGTATAGTATAGTACGTATAGGGTTAGTATGTATATTACGTATAGTACAGCATAGTAAGTATGTAAGTACATATAGTATAGTTATAAGTATAGTATAGTAAAGTACAGTATAGTATAGTCAGTATAGTATAGTACGTACAGTATAGCATAGAACAGTACGTAATAGAGTATAGTCAGTATAGTATAGTATAGTATAGTACAGTATAGTATAGTACAGTTAGTACAGTACATTATAGTATAGTACAGTACATAGTACGTAAGTACAGTATCAGTATATTACAGTATAGTATCTACAGTATAGTACAGTATAGTATAGTACCGTACAGTATAGTACAGTATAGTACATATAGTAAGTACAGTATAGTACAAGTTATACAGTAAGTATAGTCAGTATAGTACAGTAGTAGTACAGTATGTAAGTATATAGTATAGTATAGTAGTATAGTATGTACAGTATGATAGTATACTATGACTGTATCGATATAGTAACGTAGTAACAGTACATACTACAGTCTAGTAGCAATAGTATGTATAGGTGCATAAGACATAGGTCCATCCAGTCCAACCATCTAGCAATATCCTTATTTCCTGCCTAACTGTTGATCCAGAGGAAGGCAAAAAAAAACACACCAATTTATGAAGGGGAAAAATTCCTTCCTGACTCCAAGTGGCAATCGGAAATTTCCCTGGATCAACTCTACTTTATGTATCAATACCAGTAACTTGCAACATTCCTTGTTTCAGAAACACCTAACCAACCTACGTATAGACATACGAAATGGGTACCCACTACCGCATACTCTACCCTCTCCTACCCATACAATGCCCACTTCGGCTGTCCCACAGGGCGCATGTTTTTGTCCGTCAGGTTTAAGTGTTGCATGCACCGAAAATCTGCAGTTTCGTAGCCGCAAAATGTAATTTTTTTATGCAAAACGATCAAATACATCTATGCCCACAACTCAATTGTGTATTATGCTGTATCTGTTTCTGTATTCACTCCACTAAACAAGGATGAAAGAAATTGAGTTCACAGCCCCCGTATCTAAATATGTTTTATTGTCTAAACAACACGCTTGTTATTAAATTAAATGAGAACCCTCTCCCATTAAGCTTCCAATGTAAAACTTTTAGAGCCTCGTCTAAAATAAACAAACAATAAAACAAAACATTCCATTCAGAAAATTGTGATCTCTACACTTTTACAGCTAAATTATTCCAGGAAGGTACAATATTTTCTTTAAATGGACAATTAAGTTTTGAAAAGAAGAGGCCGTAAAGATATGGAGTGAATTTCACTTTGTAACGGAACATTTTATAATGAACGAGATAAATAAAATTAGCGTGGGTGAGTTTGGTAACCCTCCTTGAGCGGTAATTAAAATAAACTGCACTATAACTGTCGTATCAACGCCACAGGCACCACGCATTTGCCAAACAGGAAATAAAATGATCATTTTTTTGGATTATTTTGGTAAATTGCCTGGCTGGACAGATTAAATCATTTTAACAATCCCTAAGTCAACGAATAAGATTTCCTATGTATTGGCTTTATTCGGTTTATCACAGAGTCCTACAGTAATCGCCGCTTTGCAGATTTATTAATACACATCTGCCCATTTGCAAACCCAGCAATTTGCGTTATGATTACGATGGGAATACCGTAATAATATGAGCGTTGTAAAAAATTATGAGAGATATAAATGGCCAGGGCAAATGGATTTCATGATTTGTAGGAGACGCAGTAAAATAAGGATTCTTATCCCATTTTATATCTCACAGTCATTTACTGCTCACGTCACTTTCTATATTCGCTAACAGGTAAGGGGATTTAAAGGGGAACTGTGGTCCAAAAATGACTTTAGGTAAATTGGGTAAATGATAGGAATTGCTCCCCTGGGAATTTTTGCAGTTTTATTTTCCATTGTTTATTTTACATATTTTTTGAAGATATTTACATTTTTGTGTGGTGATTGGCAGCAGCATCACCAGGTCCCCTCACTTCCTGCTTCCTGCTCTGAAACTGTCAGTCAATCTGTCCTGTGTCTCTCCTCCCCTTTGCAGCCCCTCTGGTCCCTCCAGTTGCAGGCCCCCCATAGACTCATTATCTTACAGCCCAAAGTGGCCCCCCCCTCATGGTGTCTAAGCCCCACCCACTCATGGGTGGCTAAGTCCCGCCCACTCGCGGGTGCCGTGGGTTACTCAGACCCCCCTTAACTTCTCTGTCAGCCTTCACCAAGAGGAGGAGGGACTTCCTGTCTCCCTCCACACTGAGGGAGTCTGAGGCTGTGCTCCCGGAGGCACTGTGCAGGAAGCCTTAGGAATGTCACATGTCAGCCCTCCCACCAATTAACTTTTTTGGTCAGGTCATTTCTTTATATCTTGGGCTGTGGAGCATGTAGAGAGGTGGTTGATGGCTCGTTTTAAAGGTAGGAAACTGGCCTTTTAATTTAAACCTAACTTGTTTGGAGACCACAGTTCCCCTTTAAAGTCTAATATGAACTAATTCTGGTGCTTCTGGTATGTATTCACTGTTAAAAGTTAAAATGATAACTGTGTTCTGTTACATAGGCAATCCTTTAATGTACAGTATGTTATTTTTTATATAAGATATTATTTAGTAATATATTATTATTAAAATACCTTTTAACCTTTTTTTTTAAATTAAAGGGCATGTTACTCCTCAAATGAAAAAATATATAGGGTAAATCACCCCGCCTCCTTTCTGAGCTCTCCAAGCTCTTTTACAAGCTTGCACTGTTCAAAGAAGCAAGATAGGGAATAGCATTCAGTCATTGGCTGTGATGTCAACTTTATGTCCATGATTGACAGCTGCTAACTGGAAGAGCCAGGAAGCAGAAAGAGGGGTACAAGACATCAGGCAGCATTTCAGGTTAATCTTACATCTCTCAATATCTAATTATTGCAGTTTTTGGGGTTGGTGGGTTATTTAACCATTTATAATTTTTCATTTGACTGGTGGAATTGCCCTTTAAAATGAAAATACTGTTTTGTTCTTTTTGTTTATGTTAAACGAGCAGTAACCATAAACTAACATCATTTTTTTTTAAATAATTTTATTTTAAGAAATTGTAGAATTAAATGTAAACGAGCATGAATGAATTTTAGAATGTCTAATTAGTGGTAACATTATTGTATGAAATAGCCTGTCATTATGCAGGTTTATTGTATTTCCTTTTTCTACAACCCTCCTTCCTGTAATAACACAATTTGTTTTCTTACTTCTCCCCTTCATTACAAAACGGTCACAAACAGATCATCCAGTAGTTATTTACAGATTTAGCATTATGGTAGAGGAAGGGGGACTAGATAATCACAAAATTTAAAACCTACAGATTTGAGGAGCTAATTTCCCCCCAATGCTGCATAGTTGTAAGATACAGAGTCATGTGTATTGTAGCTTCACTTATCCTTTAAGTTTCCCCACAACCATAATATTAAAATAATGCACTGATTGTTTGAAATATAGTTTATAAATGTGAGATTGATTGCAGCCAATCAGCGACTGTTTAATGATCGCAGAGTGTGATTCAATAGATTTCACACGACTAACACACATTCTCTGCCCCATTTGCAACCAGCTGGTAATCGCTTGTTATTTTTATAAAATATCCACCAGATGATCCGTATTGGGTGATATGTGAATCTTGTACGAGAGAAGAAAAAAAGCATCAGAATTTGACCCTGTAAACCACCAGTAATCTCTGGCTCAATCAGAATATTCCCTCAAGGACCAAGAACAACATCCGTACAAAATCTTATCTCGCACGCAACCTGCCTCTCCATCTGGGATAAGCTCACTGAACTGTGAGACACCCCCCTAGCTCCCTTCCACGGATTGCGAATTATCCCATCCCCTCCCTGACCTCCGCGACCTTTCTCCATTTCCCCGAATTGTCGTACGATGAGATGGAAATCTATAAAAAAAGAACAAATAGGCCAACAAAATAAAAGAAAAGTTCAAAATGATTTTTATTTTTTTTTTTTGTTTCTACAATTTAGAGAAGGTTTTTTTTTCTGCCTTAAACAGTAATGTTTTGTAGAAGATAATGTAAAAATATTTGAGAAAGTCCCGGCGAATTTTCGAAACTCCCGAATTTCAAGGAAACCGAGTTTTTTGAATTTTCGTTCTTTATCGAAGATCGAAGTAGACAATTATCAAAAATCAAAAGTAGATGATTTCAAAAATCGAAAGTAGATGATTTTAGAATCGAAGCCGATGATTTTCAAAATCGACGATTTTCGAAAATTGAAAATCCAAAGTAGACAATTATCAAAAATCGAAAGAAGACGATTTTCAAAATCGAAACTTGAACTTTCGAACTTTCCGAAATTTCGAAATTCGAAAACAGAACGAAATTTAACAGTTTCGAACATCTCTACTTAGAATTTGAGTTCCTGTGTAATATTATTTTATTATTTCGAATAATTATAATTATAATTTAAGGATACTTAAATCAAATCTGTAAACTCCTAACGTGTGTGTCATTTACCAATCTAACACAAATGAAATGCATATTCGGTGTAATGTGGGTTGCTGGTGGTTTTTGTGTTTTTTTGACAGTGATTATGTGAAATCTACGGTTCGTGTGTTTTGTACTATAAAATTCACTGAATGCGTAGTAGTAGTGTAGTAATAGCACTGAATTGTAGTAAATAGCATTAACCTTATAGATTTGGTTTGGGTAAACAGAGATTCGTCTGCCGGCGTTCCGTGGAACCAATTGAAGCAGTTTAAAATTTGACACCCTTTTCCGCCATTTCTACACTAAAGTTTTGACTTTTCATCACCACCAAAATGTGTTAAAATTCGGAAAGTTCCACCGGACCTCATAATTACAAAAAATGGTGGTTCCACTTCGGAAACCAGAGCTTATCGCTAATTACAATCAGTGCCACCATGTTGTCTGCTCTCCAGTACTGCTGGCCATGTTGAGACATTTAATAGGTTTGATCTTCGATTGTTGATCTAAGACATAGTAAAACCTCTAGCAGTTTAATCCTTCGGCATTCCAGAGATATTCCCCCGTCTACCCCCATTCATTTTGCAATTGCAAAACAGATCAGGCCAGGCTTGGCAGGAACATTGGAAGGTAAGTCTACAGTTTCCAGGCATCTTACACCCAAATTGATCCACTTATCCTTTACTAGGTGTGTATTTATAAAGGGCGCACAGTTATGTAAGAACGCCGTTCGTAAATGTACGCCGCAATTATCCTTTTATGAAAACCCAGTTTACGGAGAAGCTGATACATATCCAGGTTAGTGGATATGGTCTTAAGGTCCATGTACCAGATAAAAAGAATAAAATTTAAAAAATGTCTGTCATTGCATATACCACCATGAAATGGCATGACCCCATTCCTGATGTAGTAGTTGCAGAGCCTATAAGATAAACATATAACGTCCAATAATAATAATAACTACTAGGAGAGGCTGAAGTTGTATAGACTAAATATTTTACAAAAATCATGGTTATAAAGTAATAGTTCAGGGTCTAAAATTGTAATGTGATATTAATTATCAATATAGGAAGACAGAAAGAGCAACATAGTCACTTTGCTTCCACTTCCGGTATGAGTCATCTTCATCTGAACCAGCTCCTACTTCATCTATAGAGAAAATTAACAGCCACAGAACTGAAGGGAACAGAACATACTGTTTGCCTTATGGATGTAGAATACCATCTGTACAATCAGATAATGATTTGTCTTTTAACCTTTTTGATTAGAGGACCAGATCATTTAAGGACTTGTTAATAAGGCCATCAAAATGAACATGTCCGTATTTAATTATAAACAAAATGTTATTGGTTCCATTAAAAGGAGAAGTTTAATAGCCCCAACCCCCCAGACTACAACAAGCCCTTCAGTAACCTGAACCTTCACTTCCCCTCTCTTAGCAAACTCAAAGCTGCTCGTTGGATATGCCCATCTCAAGACAGGACATTGTGAAGGAGGAGTGGTTATAAGATGACTGAATGCTTGAATTCACCATGTACCTGTGATAAGAAAATACTTGGTTGACACTTTGCTAGTTTAATTTATTTTACAAAGTAATTTTATGAGCTACTGCTAGAAATGGGGAAAATAATCACATTTTTAAGTAAATATTCTTCTATCTCAGAAAGCTGCTAAAAAACAGTATTAAAGTCTCGATTCCCTTTTGTGGTGATATTCCGAGGCATAGCTTGACTTAATTGGATTACTGACCTCTTATGTGACGTCTTAAATGCCAGACACATATGCGGGAACTACAATCATGCAATCACTGATATGTAATAAAAGTTCTTCAGGGAGATTCAATAAAAGTTCTTATCATTTAAAATGGTGCTAATTTTGCCCCAACCAATCAGATCTTATTTAACATTTGAAAGCTAACATCTGATTGGTTGGGCAAAATTAGTAACCATTTTAAACGATAAACTTTTATTGAATCTCCCTGATTATCTTTAAAAAATGGTGCTAATTTTCCATTAGCTTTCAAATGGTAAATAACATTGGCAAAATTAGCACCATTTTTTAATGATAAAAACTTTTATTAATCTCCCTGAAATTGTTTAATCAAATTAGTGCGGGCAAGGAGGATAATCGTGACTATTCCCTCTATAAGGTTTTTATCTAAATATCATTTAGAGGATATTCATGGTATTGTGTGTTTAAGGTTCTATTTAAAATCATCAATATGAAATAACCATATCAAATACTTTTTATCTACGGATATAACACACACATTACTATTGCAGAGCCTGAAGAAATTTTTGTGTTAGTCCGAAGGTCTCTTCATGGTTAAACTTTCTGCTGTTCATCTCATTTCTCCTACCAGTTTAATTTCATGAATTTCCATTACCCAGAATGTTGTGTTTTAAAGTTTAAAGCTTCGAGCACTTACACATGTAAAAAGTCTACAAATCCCTTGTGGCAGTAAGGTCTGTGGACATGGAACGGTAACTGCGAAATATAAAACATATCGTTAGGGCAATTTTCATTAACCGCTGTATAGGAAACCCCGTAACGTGGGTTATCATAACAGTAATGACCATAGTATAGGAGCATTCGTTCATACAAACCCATGTGCGTTAGTACACTAGTAGACTACAGCAATAGTATTGTATAGACCATACTAATCTATGTTATCATAACCGTTATCATAACATGTGACACCATACGTATAGGAGCGTTCGTTCATACAAACCCATGGGTAGTACACTAGTAGACTACAGCATAGTATTGTAAAGACCATACTAAATCTATGTTATCATAACAGTTATCATAACAGTATGACCATACGTATAGGAGATTCGTTCATACAACCCCTGTGGTAGTACACTAGTAGACTACAGCAATATATTGTATGACATACTACATCTATGTTATTCATAACATTTATCATAACAGTAGACCCATATAGTTAGGAGTCGTTCGTTCATACAAACCCATGTTGGTAGTACAACTAGTAGACTACAGCAATGTATTGTATAGACCATACTAAATCTCAGTTATCATAACCTTTCATAACATAAATGACCATCATATAGAGCGTTCGTGTTTCATACAAACACCATGTGGTAGTTACACTATTAGACTAACAGCATAGTATTGTATAGACCATACAAATCTATGTTTCATAAAGTTATCATAACATTATGACCATATCTATAGGAGTTTCGTTCATACAACCCCATTGTAGTACACTAGTAGACTACAGCAATAGTATTGTATAGACCATATAAATCTATGTTATCATAACAGTTATCATAACAGTATACCATACGTATAGGGTTTCGTTCATACACAAAACCCATGTGGTAGTACACTAGTAGACTACAGCATATAGTATTGTATAGACCATACTAAATCTATGTTATCATAACAGTTATCATAACCGTATTGACCATACGTCATAGGAGGGTTCGTTCATACAAACCCATGGGTAGTACACTAGTAACTACAGCAATAGTATTGTATAGACCATACTAATCTATGTTATCATAACAGTTATCATAACAGTATGACCATACGTATAGGATCGTTCGTTCATACACAACCCATGTGGTAGTACACTAGTAGACTACAGCAAAGTATTGTATAGTACCATACTAAATCTATGTTATCATAACAGTTATCATAACATGACACATTGTATGGATGCGTTCGTTCATACAAGACCATGTGGTAGTACACTATAGATACTACAGCAATAGTATTGTATAGACCATACTACATCTATGTTTTCATACAGTTATCATAACAGATGACCATACATATAGGAGCGTTCGTTCATACAAGACCCATGTGGTAGTACACTAGTAGACTACAGCAATAGGTATTGTAGACCATACTAAATCTATGTTATCATAACAGTTATCATACAGTAGGACCATACGTATAGGAGCTTCGTTCATACAAACCCATGCGGTAGTACACTATGTAGACTACAGCAATAGTATTGTATAGACCATCTAAATCTATGTTATCATACAGTTATCATAACAGTAATGACCATACTATAGGAGCGTTCGTTCATACAAACCATGGGTAGTAACACTAGTAGACTCAGCAATAGTATTGTATAGACCATACTAAATCTATGTTATCAACGTTTCATAACAGTATGACCATACGTATAGGAGCGTTCGTTCATACAAGACCATGGGTTAGTACCTAGTAGACCAGCAATATTATTGTATAGACCAACTAAATCTATGTTATCTAACAGTTATCATAACAGTATGACCATACGTATAGGAGCGTTCGTTTCATACAAACCCAGTGTAGTACACTAGTAGACTACAGCAATATATTGTATAGACCATACTAAATCTATGTTATCATAACATGTTATCATAACAGTATGACCATACGTATAGGAGCGTTTCGTTCATACAAACCCATGTGTAGTACACTAGTAGACTACAGCAATAGTATTGTATAGACCATACTAAATCTATGTTATCATACGTTATCAAACAGTAGACCATCGTATAGGAGCGTTCGTCATACAACCCATGTGGTAGTACCTATAGACTACAGCAATATTGTATAGACCATACTAAATCTATGGAAACGTAATGGGCAGGTGATCATAATTTACATTCATGGTTCCCAATATTAAAGGTGCAGGGGTATCCTAAAACAGCATACCAGGCTCGGTCTTTATATTTATATTGTGTTATAGTTTCCAGTTTGTTGAAATTGTGCAGTCGCACTCATTCCTATTAACCCTTATAATTTAGGAGGAGTAACCACGCTAGTATGTTGGGACTGTTAATCTAGTATTTTTGCATAGACTGAATATTTGTTGATGAAAAGGTAGAAAGGTGTAAAACTACCCTATAGTCTCTTGTCTTAAATGCAATGGCTATTTTATAAGGTGCAATATCGCTATTCTTTGCGATACCGTGCCTTTAACGTGTTAACCGTGAATGGAAATATCCGATTGCGGTCTTACATTTATAACCCCGATTGACTTTACGATAACCACGCTCAGTTTAAATGCCCCAATGTTTAGGTTAAGTGTTTCGATCCAATTTTGTGGACTTTTAAAATTATTGCTTAAATCCCGCTTTCGACTAAAAGTAGTAGAGACTCTGTAATTTCCATGTATAGCCCTTGTTGCCACTACAGAGCAATGTGACTGTAGTTTTCTTATCCCAATCCACGGAATGAATGAGTTAGAAAACAACACAGAGGAAGTTGACTTGGGACCCCCACAGAATAGAACCGCGGTTGGACATCTCTAGCTATTTAGAAAAGGGCTATACGGAGATTATTCCGCTTCTGTATCGGTTCCGCGGAACCAACCGATGTTCCCCAAAATATGATTACAATTGGAATTTGTAGACTTTCTTTTAAAGAATGTCCAATTGTTTTCGTTTCACAGTGGAGTTCCAAAGTACTCAATGAAAGTCGGGAGCTTTGAAAAAAAAATCCATTGGTTCCACGATTTTTTGTCTACTTGCTAGTTTCCGAATTCGACGTCGAAACAGACCGAACTCTAGTGACCACCATAGTGACTTCATAAAATATAAAAAAAAATCCTTGACATACAGTTATACTCGCTTGATTTTGCCTAATGAACTTTTTACGGCCCGGCTAAACGCATAAGCGTTCTTTACTTACGTCTTTGATAAGTGCGTTTTTTATTTGTAAATGGATGTGTTTTTAAACAACGTTTAATTGAAACTGCATTATAATGACAGTATAGTAATTTGTGCGATATCACTGGGGGATTACCAAATGATAGATGTGGTCTTGAAGTTAACTGACATTATCCAGATGCAAGCTATGATGTCCAGTTGAAATGCAATGCGATAGCAGGTCAAATTAATCTACTTTTTATTAGATACGCCGGCTTTAAAATCACGTAATTCAACTGAGAGTGCTAATCCTCTCGCTCCTGCGAATAAAGCTAGTCAAAGACAGAATGTTCCCTGACCTATCCTAATCCGTTTAATTATTGTCACGTCCAACAAAAGAGAAGAATTCCAAAATAATACTAACAACACATGTGAAAGCCATCTGATGATTTATGTGTCCTACCACAGGGAAATCACAGTTGTGTGTGTCAAAGATATACAACACGTCCGGCTCTCAAAGTGTAATGTAATCCCGCTGCATCAGCGCTCTAGTAGGTGTGATAGGCGGCACTGGAGGTGTTCGGTACGCTACCAGAACACTAGGAGGGTATATTGCACGGATTATGAGATTGACGTGCCGTTGCCCTCGCGCGCAACAGAGTAAAGGTGCGTACAACGTGCGATCGCGGGTCCCGACAAACGGTTCGTTGTCGGCGATAATCGCGTGTGTGTATGGCCCTTTAATCGGCCGAAACGAACGTCGCTCGGGATCCGCTGAACTGACCGCTTGCGGTCCCCGAATGACCGTCCGTTCGGAAGATAAAGTCCTACATACGGCCCGATTATCGCCCGACATACATGTTTCGTACACTCGTGCGTCGGGCGTCGTGTGTACTGCACGTGTGTCCGTACCTTAAGGCTATGGAGCAGTGTAACCCCCTAAAGCCAAAAGAGGGGTTTTGCTATGACCAACAGCCTATATTGAAGGCAGTAATGTGTTGTCATGAAGGGAGAATGTTTTCAGCTATTTGCCCAACCAAAATAGCCAATACCAATATGGGCTGTAATCACCAACAAGTAAAATATTGGAGGGTGTTCAGTAATTGCAAGAGGTAATTTTGGACTTATTGACCAAATAGTGGTGCCTGACATTTAGTTTTAATATTGATGGCAACGCTGTTTAATTTCTGTAAGTATACGTCCATGTGTACCAGCCCTTAAAACTGGTGATTGTCATTTTCTGGCTCGCACCCCAACCTAATATTTGCCACCTATTTACATTGCATTTGTACCAGATATTAATTTTCGTTCTCTTCTTTTTTAGCAAGGTATCTGCCCTCCTCCTATCTCTCAATACTTTTTAAAGCTTGGAGCATTGCAGAGGAGAACAGCATGAAACAGCATCAATCAATGGTTTGAATGTGAGTTTATCATAGCCTTGATTGACGCATGAGGGAGGAGCCAGCTTACTCTGCCAAATTAGGGACATAATTCATCATTAATATCTGGTTTGTCAAGCAGGTAATAAAGTGCTGAATTATATTTGAGGTTGGGGCAGAAACTGATATGACTAGAGAAATGGGATCGAAGGTCCGACTCCGAAATCCTAACGTCCGTCAACCTGAGCAATCTATTAATTTTGGAACGTACTTTTTAAGTAAGTTAGTTTTGCATAACCCTCGAAATAACTGCTTAAGTTCTAAAAACTGTCAACTATACACTACACGAAAACTCAAAAGTAGTTTAAAAGGGTATTTAAGGGTTTTCAAGTGTACAAGGTTCATTTTCGGGTTACCACACGACGAGATTGCGTTCCAAACCCCTCAAGTACGTTCCATTTTTGTTCTTCTGCTTCTCTTTCCCCCGAGCTCTGTAATCTGAACGGAACGAAACTTCTACTCATAGCCTAGTTATTTTGTTGGATGGACATGCCCTTTAAGAAGAAATAGTCAGAAGTAGTAGGTATAACAAAGGTAATTTCTCCTAACTTGCCATTTTTGTATTTGACTTAAAGGGTAATCACTTCGTTTAGAAGTTTGTGGGAATATCCAGTTCATTGAAGAACGGAGGTAAAGGAGCTGGGCCTACGTCCGTTCTCATAGAAACACCACGCAGGAAGAGAGAGGGAAAAACTGTAACGCTCCCCTCAGCGCTTTGGTGCGTGACAGGTCCCCGAGCGACCCTTGTGTCTCCTAGCGCATGGCGTCG
This sequence comes from Hymenochirus boettgeri, assembly GCA_019447015.1. NCBI lineage: Eukaryota > Metazoa > Chordata > Amphibia > Anura > Pipidae > Hymenochirus > Hymenochirus boettgeri. Next base: position 265,575,098 of record CM033472.1, read on the forward strand.
ATCTAGGTCAGAGGAAGACAAGGCCGTCGGACCTGGGTCAGACTAAGCGCCGGGAGAGCGGCGAGCGGTGAAGTTCTGTACCCTTCTCTGCCTGGCTCCTGTGTGGGTTCTATGAGACGGAAGGTAAGCAAGCTCCTGTACCTCCTTCGTTCAATAGAACGGGATTCCAAACTGTCCAAACGAGTGAGATACCCGGTTAAAGAAAATGCATAGAAGAGGGGTGGTAAAAAACAATCAATCCCAGGCAAGACAGAGACTGATTTGATGTTCGTTGCAAACAATACAATGCTCATTGTAATTTGAAATGGATTGGAATATTGAATGCAAAGGGCGCTTCAGGTGGTCTGGTAGAAACAAATGCGGATAAGTAAAATAAATTAAGTGTAATTAAGCATTATAGGATTATTGGCCCAAACAATCCATTTACGTGTCTCAGGTCCCACGGACTGACATCTAATAAATGGATATTTCACTTCTGCACACCGTTGAATTCGAAAAGAGTTTGTGTTTTCAGTAAACCGAATAATTTCCAGATGCAGTTAAACACTTTGTTTATATCCAAACATCTGTATTAACCTTGTGTGCTCGGAGAGAATCTGTAAAGGTTAAGATGTTGGGGGGGGATGAGACTTTACCTTAATTAATCTTTTTTGCATCTAAAACAGAACATGACATTTTACTACTAAGTTAATTAATAGGTTCTAATCATTTGCAGATACCACAGATTCCAAGCATGCAGTTTAGGAGAATTGTACTTCATATTGGGTCATTATAAGGAGAACTGCCATTTTAAAAAACACACATACAACCAACAAAACACTGTTTAGGAGCATGTTAATGAAGATTTGCTTTTTGAATAACCGGGAGACGAGTCCAAGAAGACTTTGCGCGTAACCAAATTTACTGCTTAATGTAATAGTCCAACGGAATATATCCAATATTTAAGTAAAGGGACCCGGCGATACCCTAGAAATAACTGCAAAACTCATTTCTCCGTCATTACCCTTCGCACCATCATTCAGGTTGCCGATCTCTGCCTCACACACTGATGGAAATAGGTAAATGGCCGGTCGTACTCCACCATTGGATGTTACCCAGTATCGTCTTGATGTATGGCCCACCTTTAGAAGTAATATATTCACTCAAGGTTTGAGTGACGGTTTAACACGTAGCATTTGAGGTTGGCTAAAGGTGCTGAAGTTGGAGGAACCGCTGCTTACTTTTTGATCTTACAAAGAAAAAGAATTGTTTGATGTTCTCCTGAAGGTCCCAGGGATAGACCTGCACTGGACCAGTAACACCACGACAACCGCCTCAGAGTTTTATTCAATCACTACATTGCAATCCAACTTTTCTGGGGTGGGCTTACTCCACCCTTCCTCAGGGATTTGCCTGTCCATGATGTTTCTTATATTCTTGGTCTTACACGCAGACATGTACCACAGTAATGTTACCTTACCAGATAGGAACATAGTCCACAGCCACCCTATAAAACTCCCTTCTTTTTTTCCACAAGGTTCACAATTAATTAATGTCAAGTCCAAAGTAGCCCAAGGAACCTTTCCCTGATGACACAGTCCAGGGGCTTATAAAAATCCATTTCGTTCTTACAGTGGAAACACCTTCACCAATGTCCCTAACGAGGTGAGGATTCCATATGACGTCGATGTACCCTACCAACCCCTCATATTTCCTATTGCTCGGCTTTATCCTCTATACAGATGGAAGCCATATATAGAATTGGACATTGTGTCCTTTCTAGATCCTGTCCTTGCTTCCTCTCCAGTTAATTTGTTGTGCATTTCGTTGTATTTTGTTTTGCTGACCTGAAAAATGTAAAAAACAACAACCTAACACTGGACCCTTTCCACTTCAATTGACGTTTAACGGAGTACATAAAAATGCTGATTTTTTTGGAATGACTAACTGACTCTCGTCGACTTTCCAAAGAAACTGGTGATTTAAAAGCCTCATTATCACAGTTTCAGTCTCGCAGTCCCAGATCTGACTACTTTAATCTTCTTCCTGCTGAATATCTCACCTACATAATGACTAAACTTATCTTGTTGGTGACCACTGGGGACAGTGATGTTCAAGATGTTCTGAATCCGCTCGTAAACAAAAAAAAAAGCCTGTCCTTTAAGGAAACTAAATATAATTTTAACCACGGCACAACATAATCAAATCACAGCCCCCGAAGCATTCCATACATGGGAACCCCCTGAAAAACTGAATTAGGCCAACGTAGGTGCTACGTCCCTACAATCTTGTGTTTCACATGAACCTACTGGCACATAGCGCTCTTGTTCCCCCATGGTCCTTGGTAAGAACTTGCAACTTCAATAGAGTAACAACCGGGATATATAAACTAAAATACTAAGTGTGTTATTTATAATGGAGCTGCATGGATATATATCCTTAAACAAACCTCGACACCCAGCTTGTCACTAAGACTACGTTTTCTTATATCCCACTGCCCCTCCCATTCCTGTGTCTCATTATGCCGAAATATGACTCAACTTTATTGCCCGGAGCCTCTGGACCACTGGGGTAACATTTTATGATCTTCCATTTTTGCAACATTCGAATGGTCCTATGTCAGCAGCTCCCAATAATTACTAATTTACATTTGTAACAATATGCCCTTCAATTGCCAATCAAATCATATGTTTTTAATCCAATACCCGCAACAGCATCTCAATGATCGATTCTTATTGGTTTTGAGACAACGAGAAGCGTGATACCTTTTATTGGCTAACATAGATAAAAAAAAGTTAGCAAGCTTCGGAATCCTAAGACCCCTGCGATAGCAGCTGATTGTTTTTATCTAGTTATGCCAAAAAAATGTATCGACAGCTCTACTTTTCTTTCTCTCTGTTTATGGCTAACACGGATACAAACCTCAACGTATTGCTTTAATAATTGGGGTGAAGAACCCAAAGGGGGAAAAAAATAACCCATCTGTGTTGCGCTGCCTTTATAACTATTACTTTGTTTTGCCCAGGCTTAGTATCCTTTCTCTCACTCTTACTGAGACGTCCCCTTTATAAGGCACGAACTTTCTTTAGAGGCACACAGCATTCACATCAGAATGGGCTGTAGCACACGAAACCACTCACTTCACAAAGTATGTGATAACAAACTACTTTATCCATGCAATGGATACACCATAAAGGTCATGTCGCGTGCATGTCGTGCCCTGTCACGAGACATACATGTTCATAGGATTCCTAGTTATATCAATATAGCCTCAGTGAGGACCAAGGATGTGGCAGCAAACCTGAGTGATACAACAGACAAGACGACCTCCTGACTTTTCTGGGCTTTCATTACAGGCCCGCAGGAGGAACATAAGGAGCCGATAAGAGAAAAGTAGGATGTTTCAACACTGCACAGTTGGGGCCTATTGTGGCAAAATTTAGTTGGGGGTAGACTGCCCTTTAAAAGGCGCACTGCTGGATCCATTGTTCGTGTTTAAAAGAAATACCGTTCTCTTCTTCTCGCTTCTTAGAGTTCTCCTGCAGTCCTGAAAAAGAGTAGACGCTGTGCAGTGTGTCATCCAGTATCTGTCCCTTTCCTTTCCTCCTGAAAGTAGCTTTGGCAGTCAGGGAGCCCAAATTCCCCCTCGCGTGATCCCCCCCCCCTCTAAATGCTAGATCCAGAAAGTAAGAGTAGGAGCTTCTGTGTGTAATACTGTGCCCTGCGTATTCCTTTTCCTCCTCTCTTGAGACTCTGGCGCAGTCAAGGCTCTCAACCCCTCCAGATTCATACCTGTTCGAACCCCCCCCCACCCCCACCCCATGACCCTTAACACGCACTTAAACCCTAGAAATCTGCACAGACATAACTTACCCCAATCCGTATCCCTTTTGTCCCTCTACTGACCGCATGTTGATGGCCTGACTCTCAGCAGATGGCTGTCGGCTCCGGTCCCTACTGGGCTCTTTTCATATTCCCGGCGTAGCATGTAGAGGCACTGGCTGAGGGTAGTCTATTTCAACATGTCCAATAACCAACTCATTCTACCGATGCCAATTTTGAACTTTCGAGACAAACGATCTACTCACGGTCTCCCACTAAAAAGCTTTGAATATGACTTAAAATAAACCCGCGGAGGAAAGGGTAATCAAGGTCACGATTACATATGAATACACCTGCTCTGTGTTATTTATTTCATGTCCATTGTACATTTCTATTAAAGACACAAGGTCAGGCAACTTTAAAATCATGGGACTTTAAACATCTGTAATAATAAAATGAGAAAGGTTTCATCATGCCTCGTAACTAAAACTCTCTGTGGATAAACTTTTGTAAAACTTGGCGGGTTTGTCTCAGCGTTGTATTGCTGTTTTAACGATAGGAGTACTCTATGTAGACCCAACAAGAAGCCATGTGTTCACAGCAAAAGCTCATTTATGGAATTGAAATTTGGTTACTTGAAATTCCTAAACCAAAATCTAAATGATAATAATTATAATATGGTGGATTGTTTTTAAAGGAGAATTATTATCTTAAACGAGAAACGGTGCAGTTTTCAAGCTCCTCCCACTTTTTACTAACATGTATTCTCCAATTCAGAGCTGGAGAATTGTCAGTGACACTATATTGCTGTGGGAGGAGCCAACAAGGATTTCAGTTACGCATGCAGTGAATTTCTGCCTTTATTAACCAGAAGTGTTTTTGGCGAAAGTTGTGCACAGCAATTCCGGCCATACACACAAGCATCTTTATAGTCGACTCATAGAATATATATAATATAATTATATAACGTCATACTTAATCTTTATAGTATGGAGCTTTCATTTGTGACGAAATACACTTTGGTACTGACTGTAACGGTGGCCATTGGAATCTGGTTTCTTTTTCATCATAAACACTTCTTTATTTTGTGCAAAACTAAATGGACTATTCGTTCGATATTCGTACTTTTTGGCCTACACAATGTATAAATTGGTTTTGTGCTGTGCTGGTTGATTCAGGCAATGGAGATCTTTCGATGAAACTGTTTGCGCTGGTGTCTTCCTCAATGAAATGTGTATTGGGAGGTAGGAATACTCAATCCTACCCCGGTGCCAAAGTACTTTTTATATTTCTGTAATGAAAGTAATTTTAAAGTGTGAGTTTCTCTTTCAAGTGTATCTCCCACTTGCTTAACACTTTTTTTTTTATTCAGTTATAAAAAAACTGGATCTGTGTCCCTTACCTCCCCTTTCTTCCGACAAAACTCAGGAGTCCAGGATAGGAGGTAAGGTACTGTCCCCGTGCCGCTCGCTCCTCCGGCCATAGTGCTACAGATCCCGACAGACTCTGTATGTCTATGCGCATGCCCTGCAGAGTATTAGCTTTAAACCCCTTCAGTGCCACAGACCTTCCTTTTATAACTTCATGTTCCAACACTTACCCAAGTGTATTGTCCATTAACCCTTCAGTTGCCAGCAACTTTCCTATAATAGGCTTTCAGAGACAAGCATTTTTTCCCCAGAGTAGTGCCATTAACCCCTTCATGCCAGCAGACTTTCCTATTATACTTTCAGAGACAGCAACTTTCTCAGAGTATTGCCATTACTCCTTAGTGCCAGCAGACTTTCCTATTAATATTACATACGTTTTCAGAGACAGCACTTCCCAAGCTATGCCATTAACCCCTCATGCCAGCAGACTTTCCTATTAAACTTTCAAGACACAAGCACTTTCTCCCAGAGTAGTGCCATTAACTCCTTCAGTGCCAGAAACAGACTTTCCTATTAATACATTTCAGAGACAAGCACTTTATCAGAGTATTGCCATTAACCCCTTTCAGTGCCAGCAGACTTTTCCTATTGATACTTTCAGAGACAGCACTTTCCCAGAGTATGCCATTAAAACCCTTTGATGCCAGCAACTTTTCCATTAATACTTTCAGAGTACAAACTTTCCCAGAGCCTTTAATTCATTTCACATAGAGGAGAGTTGGGGGAAGGAAGAAAGAGGCAGGGATAGGGATCATCATGGCTGCTAGTCACAGGGTCCCTGTTATAAAGTCTGTAACAGCTTTTTACCTGCCATTTTAAAACTGTTTCTCGCAGTTCCTATTAGGCTCGAGCTCATCCCCCCCTCCTGTACAGAAGAAAAGAATTGATTTGATGTTCTCTCCTGAAGGTTCCGGGAGTGACCTGCACGGAACCAGAACCAGAACAAACCCCTATAAGTTAGTTCCGACATTATGCCAATCACGTTTTCTGGGGGGCGTAATCCACCCTTCCCAGGATTGTCCTGTCCCATTATGTCTTATTTCTTGTTTTTGTCTACACCTAGAGCGTGACTACAGTAATGTTTAACCTTACCAGATAGGACATAGTTCACATGCCCCCTCCCATTCCAAGTGTTGTCATATGCCTGAACAATGACTCAACTTTAATTGCCCGGAGCCTGGCTGGACACAGCTGGGGGTAACTTTATAATGAATCATTCACATTTTTTGTTTTGCACAATTCGAATGGTCTATGTCAGTCATCATCCCCATAATTAACTAATTACAACTTTGTAAAATTGCCTTCATATTGCCAATCAATCAATGTGTTTTTTAACAATACCCGCACATCCTCATGATCAGCATTCTTATTGTGTTGAGAAGCAACGTAGAGCTGTGATAACCTTTTATTGCTACTAGATAACAAAAAAGTTTTAGCCAGCTTTCGGGAATCCTAAGACCAACCCTTCATCAGGCTGGATGTTTTTTATCAGTTAGCCAAAAAAAATGTATCACCAGCTCTACTATTTCTTCTTCTTACGTTATGGCTAAACGGTACACACCTCAACTAATTGTGCTTTAATGATTGAGGTAAGAAACCCAAAGGGGAAAAAATACCTCATCTGTGTTGCTGCATGCCTTTATCTAGTACTTGTTTTGCCCAGGCTAGTATCCTTTTTCTCTCACTCTAACTGACGTCCCCTTTATAAGGCACGACTTCTGTGAGGGCCCAGCATTCAAAGAATGGGCTGTAGCAAATCCAGAAACACAACTCACTTCACAAAGGTATTGAGTCCCAAAACTACTTTATCCATCATGGATACACACATAAAAGGTCATGTCTGATGGCATTTCGTGTGCATGTCAGAGACATGAGCTGTTCAGTAGTTTCCTATTAGTATCAATATAGTCCTGCAGTGAGGACAAGAGTGGCAGGCAAAACCACCGGATGATCCACATAAAGCCTCCTACTTTTCTGGCTTTCATCAGGCCCTAGCATGAACATAAGGAGCAGAAGAGAAAAGTAAGGATTTTCAAACACTGCACAGTGGGCCGTATTTGGGCAAATTTTAGTTTGGTTGGGTAGACATGCCCTTTAACGGGCTCCTGCTTTATCCATTGGTTAGTTTTAAAACGAACTCCTTTCTTCTCTTGCTTCTTAAGGTTTCTGCAGTGCCTGAAGAGTAGGACCTTTCCCAGGTGGTCATCCAGTAAATCTCTTTCCTTTCCTGTCCCCTCCTGAAAGACTTTGGGCAATGTTGCAGGGAGCCCAAAAATTCCCTCGTCGGATCCCCCCCCCCCCCATCTACAATCTAGAAAATCCAGAAAAATGAAGAGTAGGAGTTTCTGTGGTTAATAACAGTGCCTGCTTACTTCCTTTTCCTCCTTGAGGACTCTGGCAATGTGCAGGCAAGTCTGCACCCTCCGATTCATACACTGTCCCGAACCCCCCCCCCCCCCCCATGACCCTTAGACCCCACTTAAAACCTAGAAATCTGCACAGAAATAGACTTACCGCCATCTCGTATCTTGGCTCCCCCTCTACTGACCGTATTTGATTGGCTGACTCTCATCAGAGGCTGTCGTTCCGGCCCCTACTGCTCTTTCATATTCCCGGGCGTAGCAGTAGAGTCCAGTGCTTAGGTACGTCTATTTCAACAAATGTCAAATAAACCAACTCATTCTAACCGATGCCAATTTTGAACTTTAGGACAACTATCTACTCACGCTCCACTAAAAGCTTTTGAATATGATGATCAATACCCACGGAGGAAAGGGTATCACGCACTATTCAATAGAATAACCTGATCTGTTATGTTATATGTCCATTGTACATTCTTATTTAAAGACAAGGTCAGAGCAACTTTAATAAAATGGGAGCTTTTAACATCTGTCCAAGAATAAAATAGAAGGTTTCACTAATGCCTGTAACAAAACTCTCTTGTGGATACTTTTAAAACTCGCCGGGTTTTGTCCTCATCGTTTATGGTGTTTTACGAATATGGAGCACTCTATGTGACCCAACAGAGTCCATTGTTCAACAGCAAAAAGTACATTTTTAGAATTGAAATTGTGTGGTTACTTGAAATTCCCCTAAACAAAATTCTAATGATAATACATTATAAATATGGTGAGTGTTTTTAAAAAGAGAATTAATTATCTTAAAGGAGAAACTGGCAGTTTTCCAGCTCCTCCCACGTTTAACTAACATGTTATTCTCCAATGTCAGAGATGGAGAATTGTCATTGACACAATCGTGGAGGAGCCAAAGGAATTTCAGTTACTGCAGAGTGAACTTTCTCTCCTTTATTAACCAGAATGTTTTTGGCGAAAAGTTTGTGCACACAATCGGCCATACAAAAGCAATCTTTATAGTCTCTATATAATATATAGTAATATAATATATATATAGTCATACTAATAAATCTTAATAGTATGTGCTTTCATTATTGTAACGATAATCACTTTGTATACTGTACGGTGGCCAGGAAATCTGTTTCTTTTTTCTCAGAAACATTCTATTTTTGTAGCAAAATAACTGGACTATTCGTATCGATATTCGACGTGTATTGCCTACAAATGTATAATGCTTTGGTTTTATGCTGTGCCTTTATCCAGGCGGGAGATCTTTAGATGAAACTGTTGCCGCTGGTGCTCCTCATGAAATGGGATTGGGAGGTAGGGAATAAATCATCCTACCCCCTGGCCAAAGTACTTTTTATATTTTTTTAATTGTGAAAGTTTAACTTTTAAAGTTGTATTTTGTCCGTTAAATGTATCTCCACTGATTAGCACTTTTTTTTTATAATTCAGTTAAAAAAAACTGATCTGTGTCTTACTCCTGTTCTTCCAACAAAACTTCAGGAGCCAGTATAGAGGTAGGTACTTCCCCGGTCGCGTCGCTCCTCCTGCGCTAGTCTGACAGATCCCCCCTGACAGCTCTGTATTCTATTCGCATGCCGTCAGAGTATTCTCTTTAAAAACCCTTCATTGCCAACGACAGACCTTCCTATTAATACTTTGTAGTTCCACACTTACCCAAAGTATTCCATTAACCTTCAGTCCAGCAGACTTTCCTTTAAATTTCAGAGACAAGCACTTTCTCAGAGTTTGCATTAACCCCTTCAGGTGCAGCAACTTTCCTATTAATACTTTTTCAGAGCCACATTTTCCCATAGTTTGCCAATTAACCCTCAGTGCCAGCAGACTTTCCTATTAATACGTTCAGAGACAGCAACTTTCTCCCCGGTATTGCCATTAACCCTTCAGTGCCACAGACTTTCCTTTAATACTTTCAATACAGCATTTTTCCCAAGTCTATTGCCATTACCCTTCAGTGCATCAGACTTTCCAGTATAAATTTCAGAGACAGCACTTTCTCAGGTATTGCCATTAACCCTTCAGTGCCAGCAGACTTTTCTATTAATACTTTCAGCGACAGCCTTTCTCAGAGTAATTGCCATTAACCCTTCAGTGCCATCCAGACTTTCCATAATACTTTCAGAGACTTATTTTCCCAGAGTATTGCCATTAACCTTCATGTGCCAGCAACTTTCCTATTAAGGTACTTTCAGAGAGAGGCACTTTCCCAGAAGCCTTTAAAAATCATTTCAGATGGATAGTTTGGGTGAAGGAGAAGAGGCAGGATAGGGCTCTCAGGCTGCTAGTCATAGGGCCCTGTTATAACGTCTGTAAACAGCTTTTTACTGCCATTTAGAACTGTTCCCTCAGTCCTATTAGCTAGCTGAGCTCATCCTTCCCCCCCTCCTTCCTTCAACCTTCAGTTCATTTGCAAATTCAACATTTGTTGCTATGTAGATGTGTGGAGTTGAGGCTCTGTAACTAGATACAATGTTACAATTACGCGAACCAGGAGAGCAGGTCCTAACACAGCAATTGAGGGGCAAAGCCCCACTAACAGCGCACAATGATCACGTGATGCACACGATCTGTGCACTACCCTGCGCATATTGCTCGTTCCTTTGAATGTTTACCTAACATTTTTTGATCGCATTGCGCTGCAAAGGGTCAGCAACGCAGATCAGGGCAGCGGGGATAGTGGAGGCCATCCCCTTCCACATTCTTTGGTGTGCGTTGCTGAGCACCACACGCACAACACCAGACAGCCTAGTGGGGCCTAGCCCTAAACGCTGACATGGGAGATGCTGGGGATAACACTGGGCATCCACTAGTTCTTTTGCCTTGGTGGCCAAGCCCTAGAAACTTCATTGCATAAACCAATCCTTTTATTTCAGCTGACAGATTTTTTCACAACCGTTGAACCCCGCAAGTAAAAGAGCAGGGGTGTCCGACATTAGTATGACTAACAGGCCGTAACCTGCAGTCCTGACCCACCAATGTTTTCGTCTGGTCTTAAACAGCTGTCGCACGTATGAATGAACTACGTGTATTATCTGTTTTAAAAGACCCAAACTTCCGGTTCGGTTCCGGTCCTTTAAAACACGATCGCGTGTATGTTTCATTCAATGCGCGATTAGATGTTTTTAAAACAGGTAAGAGGGGCTTTGGCAGGCCCCCTCACTGTCCGGGCCCCCCTACTGTCGCAGGCCCCCCTCACTGTCTCAGGCCCCCCCACCGTCCAGGCCCCCCTATCATCTATTCCTAAGAATGCTGCATGAATAGCTTCCTTTAGGATGTATCTGTGGGAATGCTTAAACTTAATTGTAGATAAAGGATGAACTTGCCCTTTAAATAATTGTTAATTGAAGATATCAAAAATTAGAATGACTGTTCACCTGCACTTTTTGCAGTCTATGTGGTACAAAGAGTTACGTTTGCAAACCACGTGCGCCACTGTTCGAAGCACTGATTAAGTGTGACGCTATACCTTGTCGTAGAGAAGGTTGATAAGAGAAAAACCACCCTGGCCTCATTGTAATCAACACCCCATATAATCTGCCCTCCGCGTGAAATATCACAAAGTTCATTTTATTACAAAGATTGTCTGGTGCCGATCCCCACACAGACCAGCTAATCTTCTAGGGCCTTCCCTATTCTATTATAATGCCCGAAATACTTAGTTCCCGCATAGCTGAGACTGTTGCCGGCCGCCGCTGGACGCCGATTCGAGATGCTGTAGACGAAAGGACAATAACTGCAAATAAAAGAAATGAGATATGTCCTGGCTGTATTCTGTGATCCACATCAAGCAAAACCTTCAACTTACTAATCGTAATGAATAAATAAGAAACAGGGAAATTGTATTTACGCATCAAAGAACTGTGACAAGATAATAGTGGTGTGCTCGAAGCTCCGGGAATTTTTAACAGAATAGCATGCTGGGAAATCCAGTCATTACATGGGGCGCCGTCTTTCGTCATTGTCCTGGAGACTGTCAGACAGGGCTGGAAATATCAACCAACCTGCATTAAGCTCTATTTGTAAACCTGCATTATCGACTTTCCCAGTAAGGGGACGGTTTATAACGGCCACTTACACAGGTGGGCTATAAAGTAACCTTCGTGAGTGAACGTTTATAATCTGCATCGTTATTTATTTCTGACCCACAAATTTAACCACTGTGTCCCCTGTAAAACTACTGTCATGGCGGTTAAACACCGAGCGGAATTCTATGGCCGTATTAGCATCCCAGTGTTAGTCATGTGACCCTATGAAATAGCTGAAATCCTACTTTATGAGTCAATACCGATTAATCAATGTTTCTATTGATATTAAACAATCAGGGAGGATTCATAAAAGTGTCTATCATCATTTTAACCGATAAGAACTTTATGAATAACCCAGATAGTGTTTTATCAAATACAGAGGGTAACAGTACAGGGACCGTTGATGTCTAAGTCTCTGGCAACAAAAAGTGAGTTCACCCCTATGAAAAGGTCCAACCTGTGCCCAAAGTGTCCATATTTTGTGTGGCCCCCTCAGTCTCTCTAGCCTGTGTGGTGGCGTATGGTCTGAGCATGAACAGGCCGAACTTTACTCTCCCTTGAACCTCTTGCAAGCAATGGTGGCAGCACTTGTACGTCTATTACAAAAGACAAACTGGATATGACAATGAGCAGGTCCACCCAACTAGAGGAGGCGTGTTCTGAAGTGGAACCTCTTCCCTGTTAACTGTATGGTCCTGTCACCAGGATGGCAGCTCAGAGTTTCGGGTTGTTGAAAGAGAGGCCAAATTTAGTGAAGTTTGGTTCGTTTCCGACCTACCCCTTTTTTTTGGGACTTCATAAAAGTTGGTAGTTCGGTAGTTTGGAACTAACCCATTATAGTCTATGGGAGAACTGATAGTTCCAGAAGGTTCGGGTGAATTAACAGTTAAAATAAAAATGGCAACTTACTGTAAATGGCTGTGACACTTGGGCAATGGTCTGGGGAACATGTCACTGGTCACCAAAACTTGTTCAACACTTCCTTCCCCCGATCTGGCATTAACGTGTTCTCCGTAAGCACATTCAAGGGGGTTAGGGGCAATTCGAGGTTTTACCGAACGCTACATTTGAGCGTTACCAAATCGGCCGCTACATTCAGAGTTCACCGATTATACCTTTGAAGCTTTAACCAAAAATCGACGCACTTCTTTTACATTCTAGAGTTACGTATGATACATTTGATTGGCGTTACCAAAATCGACCACTACATTTGAAAGGTTACCCACTTACATGTAGGGTGACCGAATCGACCTTACATTCGAGAATTACCATAATGATACTTTGAGGTTACCGAAATCCGACCACTACCCTTTGAGGTTACCGACGATACATTTGAGGTTACCGAAATCGACACTACATTTGAGGTTTATCGAACGATACATTTGAGGTTCCCGAAATCGACCAATACATTTGATGGTTACCGAAACGATACATTGAGGGTTACCGAAATCGACCACTACATTTGCGGGTTTCCCAACGATACATTGAGGCTAATCAAATTGGCAGCTACATCGAGGATTACCCAAAAACGTAATTCAGCCATCCCTAGTGTTGTCAGTCTTCTTATACCCTAGGCCATTTTAGGTAGAGCAACAATTCTTTTTTATCAATCCTCAGAGTTTTCTTTACCACTAGTTGCCATGTCCAACATCCAGTGCCCAGTATAAGGTGTGAGCGATAACACCAAATTTATCACACCTGCTCCCCATTCACACCTTGTAACATTGAGGCACATGACACTTAGGAGGGAAATTGGTTCACTGAGCACACTTGTCCATTTTTTCACTGGGTACCATGGTAAGATAGTCGGTCACACCGACCGTCGTGCACGTTTGGTACAAAATTCGTCAGATCATGAGGTTCCCTATGGGACATTACTTTTAGGCAACATTTTCGGTCCAGCGCCTAGAATAGAAATACGCGATTTTTTAACTGAGGGCCTTCTTTTTTCTATGTATACTGATTATCAGATCACAGGGGAAGCTGAATGGTGGGTCTGAATTGTCTGCTACACACAGAACAGAAATATATATATCCTATAGTCATTTCCTACACATGTCTAAAGATTTTGGTAGTTTAACCCTGGAAACTGGTGTTAAATGTACCCAACTTCATATCCTTTTGTTTTCTGAGCTTCTGGCTGCTTTTCCAACTGGATCTTACAACATTCCGCTGTAAAGTAACCAGGGCAATATACCATAATTAATTGTATTATATATAGCAATTACAAATATTCTAAAGAATCCTGAAAAGCCCCAATGGTGTTGAAATTGATACAATGTAAAAAAAAATGCAAACCAACAGTTCAAAGCACGGAAATTGCACTATAGAGCCCACACCTTGACCCCCAGTGGTATAAAATGGGGAATGTGACATTGAGGAGGATAAATTGGCGAGAGAGGTTTTGGCAGAAAATCATTATCTGTTATTCTCTGTAATGATCAACACATATTTGCTATATTAATGTTTGTGTGGTTGCAAAGACATTAAGAGAAACTGATTTAACAATACCCTATGGATTTATGTATGTACAGCCTTATAATGTGTGTGTGTTGACGTGTTATGTTATTGAAAGCATTTATTCAGAACTGGGTGGTGTAAAGTCTTTCACCCATATAATAGAATAAGGAACTTTTCAGAATATTAAAATAAATGTATATTCTGCATCCGGGCAAAACATCCCTAACCCATAACCGTAGCTTGTATTATTAAACATCTGCAATAGCCAGTGAAAGGGGGTTGCTGATGGCTGATTATTATCCCATAATATTCTATCTGATGCTTTAAATTCCACGGTGCCTAAGCCATGTATGGTAAACAAAGGGTACCACTGGGCAAGGCTTGCCACCTTCCAGACTAAACTCCCAGCATTCCATGGCTGCCCATACTTCATACGGAATAAACGAATTAACAGCCTCATTTACCAGTGCCGCAGCGCTCTTTTCAGGATTCTAAAATTGTACTAACCGTGGTTACATTGGTAGCGCAATGTTATGCCGAGGTTTGCGGGGCTGCACGAGTACCGTAGAGACACTTGCAAAGCATCTGGAAGCCTATGTAATTATTTATATCCCTCCATATATCAGAAATTCACACCCAGAGCCGCCCGCCTCCGGTAAATCTGCTACAGGACATTCAGCTCTGGTGAGTTTCCTGTGGTATCTATATATATACATATATATATATCTATTATAGAAATATATTGGCGAATATCGTAGAATTGTGGCGGTATATTTAATACCTCATCGATTAATCGTAGAATACATAATCGCGACTGGTTTTTCGGACCTCTCGGCTACATACCATGCAGTAGTCAACTATCGCAATTCTTTGTTTTTTAGGCGCGGTAACCCTTACGAACGCTATCGCAACTGTACTATACTGTACTATACTATACTATACTATACTGTACTATGCTATACTGTACTATACTATACTATACTATACTGTACTATGCTATACTGTACTATACTATACTATACTATACTATACTATACTGTACTATGCTATACTGTACTGTACTATACTATACTATACTATTTGTCGATCCACAGGCCAAATCAACGTTCGAACAAACGGCCTCACACATGCGATTATCGGGGGGTGATAACTGTTCATAATCCGCTAGTTTGCTGGCTGTTGCGTGTGCATATTTAAAGGGAATATGGTACAGTGAACACCTGAACAAACACTTGCCCTTTCCAGGTTCCCATTATTAAATTTACAAGGTTGCGGATATTTTTTTCTCACGTTCCAAGGCTTATCATTTATATTTTCTAGATTTTTATGTATTTACTTCTTATGTTATTTATTTCATTGCAGAATTTAGCTGTCCTTGGTTCCAAATTACAGATACTCAAAGCAATGGAATTATCCTTGGTATGTGTTATGATATACAGTGTTCTTCTAACCCAACCTACATACTGAGAGTGGCCTATTCAGCCATCATCCAATCAATGGAGGTAAACAAGCTATTCTACTCAGTCCTCGTACAGAATAAGATGAATTTTATGAAACGTGGGTCTCACGTGGATGTTCTATAGAGTAGAAGGTCCCTCCAGATAAAATCAAGCTTTCCTGTAGAGTTAACAAGACTTTTTAAGATGAGTCAACTTCAAATTCACCTATGGCCCTGTCCTACCAAGCCACCGACAGATGCTCATTCTCTTAATGTGCTGAAATAAGTCTCTGTGTCCAAAAAATGTAAACCAGATGGATGATTGGATGATCTCTTAAGGCTGAATTCAGATCATCAGCTGAAAATAAAGAATTGGACTAAGTTAGAGGAACAAACGTAGAGATTCCACCACTACTTTCTCAACAATGAAGATTAGAAAGAGTCCTTCTTCTTACAACGTATTCTGACCTTGCTGTGAATTTTCTCCCCGTGTATGTAACCTAAGAGAATATTGACTTCTCTGTAAAACGCTGCAAGACAGGTTTCTTTTGGGATTTAAATGTTCCCAGAGAAGTTGCAACAAGCAACTGAAGCATAGAATGTGCCAGTTCATAAAGGAAAGGCTAACGGCCTTGTCTTCTCCACCAGGCTATTTTAGACCACCATCGGAGACTTGTAGTGAAACTCTCCAGTGACTAGGCTTCTAGCTAAAAGGCTTCCACTCGAGTGATTCAGATCATGTAAGTTTGTTTAGGATGAATAATTCATGTAGGGTAGATAGCACCATCCTTGAATAACTTTTCACTCGTCACCTGATTGATCGGAACAGAAGTGACAGAGAAGCAGGACTTCTGAAATCTGACATTATCACGCAATGTGTCGAGGGAGAAGACGCCAGATACTGATCACATCGTTATTTATTTTGGACGCTCTAAATTTCTAGAACAATTTCTTCTAGGAAAACTATTTATGGGATTTTCTCTTTAATTTAGAAAAGCAATTGAAATGTAAGAAAGTTTATCAACTTTATAGTACTTTATACAAGGTACCAGAGAGCATCTTACATCCAGCAGATAGCAAGTCTTCTATGGGTTACATACATATTAACATCATATAAAAATAAATGATGATTATTATAAATTTTTATTATTATTATTATCGTGGATTTATATTGCGCCAACATCTTCCATAGCGCTTTACAATTCCATGTATACATTCACATCAGGCCCTGTCCCGAATAGCTTACAATCTAAGCACATTTATTGGACACATACAACCTATCAGTCTTTATGATTGTGGGGAAACCGGAGTGCCCGGAGGAAACCCATGCAAGCACGGGGAGAACATACAAACTCCTTGCAGATGTGTCCAAGGGTGGAATCGAACTCAGGACTTCAGCGCTGCAAGGTATCAGTGCTAACCACTGAGCCGCCGTACTGCCCACACTGTATAAAACTAGTAACCAGGACAGAAAAGACTGAGAGGGGCATTGTACCCCTTCCAATGCTGGAGCAATTTGCCATCCAGAAATATTGGCCCCCTTAGCAGGATTTTCTACCACACATTATTTTGCAACCTGGAAGTATTATCCATCAGTATCCAGTGTTTTACACTGTGGACATAATAATTTTGTTTAATAATTTGCTTGCTATTGGATGAAGTCGGACCACACGGACGAAACTCGTCCGGCTTTCTTTTAATCAGCTCTTCGACCCCCTCCTCTATCATGGCCATACAGACTGGTGCAAACTGTTGAGATCATGTTGGTTATGCTTGGCCACTGGTTTAAGGTGCTCCCTCCTCTTATTTCATCTGTATTGTCAGCGGTAGGGAAGCTAGCTTATACCTTATCATATTTTGGCTACATATTGATATACTTTTGCCCAGTGTATATGCATATGATGTAGATACACCATTATATATGTGTGTGATACACTGCTCTGCATATTTATCTATTATATGTATTAACATTGTTGTATGATCGTATGGATGATTATACCGGTATATTGTCTGTGTGATGCACTTTATTGATACTGGAGGTTGGCGATGTGTTTTTAATGTATCTTTCTGCACTTTTTTGACCATATCCCAGTTTGTTGGTTTAATAAAGGATATTTTAATGCACTAATACAGTTTGGGTGTGCCCTCTATATACCACTTCTGTTCTCTCCTTGTAATTTTATACTGTGGACATAAAATAACTTTGTAACTAGTATCATCTGTAAAATACAGATTTAAGTTACATACACATGTGTGATCACGGGGGCCAACAATCATGCCATGTATGGGCTTAGGTCGAAGAGGACATTCAGTCGGGGCTCGTTGATGATCCGCTAGACGGACTAGTGCATACGCCCCCTGCGATCGCACGTGTGAATGAGGCTTTAGTCGTTGAGGAACCACAGTATCGATAATTACCTAGTTTGCAGCTTTAGATATATGCCCCGTAATGTGAGAGCTGAGCAGTGGCAGTAAATCTACGAAAGCTATTTACTATTTAAAAACAGCAAAAAATTAGGTATTAAGCTTGTAGAGGAGGCAAGACCAGCACTGTTGGACACCAGGAGGTATAAGTGTAAGTGAATGCATATCTATAATGCATATAGATCTGGTTGATCCAGGGATACTAAAGAATATTGAGAATTACTGGTATTAATGCATATAGATCTGGTTGATCCAGGGATACTTTCCGATTGCTGTTTGGAGTCAGGAAGGAATTTTTTCCCCCTTTTTAGCTGGGGTTTTTTGCCTTCCTCTGGATCAACTGTTAGGTAGGGTTAAAAAAAAAAAAAAAAAAAGTGAATAGGTTGGACTTGATGGACGAATGTCTTTATTCAACCTTAATTACTATGTTACTATGTTACTATGTAATTATGAATGTGGGGAGGTAAGTAAGTAGAATACTTTAAGGGTTTGAGGGTGTAGGGGAAGGCGATATAGATTTTAGTGGTGGGGTGAACATGCCCTTTAAAGTATTAACAATATGCCTTAAATGTAATGCACGATAGGGTGAATATCATTATAATGGACAAAATAAACTATAGGCATGGCTATAGTGTGGTGCGTGAGTAGGAGGCTATAGAATGAGCCAGAGCCGGGCATATTATAACTAGTGATGAACTACAACTCAAACCCAAGTTCAAGACAGAATTATGAGAATTTATGAGACTTTACGAACTTTAAATTTTTCCATAATTATCGAAAATTCGAGGATTAGGAATTTTCAAATCAATAGCCCTAGACTTTAGCGATCCACATTCTTAGAATGGGGCGGCATTCGAAGGTTGTGGCCGAATTCGAGGGTTAGCGAACGCCAATAACCCATGAATGTAGTGTTTCGAAAACCCTTGAATTCGGTGATAATCCTCAAATGTGGCGATCGATTAAAGGAGAACTAAACCCAATTTTTTATACTCCAGAATCTGAAAACAACCCCCTAAAAACACCAATAAACTATAAAATGCCACTTTAGTAAACTCTGTTAAAATAAATCAAAGCCTGTTAAGAACTGAATGAAGTATCTGTGTGTATGTGTCAGACCACACCCCCTGACCTCAGTCACATGCTTCCTTACTTTATCTGTCCTGTAAAAGGGTGTTTTTTGCTCAAAATACCCTAACTGATTAAAATTTTTATTGTTGTGCTTTTATTTTGTTATTTTTTTTGATTTTTATTTTGAAATTTTGTGGGTATGTTTCAGAGATACAATACAAGTTAGAGCATACTCAGATCACATGTGTTTAATTAAGACAGTTTTACTCAGGCTTTAAAGGGTACCTACTGTATACGGTACTCTGTATACAGTAGGAAAAGGTCAGAGTACCTTTTTAATCTGAGCTGTAGATTCTGAGAATTCATCATTTGAAATCACAGCATTTACAGGGAAAGACCTGTTACTCTAGAAGCAGGAATTATAATAAGTCCCATCCCTGACCTCTTACTATGATCTTTATCTGCCTGCCAGCACACTTTCTGCAACAATTAAGAGAATCAGCAGAGAATAGAAGACAAGGGGAGGGAGGTGGAGGGGGGAGTAAGCAGAGCAGTGTCCATGGTGAGTCTGTGCAGAACTTATAAGTGTCGCAGACACTACAAGAAGGCAGTGAGTAAGGGAGGGTGGGGGAATTATGAGCACTCACTAAACAATACAAATTTAATGATAAAGCAGGTACAGATAAATATGTGTGTAACACGATTTTTCTTCTCTAAAATTGTAGTTTCAGATAATGTAAAATTGTTGGTATAGTGACCATAATGTCAGTAAATTTACGGGTAAATTGGGAACACTTTCACGGATTCCTTATCTAGAAGATAGCACACTTCTCCGATATGCCCTGTAGGTCTGTGGGAGAAGAAAAAACTTCAATAAAATGGGTGGAATAAAAGAGAAGAAGAAATAGAGAACAGTAATTTGACTTTTTAAAGCCAAATGAAACATTCCACTTTCTGTCTTAGGGGTGTAAAATCTACCCTTTTCACCCTTGTTGTAATGCCCACAATGTTCCTAACTATCTCTACCACGCAAATCTCAAGCCAACAATCTCGTTTTCCCCTGAACAAATAAAGAAAAGTTTTCCGACAAACATTGAACAATTAACCGCAAAAATGTTGCAGAACAAAATAATGATTTAGCGCCTATTACAAAAAGTGAGACTTTAATAGCAAGCAATTTAAGTGACAAAATGATTTGTAATTTATGCACTCGCAATTACTACCACCGATTCCCTACAGAAGTCTAACTTTCTAATTAACGGCTCCGATCATTTCCTTCTTGGTAATGTCTGAAATGTTAAAAGTTATGTTGCGTTTTTTATGGGATTCGTTGAACGCTCTGGGAATTTCTGAACAAAAACCAAGAGGTCTTAAAGAGAACTGGATTGGAAACACTTCATGAGTTTTATATCAAGCTGGAAGGGAGTTTTAATCTGAAAACATAGACACTAAGACAATTAAAATACCAGCTGTATTTATATTACGGCAAAGGTGTTTTTTTTGGAAAAAAAATATATCTGTACGTATGCGTTGTTACCTGTCAGGAACACGATAAATTCTTTGAACTGTTGTACAATTCTTTAAACAGCAACATTATTTAAAAAAAGATCCATCTAAAGCTTTTACTGTTTTCCGGTTTGGAAAATCTAAAATCTAAACTTTTCAATGGAAATTCGAAAATCAGAACATAGAAAATTCCAACCAAACTTCTAAAATTTCTATCAAAAAATCTAAAATTTCTGTCGAAAAATTTAAATTGTCTATGGAAAATTTGAAAATGCTATAGAAATTTCATAACATTCTGATTCAATTGCATTTTGGGAAATTAAACGTGTTCAAATAGTCTTGAACATTCGGTAATCCCCAGAAATACGATGGGAGACTACTTTCGAATTTCTGATCGTATTTTCAAAGATTATCGAACTTTTGAGGTTATTTTCAATAATTCTCAAACGTTCGATAATTATAGAAAATAGGCCACGAAGTCCTGAAATCAGAACGATCTGTCCGTATTCGGACGGATATTTCGGATTTCAGAACCGTGAGGTTCCGTGTTGGATCTGGGTCCAAGTTGGACCCGGATCTCATCTCTATTTGCCAGTTTACTTTATCTCTATTCTTGAAAAGTTTTTTTTCCTCAATAACCTAATGGGGCCTATTAGGTAATTGCGATAATGTGGGCTCATCATGGCCTTGTCAGCATTTTACAGCATGGTCATGAATTACCAGCCGATATTAGTAGCTTATGTCTGCCTCTTTACTTTACCCACAGTGCCGTAAATTATGGGAATCTTTGTTAAGGACCTTAATGTTAGGAGCTATTCGTGATACTGCAAATGAATGGCATGTCGTACCATTGTCAGTATTTTATGATGCAGTCGTAAACTACCAACTGGGTTGTAAAATACTGATACATTGTGGTATTATAAAAAACATTATAAATGAACATTACTGCGCCTTTATAAATGTGACCCTATGTCCTGAATTTTAGATCGGTCCATCAGTGATTTAAAATCTCCTGAAAAGTCCCGGTTAATTACCCAGAAGGTGTAGGAAAGCAGTAATTTCCCTAGTGCCCATAGGATTCCAGGTATTTCCTTCACTATATCTTACAATGATCTCTATTTAAAGGTGGAAGGCAATCTCCTTGTCATGGTCACTGAGCTGCCAAGAAATCCTGTCTGGTTCTGTCAGAAAGTATTTAAATGAATGTATCTGGGAATTCACCAAGTAGAGCTTAATGTCTTATAGTCTCATACAAGGGAAGTTCAAGCTTGAACACCAAGGGATACAGACCAGCTCATTAGAAAGCTGCCCTACTTACAGGAGATGAAGAACACTGATCATCGCTGGACTTGGACCATTTGTAGAGAGATGGAGGAAAATGAATACAGCTACATTCCAGGATTTCTATTCATCTGTGATGCCTTATCTGGTTGCAGTATCTAGTAAGAAGGTTGGAGGGTAGATGAATGTGGATTATCCACTGCATAGCTACTGAGTGCAGACTGGCAGTCACCACCTTAAAAAGCAATGGGACCTCTTACCAGATTTGACTTCCAACGAGTCAACACCAGCCATGGAACTTGGCCTATCCAGGGCCTTGAACTCACATTCACATTTAGATCTTTACCTCAATATCTTCTGGGTTTTGATGACCCAAACATGGACCAATGACCATTGAACATTATACTGTCATGCATGGTGTATACTCAGATACCTTCAAACTTTAGGTGGCCAACAATGCAGTTGTACTATTTTTGGATGAGGCGATAACAATGTTTTCTAACTTTCCCGATAGGAAAAATGATCATATGACCATTTGCCAATCGCCAATACACTGGCCAACAATTTGGTCCTTCTATAAAGGGCATGTCCACTCCCAACATAAAAATGAATGCTTACCTCTCCAACCCCCAACATTTCAAGACTGCATTACTTGCCTGACGTTCCAGAAAAAAAGATATTCCCTCCGGATTAAGCTTGCTCGCTTTCCTGGTCCTGCTTCTTTTTCCATCTGCTTCCTACCGTAGCAATCACGACCATGACGGATGATATCACAGCCAATGATTGATTGTAAGTAACAGGTAAGTCTGTATTGGACTCTTGGAGTTTTCAGGGGTGGTGGAGGTAAGTAGAGATGAAAGGAACTTTCAAAAAAAATCTGGAAATATACCCACAGAAGTGAATGGGAGATAACATTTCCTATTTAATAGAAGGTATAAATAGCAACAGTAAATTAGTGCAAATGACTGGAGGTCCTGGGAAATGGTCTGGGGAACAGGTCCATATGACCAATTTAGGGCTCGAATATTCGATATTTCTCCCATAGTCGAAATTGAGGGTTCGCGGATTTGATATTTCTTAAAACCGCCTGAGTATTTGATTTAGAAAATTCAATAATTAGCATCCATTCAAGGTAAAGATCTGAAAAATCCAAGATTTCCATCCGAACTGGATTTCATCCCTAGAGGTAAGTATAACTTGTTATGTGGTGTTGGAATAAATATGTTCCAGAAATGTTTTTATCACATTTAGTTCTAATTGTCTTTTTTATTTCCTTACACCGATTTAGAATAATCCCAGGGATACATTTTTTTTCACAGTTGGTCAGATCCGTAGCGTTGCTTCTGGGCACGTCTAATAATATTACCATCAGTCCATAGCAGGTACTGACATGAACTGTTGGCCCTCGCTCTGTATAAGGAAGAATTACGGCGAGGATGTAAATGGGAAATCGCGTAATGGAAACCCCACTGAGAATTAAAGGGAAAATCATTCTGAGGTTAGGTTGCAAAACTCTACTTTATCATTGTCACGAAAGGCCACAGAATAGAGCTAGATTTAACGAGATTGTATGTGTGTACGTACAGTATATTACTGTGCCTAGAGCATGTCTTCCAAATGTTATTATTTTTATTCTTTACATCTCTTGGATTTCTGTATCTCTCTAGGAAGCTACCATATAGATGTAAATCCAATCAGAATATTTCTGCGATTCTTTTTACTAAATAGAGAAATAAATACATATATATAGAATTCTGCGTGTCTGCCTTTTAGGAAATAACTCTTTCATTTCATAGTGATCAAACCATTAACACTATCAGGGTTATTCAATAAAAGTTCTTATCGTTTAATTTAACGTTTTTTTAAAATGGTGCTAATTTTGCCCAACCAATCATAGTAACATAGTAACAAGTAATTAAGGTTGAATAAAGACATTCGTCCATCAAGTCCAACCTATTCCCTTTTTTTTTTTTTTTTTTTTTTTAACCCTACCTAACAGTTGATCCAGAGGAAGGCAAAAAACCCCAGCTAAAAAAGGGGGGGAAAATTCCTTCTGACTCCAAACGGCAATCGGAAAGTATCCCTGGATCAACCAGATCTATATGCATTAATACCAGTAATTCTCAATATTTTTTAGTTTTAGAAACTTATCCAGGCCTTTTTAAAGTTATTCAATGAACTTGCCATTACCACATCTGCTGGAAGACAGTTCCACAGTTTCACCGTTCTCACTGAAAGAAACCCTCTCAACCTGAAGATGAAAACTTTTCTTTCCAACCTTAAAGGATGTCCACGAGTCCTCTGATATGACCTATTAGTGAACAATGCACCAGAGAGTTCACTGTATGGGCCATTAATATATTTGTATAAGGTTATCATGTCCCCACGCAACCGCGCTTCTCCAGTGTAAACAGCCCTAACTTGTCTAATCTGCCTGCATATTCAAGCCCCTCCATTCCCCTTATTAATTTAGTTGCCCTTCTCTGAACTGCCTCAATTTCCAAGATGTCCCTTTTGTATATGGGATTCCAAAACTGCACCGCATATTCCAAATGTGGCCTTACCGTGCCTTGTAAAGAGGGAGAATAAATATTTTTCTCTCTTGATTCCATTCCCCTCTTTATACAAGACAATATCTTGCTAGCTCTAGCTGTTGCTACCTGGCATTGTTTGCTACAGCTAAGTCTGTTATCTACCAGAAACCCCAAATCTTTTTCCATTTCAGATGCACTTAACACAGAGTTATTATGTGTGTAGGTGGCACAGGGATTATTAAATCCCAAATGCATCACCTTACATTTATCAACATTGAATCTATCTGCCATTCTGTGCCCATTTTGATATCTATCTAGGTCTGCTTGCAGCACTTGCAATCAATGGAAGTTTCCAAAGCTCTGCATAATTTAGTGTCATCAGCAAACACAGAGACCTTGCTCTCAATCCCCCTTCTAAGTCATTTATAAACAGATTAAAAAGAAGCGGCCCCAGTACAGAACCCTGAGGAACTCTGCTTAGAACTTTAGCCCACATAGATGTAGCTCCATTAACCACCACTCTCTGTTTAGGTTCAATAACCAGTTTATCTTCATGAACAAAATGTTTCTTCAAGGCCAACAGTCCTCAGTTATACATTAGTCGCCTATGTGGCACAGTATCAAAGGCTTTGCAAAATCCAAATATACCACATCCACAGCTGTGCCTGAATCTAACTTCTTACTCACTTCTTCATAAAAACCAATTAAATTTGTCTGGCATGATCTATTTCTCAAAATCCATGCTGACTACTACTAATAAGATTATCTCTGGAGACAAAGTCAAGGATATGATCCCTTAACAAAGTTTCCATCACCTTCCCTACCACTGATGTTAGGCTTACAGGTCTATAGTTACCAGGCTGTGAACGACTACCTTTTTTGAATATTGGTATTACATTGGCTCTTTTCCAATCCAGCGGCACATCCCCAGACAAAAGCGAATCTGAAAATATGAGACACAGTGGTCTTGCTAGAACTGAACTAAGCTCTTTTAAAATCCTAGGATGCAATCCATCTGGTCCTGGCGCTTTATTGATATTAACTTTGTCTAATTGATTCCGTACCATATCCTCTGTTATCCAATGTGAAAACTCTTCATTCCTCCCTGCACATTGTTACAATCCCTACTGTTAGGATTCTCAACAGTAAAAACCGATGTAAAAAAACGGTTTAGCAGATTAGCCTTTTCGGCATCCTCACAACCACCTCAGCTCCATTATTTAATGGTCCCAATTCTCAGTCCTCATTTTTTTACCATTTATATTACTTAAAAAACATCTTGGGGTTGGACTTGCTTTGTTCGGCAATCCGTATTTCATTTCTATTTTAGCTAGTTTAATTGCTTTCTTGCACTCTTTATTACAATTTTGAAGTCCCTGTAAGCCTGTTCTGTGCCTTCTGCTTTCAAAATTTTAAAAGCCCTTTTCTTTTTTTCCATTTCCCTTTTTACCTGAGCATTAAGCCATGCAGGAGTGGACCTAATTTTTTTACACTTGTTCCTATAAGGTACCGATTTGGAAATGTTATAGTTAATATCCCTTTAAAAGTGGTCCACATTTGCTCAGTATCTTTACCTAGAAACAGTTCCCCCCAGTCTATGAGCAGGAGCGATTCCTTTAAAAGCATAAAATTAGCTTTCCTAAAGTTAAAAGTTTTTGTTAAGCCAGTGCACTTTAGTTTTCTGCAACCTTATATAAATGACACTATATCATGGTCACTATTCCCTAAGCTTCCCATTACCTTCATCTCCAAAATGAGCTCTGGGTTATTAGATATCACCAGATCCAACAACGCATTCTTTTAGTAGGAACTTCTACCATCTGTGAAAGAAAATGCTCATATAGGAAATTTAAGAAACTTTATACCTTTTGAGGTGCTGGCAGTTCCATTACTCCAATCTATTTCAGGGTAGTTAAAATCCCCCATAACCAGAACAATGCCCCATACCAGCAGCCTTCGCCAAATGCATAAGGAGATTCATTTCCACCTCTTCCCCGGCATTTGGCGGCTTATAACACACTCCAACAATTAATTTACCCACCCTTCTGCTTCCTGTACACAGTTCACCCATAATGTTTCTGCCGCATCGTTTGCTCCCCATCTATTCATCTTTTAAATTTGGCTTCAATTCCTGTTAACATACATACATACTCCTCCTCCTTTCTTATAACTCGGTCATGTCTAAATAAGGAGTACCCTTCAATATTTACTGTCCAGTCGTTGGAATCATTAAGCCATGATTCTGCTATACCAATTACATCAACCGTTCATCCTTTAACGCTATTATTTCAAGTTCGCCGGTTTTTCCAGCCAGACTCCTTGCATTTGTAAACATACATTTTAGATTATCAATTGATTTACTTCCATACATGGTCGTACATGCCTCCTTATACTTCCATACATGGTCGTACATGCCTCCTTATAATCAGATCTTATTTAACATTTGAAAGCTAACATCTGATTGGTTGGGGCAAAATTAGCACCATTTTAAACGATAAGAACTTTTATTGAATCTCCCTGCTTATCGTTAGAAATGGTGCTAATTTTGCCCCAACCAATCAGATGTTATTTTTCAAATGTTAAATAGGATCTGATTGGATAGGGCAAAATTAGCTCCATTTTAAACGATAAGAATTTTATTGAATAACCCTGTAAGTTTATTGTAGGACATCTCGGACCTCAGAGTTTTAAGTTCACCTAAAATCTATATATTATTGACCCAGTCTGATAAAATAAAATGCACTGATGCACGCGTTTCTGTCCGGACCCATTTTCAGCCAAAAAATACAGAAAACGGAATGCAACAAACGGACCAAAAAATAAATAAATAAACCGGCGTATGGGCCATATTTTCAATAGCGCGGCATTTAAACCGAACGTTAATTTCCGGTTGGTTTAGTGACTGGTTTGTTTATTTAACGATAACCATTGTAATTAGCGATCGTAAATCTACGATAATCCGATCGTTAATTTACGTTCCAGTGGTTTACTACTGCATGGTATTCTATGATCAAACGTTCATTAACGAACGCTTGGCATAAATGTTCGACCGCGGCCGCACATTTACGCCCGCTGTCATACATTATTAAAGGGGAACTGTGGTCTCCAAACAAGTTGAGTTTACATGAAAGGCCAGTTTCCTTTAAAATGAGCCATCAACCACCTCTCTACTTGCTCCACAGCCCAAGATATAAAGAAATGACTGACCAGAAAGTTAATGTGTGGGAGGCTGACATGTGACATTCATAAGGCTTCTCCTGCACAGTGCCGCCAACGAGCACAGCCTCAGACTCCCTCAGTGTGTGAGGGAGACAGGAAGTCTCTGGTGTGTGAAGTCCTGACAGAGTAGGTAAGGGAGTCTGAGTGGCCCACGGCACCTGCGAGTGGGCGGGGCATGTGCACCCGCGGGTGGGTGGGGCTTGTGCACCCGTGAGTGGACGGGGCTTTGTGCACCCGTGAGTGGGCGGGGCATGTGCATCTATGAGTGGGCGGGGCCACATGGGTCTATAAGAGAATGGGCCAAGGGGGGCCTGCAACTGGAGGGACCATGTGGTCCATGAGTTGGAGGGACCAGGGGGGCTGCAAAAGGAAGGAGGAGACACAGGTCAGATTGACTGACATGGTTTCAGAGCAGGAAGCAGGAAGTGCAGGGGACCTGGTGATGTTGCTGTCTCATCACACACAAAAGTGTAAATATCTTCAAAATTATGCAAAATAAACAATGAAAATAAATTGCAAAAATTCTCAGGAGAGCAATTCCTATCAATTTACCTAAAGTCATTTTTGGACCATAGTTCCCCTTTAGTTAAATAGGGCTCTAATCGCTGTGATCCGTGTGTAGTGTGAGTGAGGCCTGAAGCCACAATACTTGATGTTGTTCCTAAACAGTTATTCCTCCTCCCCCATCTGTACATGTTGACGCCTCCTCTTAAACCTTTACAACTTGCACATGCTCAGAAGAGGCAGATTAGACATTGACCATGACATCCTCGAGAAGCAAAAGAATGAATCTTTCCCTGTCGTGGGGGGGGGGGGGGGGGGGGGAATTAGATGGTGGTATAATGGATATGTCCTTGCCGCCAACATCGTCCCCATAGCCGTTTACAATTCCAGTATACATTCACATCAGGCCTGTCTCGATAATAGCTCAAGCGACGAACAATTATGGACACATACAACCTATCAGGTCTTTATGATGGGGCGGAAACGGAGTGCCGAGGGAAGGAAACCCATGCAAGCACGGGGAGAAATTACAAAACTCCTTGCAGATGTGTCCAAGGGTGGAATCGAAATCAGGACTTCAGCGCTTGCAAACGCGTATCAGTTGCTAACCACTGAGCGCCGTGTACTGCCACACTGTATAAAAAACTCAGTAACCAGGACAGAAAAGGATGAGAGAGGAATTGTCCCCTTCCAATGCTGGAGCCATTTGCCATCAGAAATATTGGCCCCCTTTAGCAGGATTTTCTACCACACATTATTTTGCACAACCTGGAAGTATTATCAATCAGGTATACAGTGTTTTATACTGTGGCATAATAATTTGTTTAAAATTTGATTGTGCCCCATTGGATGAAGTCGGACCAAACGGACGAAAAGCCGTCCGGCTTCTTTGAATCAGCTCTTCGACCCCCTCCTCTATCATGACCATACCGACTGGTGCAAACGGTTGCGATCATTGTTTGGGGTTATGCTTTGGCCATGGTTTAAGGTGCTCCCTCTCTTATTCATCTGTATTGTCAGCGCGTAGGGAAAGCTGCTTTTATACCTTATCAGCTTTTGGCTACATATTGATATACTTTGCCCAGTGTCATATGCATATTGATGTTAGATACACCACCATTAATATGTGTGTGATACAATGCTCTGCTATTTAGCTATTATATGTATTAAAAAAACCATTGTTGTCTGATAGTATGGATGATTTATATACCGCGGGTATATTGTCTGTGTGATGCCCTTTATGAACTGGAGGTTTGGAGATGTGTGTTAATGATCTTTCTGCAATTTTTTGACCAATTTCCCAGTTGGTTGGTTTAATAAAGGATATTTTAATGCACTAATACAGGTTGGGTGTTGCCCTCTATATACCATTCTGTTCTCTCCTTGTAATTTATTACTGTGGCATTAAAATAAACTTTGTAAACTAGTATCACGTAAAATAAGATTTAGTTACATAACACTGTGTGATCACGGGGGCCAACAATCATGCCCATGTCGGGCTTAGGTCGAAGAGGACATTCGTCGGGCTCGTTGCTGATCCGCTAGAAGGACACTAGGCATACGCCCCCTGACGGGGGGGGGGGGATCGCACTGTTGAATTGAGGCTGTAGTCGTTGAGGAACCACAGTATCGATAATTACCTAGTTTTGCAGGCTTTAGATATAGGCCCTGGAATGTGAGAGCTGAGCAGTGGCCAGATGTTTCAATATACGAAAGCTATTGGACATATTAAAAAACAGCAAAAAATTAGGTAGTAAGCTGTCGAGGAGGCAAGACCCGCCTGTGGACACAGGAGGTATAAGGTAAGTGGAATGCATATCTATAATGCAGATAGATCTGGTGATCCAGGGATACTAAAGGAATATTGAGAATTACTGACGTAGTAATGCATATAGATATGGTTGATCCAGGGATACTTTCGATTGCTGTTTGGAGTCAGGAAGGAATTTTTTTCCCCCTTTTTAGTGGGGTTTTTTGCCTTCCTCTGGATCAACTGTTAGGATAGGGTAAAAAATAAAAAAAAAAAAAAAGTGACTAGTTGGACTTGGATGGACGAATGTCTTTATTCAACCTAATACTATGTCTATGTTACTAGGTAATTAGGAATGTGGGCGAGGTAAGTAAGTAGAATACTTTAAGGGTTTGAGGGGTGTAGGGGTGGAAGGCGATATAGATTTTAGTGGTGGGGGGTGACATGCCTTTTTAAAAGTATTAACAATATGCCTTAAATGTAATGCACGATCGGTGTTGAAATGAAATTCATGATAATGGACAAAATAACTATAGGAATGGCTATACGTGTGGCTGCGGTGAGTAGGAGGGGTTATAGAATGAGCCAGAGCCGGGGTCATAGTATATAGTGGGGGATGAACTACAACTCAACCCAAGTTCAAGACGGATATGAGATTTATGAGCTTTACCGAACTTTAAAATTTTCCATAATTATCGAAATTCGAGGATTAGGAGAATTTTCAATCAATAGCCCTAGACTTTAGCCGATCCACATTCTAGAATGGGGCGGCATTCGAGGTTGTGGCGAATTCGAGGCGTTAGCGAACGCCAATAACCATGAAGTAGTTGTTCGGAAAACCCTTGATTCGGTGATAATCCTCCACATGTGGCGATCGATTAAAGGAGAACTAAAACCCAATTTTTTAACTCCAGAATCTGAAAAAAAACCCTAAAAACACAATAAACTATAAATGCCACTTTAGTAAACTTGTTTAAATAAATCAAAGCCTGTTAAGAATGAATGAAGTACTGTTGTGTTATGTTGCAGGTGTACAGGACCACACCTCTGACCCAGTCACATGCTTCCTTACTTATCTGTCCTGTAAAAGGATGGCTAAGATTATTAATGGGTGTGACAAACGAACAAGTTTCTGCCATAGCTAAGGACTGAGCATGTGAGAAATAATGGTCGTTGACCAAACTGTTGATATTAGAATGCTGAGAAGGTAAAGCACAAATATTATGTATTTAGGTAAATTTCCCAGCGCCCGATATCAAAATTGAGAGGTAAGACAACCGATCTGGTTTTATACAAGGTGGTTCTGCCTTCTGGTTTTCAGTGTTGATTATGTGGCTTTAGTTGCCCTTTAAACGTTGGAATGAAAATTCAACCGGAAGCCTGACAATTGCCCAACGTTGAGGGAAATTAGTGTTTTTTAAACAAGGTTTTGGTGTGATATGTACATGTTCCAGACATTCCAGGGCTCAGAGCCATGTACAGTAAGTTTACCATTGTTTATTTTAAACTGTATTTTATCAGAACGTTTCAAACTATTTTTTCCCATGACTTTAAATGGGTTTGTTTGAACTATAGAATTATAGAACTTTTGGAAGTTCAACAGTTCGATAACTAACCCAACTTTAAGAAGTTAGGCAATCTCTAATTATAACTATAAAGTTAAGAATAAACAAGCAGAGCAGTGTCCATGGTGAGTCGCCTGCAGAACTGATAAGTGTCGCAGAAGACACTACAAGAAGGCATGTGAGTAGGGAGGGGGGGGGAATTATGAGCAACTCAACAAACAATACAAATGTAATGATTAAAGCAGGTACAGATAAATATGTGGGTAACACGATGTTCTTCTCTCAAATTGTAGTTTCAGATCATGATAAAATTGTTGGTAATAGTGACCATAATGTCGGTTTAAATTTACGGGTTAAATTGGGAACACTTTTCACGGATTCCTTATCTAGAAGATAGCCCACAATTCTCCGATCTGGCCTTGTAGGTCTGTTGGGAAGAAGAAAAAAACTTTCAAAAAAGGGTGGAATTAAAAGAGAAGAAAGAAATGAGAACAGTAATTTGACTTTTAAAGCCAAATGACACATTCCACTTTCTGTCCTTAGGGGTGTAAAATCTACCCTTTTCACCCTGTTGTGTAATGCCCACATGTTCCTAACTAATCTCTACCACGCAATTCTCAAGCCAACAATCTCGTTTTCCCCCTGAACAAATAAAGAAAATCGTCTTCCCGACAAACATGGAACAATTTTAACACCCGCAAAAATGTTGCAGAACAAAATAATGATTAGCGCCTATTACAAAAATGAGACTTTTAATAGCAAGCCATTTAAGGTGACAAGAATGAAGTTTGTAAGTTGCACTCAGCCATTACTACCACCGATCCTCTTACAGGAAGTCTAACTTTCTACATTAACGCTCCGATCATTTCCTTCTTGGTTAATGTCGTGAATGTTAAAAGTTATGTTGCGTTTTTTAGGGATTCGTTGAACGCTTGGGAAGTTTTCTGACAAAAACACAAGAGTCTTAAAAAGAACTGGATGGAAAAAACTTCATGAGGTTTATTCTATCAGACTGGAAGGAGTTTTAGTTTAATCTGAAACATAGACACTAAGACAATTTAAAATACCAGCTGTATTTATATTACGGCCAAGGTGTTTTTTTTTTGGAAAACAAAATATACTGTACGTAGGCGTTGTACCTGTCAGGAACAACGATAAATTTGAACTGTTGTCAATCTTAAACAGCACATCTATTTAAAAAAGATCCATCTAAAGCTTTTACTTCGTTTTCCGGTTTGGAAAATCTAAAATCTAACTTTCAATGGAAGTGAAAACTCAGAAACAAGAAAATTACAACTAAACTTCTTCTAAAATTTCTAATCAAAAAATCTAAAATTTCTGTCGAAACAATTTAATGTCTATGGAAAATTTGAAATGGCTATAGAAATTGTCATAACATTTATGATTCAACATTGAATTTGGGACATTAAACGTGTTTCAAATAGTCCTTGAAATCGTTGGTAACCCCAGAATACGATGGAAGACTACGTTTCGAATTTTGATCGTATTTTTCCAAAGATTATCGAACTTTTTGAGGCTGTTATTTTAATAATTCTACAACGTTCGATAATATGAGAAAATAGGCACCGAAGTCCGAAATCAGAAGATCTGTCCGTATTCGGACGGGATAATTCGGATTTTCAAACCGTGAGGTTCCGGTGATCGGGGTCCAAGTGGACCCGGATCTCATCTCTATCTATTTGCCAGTTTATTATTTATTCTAATCATTGAAAAGTTTTTTTTTTTTTTTTCCTCAATAACCTAATGGGGCCATTAGGTAATTGCGATATGTGGGCTCATCATGGCCTTGTCAGCATTTTACAGCATGGTCATGAATTACCAGCCGATATTAGTAGCTAATGTCTGCCTCTTTACTTTACCCACAGTGCCGTAAATTATGGGAATCTTTGTTAAGACTTAAGTTAGGAGCTATTCGTGATACTGCAAATGAATGGCATGTACCATTGTCAGTATGATGATTGCAGTCGTTAAACTACAACTGGTGTTGTAAAAATACTGATACATTGTGGTATTATAAAAAACATTATAAAATGAACATTACTGCGCCTTTTATAAATGTGACCCATGTCCTGAATTTTAGATCGGTCCATCAGTGATTTAAAATCTCCTGAAAAGTCCCGGTTAATTACCCAGAGGGTGGAAGCAGTAATTTCCCTAGTGCCCATAGGATTCCAGGTATTATTCCTTCACTATATCTTACAATGATCTCTTATTTAAAGTGTGGAAGGCAATCTCCTTGTCATGGTCACTGAGCTGCCAAGAAATCCTGTCTGGTTCTGTCAGAAAGTATTAAATGAATGTATCTGGGAAGTTCACCAAGTAGAGCTTAATGTCTTATAGTCTCATACAAGGGAAGTTCAAGCGTTGAACCGCCAGGGATACAGACCAGCTCATTAGAAGCTGCCCCTACTACAGGAGATGAGAACACTGATCATCGCGGACTTGGACCATGTAGAGAGATGGAGGAGGAAATGAATACAGCTACATTCCAGGATTTCTATTCATCTGTGATGCCTTATCTGGTTGCATATCTAGTAAGAAGGTTGGAGGGTTAGAATGAATGTGGATTATCCACTGCATAGCTACTGAGTGCAGACTGGCAGTCACCACCTTAAAAAGCAATGGGACCTCTTACCAGATTTGACTTCCAACGAGTCAAACCAGCCATGGAACTTGGCCTATCCAGGGCCTTGAACTCACATTCACATTTAGGATCTTACCTCAATAATCTTCTGGGTTTTGATGACCCAAACATGGACCCATGACCATTGAACATTATACTGTCATGCAGTGGTGTATACTCAGATACCTTAAACTTTAGGTGGCCAACATGAAGTTGTACTATTTTGGATGAGGCGAAACATAGTTTTCTAACTTTCCGATAGGGGAAAAAAAAATATCATATGACCATTTGCCAATCGCCAATACACTGGCCAACAATTTGGTCCTTCTATAACGGGCAATGTACCACTCCCAACAAAAATGAATGCTTACCTCTCCAACCCCCAACATTTCAAGACTGCATTCCTGCCTGACTCCAGAAAAAAAGATATTCCCATCCGGATTAAGCTTGCTCGCTTTCCTGGTCCTGCTTCTTTTTCCATCTGACTTCCTACCGTAGCAATCACGAACCATGACGGATGATATCACAGCCAATGATTGAGTTGTAGTAACAGGTAAGTTGTATTGGACTCTTGGAGTTTTTTCAGGGTGGTGGAGGTAAGTAGAGATGAAAGGAACTTTCAAAAAAAATCTGGAATATACCCACAGAAGTTGAATGGGAGATAACATTTCCTATTTAATAGAAGGTATAAATAGCAACAGTAAATTAGTGCAAATGACTGGAGTCCTGGGAAATGGTCTGGGGAACAGGTCATCATGACCAATTTAGGGCTCGAATATTCGATATTTCTCCCATAGTCGAAATTGAGGGTTCGCGGATGTGATATTTCTTTAAAACCGCCTGAAGTATTGATTCTGAAAATTCAATAATAGCAGTACATTCAAGGTAAAGATCTGAAAAATCCAAGATTCCATCACGAAACTGATTTCATCCTAAGGTAAGTATAAACTTGTTATGTGGTGCTTGGAATAAATATGTTCCAGAAATGTTTTTAATCACATTTATTCTAATTGTCTTTTTATTTCCTTACACCGATTTAGAATAATCCCAGGGATAACATTTTTTTTCACAGTTGTGGTCAGATCCGTAGCGTTGCTCTGGGGCACGTCTAATATATTACCATCAGTCCATAGACAGTGTACTGACAGAACTGTTGGCCCTCGCTTCTGTTAGAGAAGAATTACGGCGAGGATTGTAAATGGGAAATACGCGTAATGGAAACCCCACTGAGAATTAAAGGGAAAGATCATTCTGAGGTTAGGTTGCAAAACTCTACTTATCAGTGTCACGAAAGGACCACAGAATAGAGCTAGATTTAACGAGATTGTATGTGTGTACGTACAGTATTTACTGTGCTAAGCATGTCTTCCAATGTTATATTATTTTTATTTTACATCTCTTGGAATTTCTGTATCTCTCTAGGAAGCGGACCATATAGATGTAAATCAATCAAAATTTTCTGCGATTCTTTTACTAAATTAGAGAATAAATACATATATATAGAATTTGCGTGTCTGCTTTTAGGAAATAACTCTCTTTCATTTCATAGTGTTCATCAACCATTAACACTATCAGGGTTATTCAATAAAAGTTTTCATCGTTAAAATGGTGCTAATTTTGCCCCAACCAATCATAGTAACATAGTAACATATAATTAATGGTTGAATAAAGACATTTCGTCCATCAAGTCCAAACCTATTCCTTTTTTTTTTTTTTTTTTTTTTTTTAAACCTCGACCTACAGTTGATCCAGAGAAGGAAAAAACCCCAGCTAAAAAGGGGGGGAAAATTCTCCGGACTCCAAACGGCAAATCGGAAAGTAAATCCCCTGATCAACCAGATTCCTATCTGCATTATAACCAGTAATTTTTCAATATTTTTTAGTTTTAAAACGTGAGCCAGGCCCTTTTTAAAAGTTATTCAAGAGACTTGGCCATTACCACATCTGCTGGAAGACACGTTCCACAGTTTTCAACGTTCTTCACTGTAAGAAGAAACCTTCCAACCGATGAATGATGAAAACTTCTTTTTCTTCTTCCAAACCTTAAGGAGTGTCCACGGTTCTCTGATTACCTATTAGTGAACATGCAACCAGAGAGTTTCACTGTATGGGCCCTTATATATTGTATAAGGTATCATGTCCCCACGCCAACCGCCGCTTCTCCAGGTTGTAAACAGCCTAACTTGTCTAATCTGCCTGACATATTCAAGCCCCTCCATTCCCCTTAGTAATTTAGTTGCCTTCTCTGAACTGCCCTCAATTTCCAAGATGCCCTTTTGTTATATGTGATTCAAACTGCACCGCATATTCCCCAAATGTGGCCTTACCATGCCTTGTAAGAGGGAGAATCATATTTTTTCTCTCTTGTTCCATTCCCCTCTTGTAAATACAAAGACAATATCTGCTAGATTAGCTGTGCCTAACCTGGCATTGTTTGCTACAGCTAAGTCTGTTACTCTAACAGAAAACCCCAAAAAATCTTTTTCCATTTCAGATGCACTTAACACAGTTATTATGTGTTAGTGGCCAGGATTATTTCAAAAATCCCAAATGCATCACCTTACAATTTACAACATTGAATCTCTCATCTGACCATTCTGCTGCCCCATTTTGATTAACTATCTAGGGTCTGACTTGCAGTCACTTGCACATCATTGGAAGTTTCAAAAGCTCTGCATAATTTAGTGTCATCACAAACACAGAGACAACCTTGCTCTCAATGCCCCTTCTAAGTCCATTTATAAAACAGATTAATGACAAAGAAGCGGCCCCAGTTACAGAACCCTGAGGAACTTAGCTTAAACTTTGAGCCCCACGTAGATGTAGCCTCCATAACCACCACTCTCTGTTTGAGGTTCAATAACCAGTTCTCTCTATCCAGATACAATGTCTCTCTTGCTTCATCAGGCCAACAGTCCTCAGTTTATACATTAGTCGCCTACTGTGGCACAGTCAGTATCAAAGCCTTTTGCAAAATCCAAATTAACACACACTCCACAGCGGTGCCTGAACTAACTTCTTATCTCACTTCTTTATTAAAAACCAATTTAAAGTTGTCTGGCATGATCTATTTTCTCATAAATCCATGCTGACTACTACAATAGATGATCTCTGGAGACAAAGTCAAGATATGATCCCCTTAACAAAGTAGTTTCCAATCACTTCCTACCACTGATGTAGGCTTTACAGGTTCTATAGTTACCCAGGCTGTGAACGACTACCTTTTTTGAATATTTGGTATACATTGGCTCTTTTCCAATCCAGCGGCACAGTCCCCCAGACAAAAGGAATCTGAAAAATATGAGACACAGTGTACTTGCTTAGAACTGAACTAAAGCTCTTTTTAAAATCCTAGGATGCAATCCATCTGGTCTGACGCTTTATTGATATTACTTTGTCTAATTGATTCCGTACCATAATCCTCTGTTATCCACTGTGAAAACTCTTCATTCTTCCTCCCTGCCACATTGTTACCAATCCCTACTGTAAGGATTCTCAACAGTAAAAAAACCGTATGTAACAAAACGTAACGTTTAAGCGAATTAGCCTGTCGGCCACTCTACAACCACTCAGCTCCATTATTTAATGGTCCCCACATCTCAGTCCTCATTTTTTTTTACCATTTAAATACTTAAAAAAATCTTGGGGTTGACCTTGCTTTGTTCGGCAATCAGTATTTCATTATTCTATTTTAGCTAGCTGTTAATTGCTTCTCTTGCACTCTTATTACAACTTTTGAAGTAACCCTTAAGCCTGCTTCTGTGCCTTCTGCCTTTCAAATTTTAAAAGCCCGTTTTCTTTTTTTCCATTTCCTTTTACCTGAGCCATTAAGCCATGCGAGGGACCCTAATCTTTTTTACACTTTTCCAAAGGTACCGATTTTGGAAATGTTTTAGGTTAATAATCCCTTTAAAAGTGGTCCACATCTGCTCAGTATCTTTACCTACGAAAACAGTTCCCCAGTCTATGAAGCAGAAGCGATTCCTTAAAAGCATAAAATTAGCTTTCCTAAAGTTAAAAAGTTTTTGTTAAAAGCCAATGCACTTTTAGTTTCTCTGAAAACCTATATAAATGACACTATATCATGGTCACGATTCCCATAAGCTTCCATTACCTTCATCTCCAAAAATGAGCTCTGGGTTTAGATATCCCAATCTACAACAACGTCATCTCTTCTAGTAGGAACTTCTACCATCTTTGTGAAAGAAATGCTCATATAGGAAATTTAGAACTTTATACCTTTTGGGTGCTGGCAGGTTTCCATTACTCCAATTATTTCAGGGTAGTTAAAAACTCCCCCATAACCAGAACATGACCCCCATACCAGCAGCCTTCGCCAACTGCAACGGAAGATCATTCTTCCACCTCTTCCCTTTCCTCCGCGCATTTGGGCGGCTTATAACACACTCCAACAATTTAATTTACCCACCTTCTTGCTTCTGTACACAGTTACCCACCATAATGTTCTTTGGCCGCATCGTTTGCCTCCCCCATCTAATTCCTCTTGTAAAAATTGGCTTCAATCCTGTTTAACAATCCTACATTACTCCTCCTCCTTTCTTAGTTACCTCGGTCATGTCTAACATAAGGCAGTTACCCTTCATATTTATGTCCAGTCGTGTGAATCTTATATAAGCCCTGATCTGCTATACCAATTACATCATACCTTTCTTTAAAAAAAACGCTATTATTTCAAGCTTCGACGGTTTTTTCTCACCCCAGCGACTCCTTGACTTTGTAAACATACATTTTTAGATATTCAATTGATTTACTTCCATTACATGGTCGTACATGCCTCCTTATAATCTTTCCATACATGGTCGTACATGCTCTTATAAC
The DNA here is from genome assembly GCA_019447015.1 of Hymenochirus boettgeri. NCBI lineage: Eukaryota > Metazoa > Chordata > Amphibia > Anura > Pipidae > Hymenochirus > Hymenochirus boettgeri. The sequence goes on from CM033472.1 coordinate 265,613,967, forward strand.
AGATCTTATTTAACATTTAAAGTAACACCTGATTGGTTGGGGCAAAATTAGCCAACATTTAACTATAAGAAACTTATGAATCCCCTGCTTATCGTTAGAAATGGTGCTAATTTGCCCCAACCAACAGATGTATTTTTCCAAATGTTAAATAGGATTGATTGGATAGGGCAAATTAGCTCATTTTAAAACGAAAGAATTTTATAATTAACCCTGTAAGTTTATGTAGGACATCTCGGACCTCAGAGTTTTAAGTTCACCTAAAATCTATATATTATTGACCCAGTTGATAAAATAAAATGCACTGATGCACGCGTTTTCTGTCCGGACACATTTTCGCCAAAAAAACAGAAAACGGAATGCAACAAACGGACCAAAAAATAAATAAATAAACCGGCGTATGGGCCATATTTTCAATACGCGCGGCTTAAACCGACGTTAATTTCGGTTGGTTTAGTGACGGTTTGTTTATGTAACGATACCATTGTAATCAGCGATCGTAAATCTACGATAATCCATCGTTAATTTACGATTCCATGGTTTACTACTCTCGGTATTCTATGATCAAACGTCATTAACGAAGCTGGCATAAATGTTCGACCGCGGCCGCACATTTACGCCCGCTGTCATACATTATTAAAGGGGAACTGTGGTCTCCAAACAAGTGAGTTTACATGAAAGGCCGATGTTTCCTTTTAAAAATGAGCCATCAACCACCTCTCCACTGCTCCACAGCCAAGATATATAAGAAATGACTGACCAGAAAGTTAATGTGTGGGAGGCTGACAGTGACATTCATAAGGCTTCTCCTGCACAGTGCGCCAACGAGCACAGTGAGCTCAAATCCCTCAGTGTGTGAGGGAGGAGACAGGAAGTCTCTGGTGTGTGAAGTCCTGACAAGTAGGTAAGGAGTCTGAGTGGCCCACGGCACCTGCGAGTGGGCGGGCATGTGCACCGCGGGTGGGTGGGTGGTGACCCGTGATGTGGAACGGGCTTTGTGCACCCGTGATGGGGGGGCATGTGCAGTATGAGTGGGCGGGGGCCACTGGGTCTATAAGAGAATGGCCAAGGGGGGCCTGCAACTGGAGGGACCATGTGGTCCATGAGTTGGAGGGACCAGGGGGGGCTGCAAAAGGAAGGAGGAGACACAGGTCAGATTGACTGACATGGTTTAGAGCAGGAAAGCAGGAAGTGCAGGGGACCTGGTGATGTTGCTGTCTCATCCACACACAAAAGTGTAAATATCTTCAAAAATTATGCCAAAATAACAATTGAAATAAATTGCAAAAATTCTAAGGAGAGCAATTCCTATCAATTTACCTAAGTCATTTTGGACCTAGTTCCCCTTTAGTTTAAATAGGGCTCTAATCGCTGTGATCGGTGTATGTAGTGATTGAGGCTGAAGCCACAATACTTGATGTTGTTCCTAAACAGTTATTCCTCCTCCCCACATCTGACATGTTGACGCCTCCTCTTAAAACCTTTACAACGTTGCACATGCTCAGAAGAGGCAGATTAGACATTGGACCATGACATCCTCGAGAAGCAAAAGAATGAATCTTTCCCTGTCTTGGAGCTGGGGGGGGGGGGGGGGGGAATTAGATGGTGGTATAATGGATATGTCCTTTCATTTCTGCATTGTGATGTAGATCATGGTCAGACTGGTGTGCTAAAGGGTCCCATGCAGAGTCAGACTGACCCCTTCAGAATATCCTGGGTACCTGGGTAGAGGGTCTGCAAGTTAAGCTCTAAATAAAGTGAATCCCACATTAAAATCTATGAAATGTAAAGGCTTTTCAATGGGAAGTTTCCTTCTCCACGTGAGGTGACTCCAATTAAATCACCTCCAATCCAACGTCCTATCTCTATTACAATATGAACTAAATTCCCCATCAACACTGTTCTCTGCCATACAGATGCTTCCTTTATTTGTTGCTGTAAAGAGATTCTGCAGTAATTCATTTGATATAATGGTTTAGACACATGACTGACGATTCTGTAAATGGGTGACAATGAGGATATATTACACTGTCCATCAAAACTACTTTTTGACAGTGACAAGTCAAAGGTGAGAATATATAGTGGCGGATTCTGCGAGCCCTCGTCCTGGGAAGATATAGATTGTGTTATGTTAACTGATTACAACCAGGCTCCTGTTTGTAACAATAAAATGAATGGAGATGCAGGAAATCTGGGATACCGTTATAATAGTATATCCTACACAACACACTGTGATTGGAGGAAGAGAATTCTAATCATGTTCGCAATGAATGGCAGGATTAAAGAAAAGGACTGTCAATAAAGCTGTGAATGGGATTGTAAAGAATTTACAGCTTTCACCATAAAGGGGAACTAAGGCAGGAAAATAATAATCCCCTTGTAAAAAGCCGTCAATCTATTGGTGTGATTCTTTCTGTGTTGCCCCAATGTAGAACGCTGTTAAAGTAATAGTCAGGGAAAGATAATAAAATACAAAATAAAAATGAATGAAAGATAATGGACTTGAATTTATATTATGAACATATTAAACAATTACAGTACATAAATCTCCCTGTTAATTAGAGACCTTACCATGTGCGCTGGTGAAAAAACACACTGTCAGATGGTACTGTTGGCTATTATCTTCACCAATGTTACATAAAGACTTGCCCTTTAATAGTGGGAAGGAACAACTCCTACATTGTGATCCCTGTTCCCTCTAAGGTGTGAGGAAAATTATTTTGTATGTGCTCAGAGAATTTGTATCTGCGCACACATTTCCAATTAGAGGGAACATTGATTGTGATGATTAACCCACCACAGAAAACACAACAAAAATGTAGGCAAAACATTTTATGTAAAAAACATTAAACCAAAATAAAACTAAAACATGCTTTACCAATTTTTTGGGGAGTTCAGTTATTCAGGGCAACTATACTGAAAAAAGGAATTTTATTAATAAATATGTGTTAGTAGCACTTACACTGAGATGTGTGGCTTGTTGCATGGCTTCAGTCCAGTACTTGTTTTGCTCAGGTTCAGTATCCCCATCCCTCTTTTAACCACTCCCCCTTCCATCAGACCAGACTTTTTAATGGGGGCAAGCATGCTCAGTAATCACTATGAGGCAGCACCGGGAAAGACAATTTCCTGATAACATCTGTCAAAACTGCGTAGAGCATACCAACTGTCAAAACTCTGCCAACATTCCAACTACAGCTAAACTGCTCACAACAGATATCTAAAGAAATAGGGGACAGATCAACAAGAAAAATGGTACAGTGGTGTTTGGGAAGAATTATAGTTTCTATAGTTGTCAATTTAAAATAACATTTAGTTCAGTATAGAAGCCCTTTAATATCGGAATTCCCTTGGAATTAGACGTATCTAGAGGTCGCGTGGTTTCTGCCGTGCACACACATTGCACCTTCTTAAAAATAGTTGAACCAGATGAACCACAGCTGATCCGTTGAAAGGAGATTTAAATCAGAGTGTCTCCTTTCATCTCTAAGGAACAGGACGACGAGATACAGAGAGGTTGTCTTTCAACAATTACACAAAAGGGAACCAACATCTCCTCATTCGTGTTTCCCACCAGCCCTCGCGCCTAGCGGCCCACTTTAATTTAGAACTGCCAACATAAAAGACCGACTATCATACAAGCAATTACTACAGTTAGGAGACTATTGTAAAATACTTTCTAATGGAAATAACTAAACTACAAACATGAAAACCCTTCGACATTCAGGGCCGAAGATTCGTATCGGGAAAAAAAAAATCATTGTAGTCTTTTTACAAAGCCGTTAAAAGTAATATTTCTCTAGCACCGTCTTTCGGACGAGAGATTGCAGTCTCTTTGGTAAATCTATTTACAATAACATCAGGCGTTTTTTCCTTTTCCTCTCCTTTCAACCACAAACAAAAGAAAAAACAAAAGAATATGAGATCCAATGTCTAACGGCACATTAAAACCCAGGATGAAATTACGTTGCAGTAGCTATTCGGAAATCCATCAGAACGCAGACAATGCTCCGTTAAAGATATAGCTTTTATAGGTTTTTGTTTTGCTGGCGTTCCCAAACTAGATATAAAAATTTGACAATAAAAAAAAAAAAACCATCATATATTGGGGGGTTTGTATTGTTTGTTACGGCCGTCGAAGAATTTATAAACGTTATCTGTCACGCTGTATTATAGGTCTAAAGCACTTTAACGGCGTTGCTTAGTTACTCTCTTTGTCTGAGGCGCAGAGGCGATTGGCGTTGAAAGACTCATCTTTCTCACTTTGTGTTTCTTGTGTTCTGATGTATATTATCTAATGAAGAGGAACTCAAATCAAGGCAAAGAGTTTTGTGGTTGTCCATATATGAGCAGTTTATGGCAATTATATTCAATCGTTTTACATAAATCCAATGTTACCATGGGTTTGATTAAAGGAAAACTAAACTGAAATGTTTGTACTTCATTATCTGAGGGCACCCCCTGTAGAGCATCAATAAACATTCAATTACCTCTCCAGTAAATAACATTACAGTCAATAAAATGTAATCTGAAGAGTACACCTCCTTACTTCAATCGCTTGGTCTACTGACCAACACAGACTGTTACAGGATTGGTTAGAGATTACTAGTAGGTGTGATCTGCTGTAACAAGTTTCTGAAGAAGGACTAGAAATGGCCAAACTTCGGTTTGAAAAATTTCAGGGACAGTTCGAAAATTCGAAAATGGACCCATTAAAGTCAATGGTGACCAACAGTTTGAAAAGTTTGAATAAAATAAGGTTAAAAAGGCAATGGTGACTTACTGTAAATGGCTCCGGGACCTAGGAAATGGTCTGGGGAACACGTACAAATATCCATACCTTAAAATATCACTTCCTTATTCACACGTGCGCTATTTCTAGAATCTGTGTCTGAATCTCTTAAAATAGGGTGTTCATTGTTAGAGGAATTATACCTAGCAAGTGGTAAAGATTCCTTGTTAAATACCTCAACAAAAGGGATTAAAGTATATCTTTTTTTAAATGGAATGTTCAGTGGAAAATATTAAAATTCTTATTTAGTGCAAATACCACTATCTTTAAAGACTGAAAACAATTTTAACCCCCTTTTGTTGAGTAGGGATGGACTCGAACTCGAACTTGAGTTCGAGCCGAACTTAACAAGTACGAAGAGACTTGGACTTCTCGAACTATCCCGGACCCGGATTTCTCTGACTTTCCAGACTCACGGCTGTATTTTCGATAATTATCGAGCCATTCGCTAACGCTAGAATATATTGTTCGCTAACCCTAGAATATATCATTCGCTAACCCTCGATTGGATCGTTCGCTAACCCTCGAATGTATCGTTCGCTAACCCTAGAATGTATCGTTCGCTAACTCTCGATTGTATCGCTCGCTAACCCTCGATTGTATCATTCTCTAACCCTCAAATGTATCGTTCTCTAACCCTCGAATGTATCGTTCTCTAACCCTCGAATGTATCGTTCACTAACTCTAGAATGTATCGTTCGCTAACCCTAGAATGTATCGTTCTCTAACCCTCGAATGTATCGTTCACTAACTCTAGATGTATTCATTCGCTAACCCTCGAATGTATCGTTCGCTAACCCTCAAGTTATCGTTCCCTAACTCTAGAAGGATGTCGCTACCCTCGATTGTATCGCTCGCTAACCCTCGATTGTATCATTCTCTAACCCTCAAATGTATCGTTCACTAACCCTAGAATGTATCATTCTCTAACCCTTGAATGTATCGTTCACTAACTCTAGAATGTATCGTTCGCTAACCCTAGAATGTATCGTTCTCTAACCCTAGAATGTATCGTTCGCTAACCCTCGAACGTATCATTCGCTAACCCTCGAATGTATCGTTCACTAACTCTAGAATGTATCGTTCGCTAACCCTCGATTGTATCGTTCGCTAACCCTCAAATGTATCGTTCGATAACCCTAGAATGTATCGTTCGCTAACCCTAGAATGTATCGTTCGCTAACCCTAGAATGTATCATTCGCTAACCCTCGAATGTGTCGTTCGCTAACCCTAGAATGTATCGTTCGCTAACCCTAGAATGTGTCGTTCGCTAACCCTCGAATGTACTCTACCCTCGAATGTATCATTCGACTAACTCTAGAATGTACGTCACTAACTCTAGAATGTATCGTTTTTCGCTTAAAGACCCTCGAAGTTATCGTTCGCTACCTCGATGTATCGTTCACTAACTCTAGAAATGATCGTTGCTAACCCTCGAGTGTATTGTTCGCTACACCTGCGATTGTATCGTTCGCTAACCCTCAAATGTATCGTTCGAACCCTAGAATGTATCGTTCGCTAAACTAGAATGTATGTTCACTACCCTAGATGTTATCGTTCGCTAACACCTAGAAATTGTATCGTTCGTCTAACCCTCGAAGTATCGTTCACTACACTCTTAGAATGTTCGTTCACCTAAACCCTAGAATGTATGTCTCCTAAACCTCGAAAGTGTATCGTTCACTAATCTAGAAGTATCGTTCGCTAACCCTCAGAAGATCGTTCGCTAAACCATCGAAGGACGTTGTCATAACTCTAGAATGTATCGTTCGCTAACACCTCGATTGTATTCGTTCGACTAAACCCTCAATGTATGTTCGTAACACTCAAATGGATCGTTCGCTTACCTAGAATGTATACGTTCACTACCCCTAGAATGTATCGTTCGCTAACCCAAGAATGTATCTTCTCTAACCCTAGAATGTATCGTTCGCTAACCTCGAGAATCATTCGCAACCCAATGTATACAGTCCTAACTGTATCGTGCGTAACCCATCAAAATGTATCGTTCGGTACCCTAGAATGTATGTTCGTAACCCTAGATAGTATCGTTCGCAAACCCTAGAATGTAATCATTCGCTACCCTCGGAAGTGCGTCGCGTAAACCTCGAATGTATGTTTGTAACCTCGAATGTAGCCTTGATTTTTCGGTAAACCTAGAATTTATGATTCTTTTTCGGTAAACCTTGAAAATACGTCGGTAAACCGAAATTGCCCGTAACCATGACAGTAGCTGCGCACAACCCGCACAAGTGCCCCCGCAAGTTTAAGAAAGTGTGGACAGTTGTGGACAAGTGACACTGTTCCAGCCCATTTCCCAGGTGTCACAGCCACTTTACAGTAAGTTACCATGTTAGTTTAGCGAATCCCCCAGACTTTCGCATTAGCATCCCATGACTTTTACTGAAGTTTATGAAAGATCCAAAACAGCCCGAACTAGTTATGAAGTTTGTCACCCTATGTTGTTGAGTTGTAACGAGCCACCTGGGATGATCCTTGCATTAAAAAGCCACCCCCTGCGACCCCTTAACTTACCCCCCACCTGCTTTAGACGATTCAGAAACAGATGCTAGAAAATTTGAAAACTTAATATTATTTGTAATAAAGTGTTTTCCCTTACCTAGGTAGCTTTATTATTGGACAACTTTGGGGATTTCTGTTGTCATATTCTCCTCTGTCATTCTGCTGTGTGTACTCGAAAACACAACACTAATGTGTTAATGAATTAAGAGGTCCGTACTCATAGTAGCGCAATACAACTACTTTGACTCCACAAATGAGATGTGCCAACCCATAACCAAATATCAAACAGGTATCATGTCTTTGCTTTATCCTACCTGGGTGTTGAATACAGATTGTGGTCAATAATTTGCACCCACTGCAGTCAATGTACTGTACAGCACAGATAATAGTGGGATTTTTATGTCCGTGATATAGGGAAAGCTATTATCATTTAGCATTATCCCTCCTAAACTCCAATTATATATATATCATTTCAGCAGCAACTATTAGGTCAGCCCTTCAGTTCAGCTGAAACTGTTAGGTTGTTAAGTCAACCCTCCAGTTCAGCAGCCACCAAGAGTGAACTGGCGGGCTGTAGGGCAGAATATGCTATTTGAAACTGGAGGTTTGACCTAACATTGGCTTGCCTGAACAGAGATTGGCCGACGCCTAACAGGCATGCTGAATTGGAGGGTGATCCTAAAGAACGGTTGCATAAATGGAAGGCTGTCCTAACAGTAACTGCTGAACCGGAGGGTCACAATGGATTGAAATTCAAAAGCCATTGCTAAGTTAACCCTCCAGATAAGCAGCCAGTGTTGACTTAAACCCAAAAAGAGACTGGAGTAAATTTAACTACCCACACAGACTGGTAAGACAGGGAATTGTTACTACAAGATGCCCACAGTGACTAGTAAATTTACAATGCCAACAGTGACTGGTTAGATAAGATGCCACACAGACTGCTAAAAATAAGATGCCCACAGTTATGGATAAATAGAAGATGCCCACAGTGATGGGTATATACAAGATGCCCACAGGGGCAGGTAAATGCAAGATGCCCACAGTGACGGGTATATACAAGATGCCCACAGTGATGGGTAAATGCAAGATTGCCCCACAGTATGGGTTATACCCAAGATGACAAGCAGTGACTGTATATACAAGATGCAAAGTGAGGTGGTATGCTACAAGATGCCCCACGTGACGGTGGTATATACACGAACGCCCCACAGTGTGGGTAAATGCAAGATACCCCCACTGTCGGCGTATATCACACAACCGGATATCGGCACATGATGGTATATTACAGATGCCCACAGTGATGGGGTATATTACAAGACTGCCCAAACAGTGAGGGGTCATATACAAGATGCCCACAGTGTAGGGTATATACAAGATGCCCCAGCTGCGTGGTATACAAATGCCAAGGTGATTACAGAGCACACGTGAGGGGTATGTACAAGATGCCACAGTGACGGGTATCACAAGATTGCCCACCAGTGATGGGTAAATGCAAGATACACCACACTGTCGGGAGGTATATACACACAGTGAGGGGTATATCAAAATGCCCAAGTGATGGGAATATTCAAGAAGCCACACGTGATGGGTATGATACAAGATGCCACAGTGTAGTGGTAGTAACAAGCTGCCACACGTGGTGGGTAATACAAATGCCCACAGTGACGGGTATATTCAAGGATGCACAGTGACGGGTACATACAAGATGCCCACAGTGATGGGTACATACAAGATGCCCACAGTGACGGGTACATACAAGATGCCCACAGTGACGGGTATATACAAGATGCCCACAGTGACGGGTATATACAAGATGCCCACAGTGACGGGTATATACAAGACGCCCACAGTGACGGGTATATACAAGACGCCCACAGTGACGGGTATATACAAGACGCCCACAGTGACGGGTATATACAAGACGCCCACAGTGACGGGTATATACAAGAGGCCCACAGTGACGGGTATATACAAGAGGCCCACAGTGACGGGTATATACAAGAGGCCCACAGTGACGGATATATACAAGAGGCCCACAGTGACGGGTATATACAAGACGCCCGCAGTGACGGGTATATACAAGACGCCCACAGTTACGGGTATATAGAAGACGCCCACAGTGACGGGTATATACAAGAGGCCCACATTGACGGGTATATACAAGACGCCCACAGTGACGGGTATATACAAGACGCCCACAGTGACGGGTATATACAAGACGCTCACAGTGATGGGTATATACAAGATGCCCACAGTGACGGGTATATACAAGACGCCCACAGTGACGGGTATATACAAGATGCCCACAGTGACGGATATATACAAGATTCTCCCACATTAAAAAAATGTGCTGACCTAAAGCCAACTGCAGAACAGAGGCCGCAACTAACATTCCACCTGGAGGTTTAATTTTGAAAACCTAAAATTCAGGAAAATTCATGGAAATTCATGGAAAATCATACCAAAAAACGTGGTTGAAAATGTAAAAATTTAGATCAAGAAGTCAAACATTGTTTTTCCCCCCAGAAGTTCCGTGGAATCGCTGACGGAACAAAACTCGCCAATTTACTTTATCTCTAAACATTGCACAATGCAGAATCGAGGGGAAATTGATTGGAAATGAGAACATTTCTGTTTGTATTGTAATGTAAAACTAAATAGATTTGACTTCTCCTTGAAAAATTAAAAGATTTTAAAGATTTTCCCCCAGGAATTCTGAAGTTCTTGTTACTGATGGAAAGATCATTAACATCTTCAGACATCCCCCTCCCTCCTGCTCTGGTGAATGTTTAATTGGATGAGCCTATTATTCTCCGGAGATCCAGTCCTGCCACATGTCCAGATTTCCAAAGGCCACTGATCTCTCCAAGTTCAAACTTCAAACTCTTATTTCTAATGCACACAAGGGGGAGACATTAATTGCCTGTGACTATATTTTCATTCATGTCGATGGCCAGGATAGACACCCAACAGCTGTTGTTTTTTGTAATCTTGGCATTAAGATATAACATGTCACGTGATGCGTGTGGACTGGAATGAATGAACGTCTGTCCAGTCAAAAGCAATGGACAGGGAAGGACAAAATCCTCTGTACAAGGCTCCAGGCTAAATGACCTTTCCCTAAAAATGACAAATACATATTGTTATAAAGTGTGATTGTATTTATTGTACACATTCAAATGTCCAGGAGATATATTGTCAGTTTCTGCCAGACCGAGGAGCAATTAATTTGCAACTATGTGTACAGTATTGGTCTAGGATTGACCAATAGCAATCCTTATAAATATATCCCTATGAGTACAGTATCGGTCTAGGATTGACCAATAGCAATCCTTATAAATATATCCCTAGTGTACAGTATCGGTCTAGGATTGACCATAGCATCCTATAAATTATCCCTATGGGTACAGTATCGTCTAGGATTGACAATAGCGATCCTTATAAATATACCTTGTGTCTAGTATCGGTCTAGGATTGACCAATAGTGATCTATAATAATATATCCTATGTGTACAGTATCGGTCTAGGATGACCAATGTGTATCCTTACATAAATATACCCTTAGGAGTATAGCAGTCTAGAGTTGACCAATAGTGATCCTTATAAAATATCCCTATGTGTACAGTATTCGTCTAGGATTGCCATAGTGATCCTTTAATATATATCCCTATGTGTACGGTATCGGTCTAGGAGGACCAATAGCAATCCTTATAAATATTCATGGTACGTATCGGTCTAGGATTGACCCATAGTGTCCTTATAAAATACCCTTAGAGTATAGCATCAGTCTAGGATTGACAATAGTGATCCTTATAAATATACCCCTATGTGTACAGTATCGGTCTAGGATTGACCAATAGAATCCTTATAATATATCCCTATGTGTACAGTATCGGTCTAGGATGACCAAAGTGATCCTTATAAATATACCCCTATGTGTACAGTATCGGTCTAGGATTGACCAATAGCAATCCTTATAAATATATCCCTATGTGTACAGTATCGGTCTAGGATTGACCATAGTGATCATACTTAAATATACCTATGTGTACAGTATCGGTCTAGGATTGACCAATAGGATCCTTATAAATAATCCCTATGTGTACGTATCGGTCTTGATGACCAATAGCGATCCTTATAAAATATCCCTATGTGTACACGTATCGGTCTAGGATTGACCAATAGCGATCCTATAAATATATCCCTATGTGTACAGTATCGGTCTTAGGATTGACCAATAGCGACCTTATAAATATACACCTATGTGTACAGTATCAGTTAGGATTGACCAATAGCGATCCTTATAAATATACCCCTATGTGTACAGTATCGGTCTAGGATTGACCAATAGTGATCCTATAAATATATCCTATTGTGTACAGTATCGGTCTAGGATTGACCAATAGTGATCCTTATAAATATACCCCTATGTGTACAGTATCGGTCTAGGATTGACCAATAGCATCCTTATATAAATAAACCTATGTGTACAGTATCGGTCTAGGATTGACCAATAGGTCCTTATAAAATATACCACATGTGTCAGTATCGGTCTAGGATGACCATAGCGATCCTCTATAAATATACCCTATGAGTATAGCATCGTCTAGGATTGACCAATAGAGTCCTTATAAATATACCTATGAGATAGCATCAGTCTAGGATTGACCAATAGCATCCTTATAAATATACCCCTATGTGTATAGCATCAGTTCTAGGATTGACCAATAGCGATCCTTATAATATCCCCTATTGTATACAGTATCGTCTAGGATTGACCAATAGCAATCCTTATAAATATACCCCTAGTGTACAGTTCGTCTAGGATTGACCAATAGCAACCTTATAAATATATCCCTATGGTACAGTATCAGTCTAGGATTGACCATAGCGATCCTTATAAAATACCCTATGAGTTATAGCATCAGTCTAGGATTGACCAATAGCGATCCTTATAAATATACCCCATGTGTACAGTATCAGTCTAGGATTGACACATAGCGATCCTTATAAAATATGCCCTATGTGTACAGTATCGGTCTAGGATTGACCAATAGCGATCCTTATAAATATGCCCTATGTGTACGGTATCGTCTAGGATTGACCAATAGTGACATTTTAAATATCCCTATGTGTACAGTATCAGTCTAGGATTGACCAATAGCGATCCTTATAAATATATCCTATGTGTACAGTATCAGGTCTAGGATTGACCAATAGCATCCTTATAAATATGCCCTATGTGTACAGTATCAGTCTAGGATGACCCATAGCAACTCTTATAAATATATCCCTATGTGACAGTATGTCTAGGAGACCAATAGCGATCTTATAAATATACCCCTATGTGTACAGTATCGGTCTGGATTGACCAATAGCGATCCTTATAAATATACCCCTATGAGTATAGCATCAGTCTAGGATTGACCAATAGCGATCCTTATAAATATGCCCCCATGTGTACAGTATCAGTCTAGGATGACCAATAGCGATCCTTATAAATATACCCCTATGAGTAAAGACGTCTAGGATGACCAATAGCGATCCTTATAATATACCCCCTATGTGTACGTATAGGTCTAGGATGACCATAGATCCTTATAAATATATCCCTATGTGTACAGTATCGGTCTAGGACTGACCAATAGCGATGCTTTCTAACCGCTAGAATCAGTATTGATGTCAATATACCAACTCTATTGATGTCAATAGGTCAATACATGGGCAGTATCGAAATACCATCTGGTAACTATTTGACGGCAGAGATCATTTCCATCCTGATATATTTTTATAATTATAAAAGATATCAGTCTACCATAAGTATGTATAATATTATATAATATTAAGATTAATAAATATATATAATGTATTTCCCTTGCACCAGCACTCTCAAATAATCACTTTCTGATGGTTACTACATTACTACAAGAGGAGTGTCAGGCTGCAGGGATTTTGTTCCGTGATTCAATCTATTTTAAAGGGCCTGTCCCGTGTTCAGGGCGAACTTTATGAGTTTGTATGAATTTGAACTATCCAAAATTTCTCCGAACTAGTTTGGGTTTTCCCAGATTGCGGACTTATTTTAGATAACCCTTGAATGTAGCAGTCTATTTCGGTAACCCTCGAATGTAGCAGTCTATTTTGGTAGCCCTTGATTGAACAGTCTATTTCGGTAACCCACGAATGTAGCAGTCTATTTCGGTAGCCCTTGATTAAACGGTCTATTTCGGTAACCCACGAATGTAGCAGTCTATTTCGGTAGCCCTTTGATTAAACGGTCTATTTCGGTAACCCACGAATGTAGCAGTCTATTTCGGAGCCCTTTGATTAAACGGTCTATTTCGGTAACCCACGAATGTAGCAGTCTATTTCGGTAACCCTCAATTGAGTGGTCAATTTCGGTAACCCTCGAATGTAGCTGTTGATTTCGGTAACCCTCGAATTGGCCATAACCCACGAATGTAGCGTATCTGCCTCCTTCCTCTGCTCAATGAGCTCCTTGAGCATGTGCAGCCAGCAGGATAAACAGCAGTCAATCATTGGTTGTGATGTCAGTTGTCACAGACTTTATTGACTGCATGGAGGGAGGGGCCAGTTAACTCTGCCAGAATGGGGACAATAATTATCCTTTAAGGGCATGTCCACCCCTTGTTCTAAAATGTAATATGCTATTGGGCACCCCCAAAACCCCAGTTCCATCTTACTTACATATTAAAATGATACTAATCCATGACCCACTTAGCCGGCCTCCCCTGATGCTGCAATGTTCTCTTTACATTCAGAAGCAGAGGAGGTTCCTGCATAATGCCCACCAGCCATTGGCCGTGACTTCACTGTGATGGAACAGAGGCGGTGGATTGTGGATTTGTAAGTTACATTTCTCAGCCTAGGAGCATCATTGAGCATTGTAAGTAAGACAGAACTGGGGTTTGGGGGTGGACATGTAAACAGCTGGTTAGTATTTCATCCAATAAAGTGCTGAATGTAACAGTTGGGGTTGGGGGCAGATAACTGACAAGTAAAGAGTTTTTGTTTTGAAGGGACTGTACACCCCTATTTTCAAAAACGAATATATTGTAGATAACCCCCGAAAACCTAGAGATCGTTTTATCCTAAAGCTTTAATTCAGCTCCCACACAGAGTTATTATACTTACAAGCTCCTCCTCGCTCCACCGCCACTTCCGGGTTCCTCCGTCAGTCTCCACTGTGGCTGCTCTGTTCCTTTTGTGTTCCCAAGCAGCCGCAGTGGAGACGGGTCCGGGAATGGCAGTCAGTGATTGGCTGTGATGTCACTGTCATGGCCGACACTGACTGCCTTACCCGGAAGTGCAGAGCCATGGCGGTGGAGCGAGGAGGAGCATGTAAGTATAATAGCTCCGTGTGGGAGCCGATTTACAGCTTTAGACTTAAACGATCTCTAGGTTTTGGGGGGTATTCTAATATATATACATTATAAGGGCAGGGCGCCAATAAATACCATGCCTTTAAAACATACTACTCTGTCCGATATTGTAATTCTATGGCCGTGGGTATAACTTACAGACACAAGCGTTTCATTACAATACGGAGTGGAATTTGATAACCAACAGCCCAGCGCTGTCTTGTTATTCATAATAACTGGATAATCAATTAGCTTAACTTTATAGTTTACCCATACTGCAACTTTATAATTATGTCCTGTAGTCTGCAACTAGAGATGGGGTCAGGGTCCGACTCGGACCTGGATCCAACACAGAACCCCTCGTTTCCGTAATCTAAATGTTCCATCCGAAACTGGGCGGATCATCCGAATTTCGGGACTTTGGAACGTATCCCTTGAAAATAACCTTGTGCATTCGGAAACCCCTCAAAAATACGTCCCAAACCCTTGAAAGTAGGTTCCGTTCTTTGGAACAAAACTTACGAGTTACGGGCATCTCTATCTGGAACCAGTAAGCTATACAACAACTTTAAGATTATTTATCCGGTGTTTTTCTGGTGATTTGGATGCCTCACTCAACTTTAAAGGGCATGTCCACTGAAAAAGAAATGTGGCTCTAAAATGTATATTCCCCCCCAAACCCCACTATTGCTATATTACCAGCTTCTAAAAACGCTACTGAACTTGGTCACCTGACCCGGTCCCTTGCCGTTCCCCCAATTGCATGACAGCCGCAACCAGAAAGTAAAGCGGCTGTCGGCGCAGAATTCCCCTGCTCCTGTTTTTGCTCAAAACGAGGAGAGGGACCGGGTCAGGTAAGGAAGTTCAGGAGCATTTTTTGGAAGCTGGGAAAATCGCAGTGGGGTTTGGGAGGGTAATATACATTTCAGCAGCAAAGTTTTTTTCAGTGAACTTGCCCTTTAATGCACAGGTGGGATTATTTTTAAAAACTCCTACTACAGGGAGCATCAGTTAAACCCATTCATGCCCTACGCATTTTACAACGTGCCCATTTTGGCCCTGCTGAAAACTCAGCGCCTATATCCCAGCACACATTAGTTGTTATATTTCACATCAAATTCCATTTCCAAAACAATAAATCAATTGCATGTAAACCGATGTTATAAATACATTTCACATAATGCATTCTAAATATATCCAACCAACAGAATATTCCAGGCAGCTTTTAAAACTGACATTTTAGCTTGTTGCCCTACAGTTCATTTTCCTGTAGCACATAGATATTTTTTGCCATCGTTTTTCCATGGTCTATTAGTTACAGTGAAGCATTAATACATTTGTCTCAGCGTGAAGCCACTTTCAGATGCTGCGGATAGAGGGTTTCTCTGTGCCCCGAAGCTGAACGTTTTCCCCTCCTTTATATTTAAAGTTGTAAGCTAAACGCGCCGTAATTATGGCGGTTTATAAAGGAAGGATTTCTTCATAAATTACCTTAGATTCAGGGTTTTTTTTTTATTTGCTGTTGTTGAATCCACATTGAACCAGTTTATAAGCATTTTTGAGCTTATTATAGGATTCGCTTGCTTGCCCAAGAACCCGGCATTCTCTGCCGATCAAGCATCAGATCATGTGACTTTTCCTATCGCTCTAGCTAGAAATCCATCATGAGATTTAATCCTCCATATAAACGGATCCAATTATTCAGCCTCGCAATTTTCCCAATCGCTGGCATTTTAATTCGTGTACATCTCCCTTTGTACACTGTTTATCAGAAAGCTCGATCATTTAAAATGGTGATAAAAAAATCATTCAATTATAAATATGTAATGATAGGTACCAGGTTTAAAGGCCAAGAAGAAGTCAGGACGGAGGAGGAAGTCCAAGGTGACCTATCCAAAGGGGAAGACCAGGGGTGTCTCTCTAATGAGGCAATATGAGCAAAATGCTCAGGGCACCACCCCTGATAAACATCAGAGAGGCTGCAGGCAGAGCTCACTATCATTTTTTTAAAGAAAAGCGGCAGGAATTATGGTATGGATAAATGTCTTTTTGAGGAACTGTATAAAAACTGCCGTGATGTGAAGTTTAAAAATACCAAATGTTAAACCACACCCATTCCTGGAAGCTGCACACACCTAACCCTGGTTTGCGGTGGCGCACTTCATGGCACCTAGCGGTACATATGGGCAGCATTCAAAAGTTTGGCTCAGGTGCCAAAAATCCTAGAGACACCCCTGGGGAAGACAAAGCAAAATCTGAATAACAGGCACAGGGTCAAGAGAGGCGGAAGGTATCAAAGTCCAGTAAAGCAAACTAGGGGCTCTGGATCATCTCCTAGTTTGGGCACCACCATCTCGGAGGAGACGGATAGTGAGACCGGTAAGTATAACTCGATATAAAATACTGCTGAATTATCGTGTTTTTTAGTGCTCAGACATTTTTATCAGTGCACCAAAGAACCAGAAATGTAACCACATATAGAATACAATAGTCCGTTTAATACTTAAACAGCATGTCCCCCCTTTACTTCGTTTATTACATGTATTAGTAGGTAGAGATCTAATAAAAAGCTCTCTCCACTTCTTGGAATGTTACCTTCCTCCATGATTTGCTCACTTAATTTTTTTCATAAGTTTGAGCGTGTGCAGAGGAGGCATCAGGGAAGACAGCAGTCAATCATTGGCTGTGATGTCAGCAGCCATACCTTTGATTGCATATTCTGCCAGAATCAGGGCAATAATAATCCTTAAATATCTGGTGTTGATAATGCATCTCATAATGTGCTGAGTATATTAGTTGGGTAACTTGGGTTTGGGGGCAGGTAACTGACTAGTTTTAAGGGTGGAGATGCCCTTTAATGTTGTCAGGTGCAAAGTTTAGGGATGCGCTGGAATTCCGACCTGAAACCAATTCCACATTTGTAACAAATTTCCAGCAGTCTAAACTACCAATGCTATTAACGTGGAACCGCCAAAATCTTCACAGTTGAAACACGGCTTAAGAAATTTCATAGTTCATATCTTAGCTTTTGATGAGTGAAATTCTGAGCCGAAACTATGTGCCAATCCTGCCCTTAAAACTTCCCAAACCACTGGAAGGCAGATTTAACATTCTTAACATTGCATAAAATGAATTCAACTAATGCTACACTGCAAAACACTATCACTACACTGCAAACAAAATCACTATACTGCAAAAAACTATCACTACACTGCAAAAAACTATCACTACACTGCAAAACACTATCACTACACTGCAAAAAAACTATCACTACACTGCAAAAAAACTCACAATACTGCAAAAAACTATCACTACACTGCAAAAAAACTCACTATACTGCAAAAAACTATCACTACACTGCAAAAAGCTTTCACTACACTGACAAAAAACTCACTATACTGTAAAACACTATCACTATACTGCAAAAAACTCACTATACTGCAAAAAACTATTACTACACTGCACAAAAACTCACTATACTGTAAAAAACTATCACTATACTGCAAAAAAATCGTCCTTAATAAATATACCCCTATGAGTACAAGTATCGGTCATGGATGCACCAATCGCGATCCTTATAAATTATACCCCTATGTGTACGGTATCGGTCTAGGACTGACCAATAGCGATCCTTATAAATATATCCCTATGTGTACAGTATCGTCTAGACTCCAATCTACGATGCTTTCTAACCGCTAGAATCAGTATTGATGTCAATATACCAACTCTATTGATGTCAATAGGTCAATACATGGGCAGTATCGAAATACCATCTGGTAACTATTTGACGGCAGAGATCATTTCACTCCTGATATATTTTTATAATTATAAAGAATATCAGTCTGTACCAATAGTATGTATAATATATATATAATATAATATATAAATATATATAATTATGTCCCTTCATAGCACTTCCATAATCACTTTCTGATGGTTGTACTAAACATTACTACAAGAGGAGTGTCAGGCTGCAGGGATTTTGTTCCGGTGATTCAATCTATTTTAAAGGGCCTTCCCGTGTTTCAAGGCGACTTTAATGAGTTTGGATGAATTTGAACTATCCAAATTTCTTCCTTTCTCCGCACTAGTTTTTGGGTTTTCCCAGATTGCGGACTTATTTTCTATAACCCTTGAATGTAGCAGTCTATTTCGGTAACCCTCGCAATGTAGCAAGTCTAATTTTGGTAGCCCTTGATTGAACAGTCTATTTCGGTAACCCACGAATGTAGCAGTCTATTTCGGTAGCCCTTGATTAAACGGTCTATTTCGGTAACCCACGAATGTAGCAGTCTATTTCGGTAGCCCTTTGATTAACGGTCTATTTCGTAACCGACTAATGTAGCAGTCTATTTTCGGTAACTCCTCAATTGAGTGGTCAATTTTCGGTAACCTCAACCCTCGAATGTAGCTGTTATTTCGGTAACCCTCGAATTGGCCATAACCCACGAATGTAGCGTATCGGCCTCCTTCCTCTGCTCAATGGCTCCCTTGAGCATGTGCAGCCAGCAGGATAACAAGCAGTCAATCATTGGTTTGGATGTCAGTTGTCACAGACTTTATTGACTGCATGGAGGGAGGGGCCAGTTAAACTCTGCCCAGAAGGGGACAATAATTATCCTTTAAGGGCATGTCCACCCCTTGTTCTAAAATGTAATATGCTATTGGGCACCCCCAAACCCCAGTTCCATCTTACTTACATATTAAAATGATACTAATCCATGACCCACTACACCGGCCTCCCCTGAGCGGCAATGTTCTCTTTACATTCAGAAGCAAGGAGGTTCCCTGCATAATGCCCACCAGCCATTGGCCGTGACTTCACTGTGATGGAACAGAGGCTTTAGATTGTGGATTTTTAAGTTTACATTTCTCACCCTAGGAGCATCATTGTGCATTGTATAAGACAGAACTGGGGTTTGGGGGTGGACATGTAACAGCTGGTTAGTATTTCATCCAATAAAGTGCTGAATGTAACAGTTGGGGTTGGGGGCAGATAACTGACAAGTAAAGAGTTTTTTGTTTTGAAGGGACGTACACCCCCTATTTTCAAAAAGAATATATTGTAATAACCCCCGAAAACCTAGAGATCGTTTTATCCTAAAGCTTTAATTCAGCTCCCCACAGAGTTTTATACTTACAAGCTCCTCCTCGCTCCACCGCCACTTCCGGTTCCTCCGTCAGTCTCCACTGTGGCTGCTCTGTTCCTTTTGTGTTCCCCACAGCCGCTGGAGACGGGTCCGGGAATGGCAGTCAGTGATTGGCTGTGATGTCACGTCATGGCCGACACTGACTGCCTTACCCGGAAGTGCAGAGCCTGGCGTGGAGCGAGGAGGAGCATGTAAGTATAATAGCTCCGTGTGGGAGCCGATTTACAGCTTTAGACTTAAACGATCTCTAAGGTTTTGGGGGGTATTCAATATATATACATTATAAGGGCAGGGCGCCATAATACCATGCCTTTAAAACATACTACTCTGTCCGATATTGTAATTCTAGGCCGTGGGTATAACTTACAGACAAGCGTTTCATTACAATAGGAGTGGAATTTGATAACCAACAGCCAGCGCTGTCTTGTTATTCATAATAACTGGATAATCAATTAGCTTAACTTTATAGTTTACCCATACTGCCCTTATATTATGTCCTGTAGTCTGCACTAGAGATGGGGGTGCAGGGTCCACTCGGACCTGGATCCAACACAGAACCCCTCGTTTCCGAATCTAAATGTTCCATCCGAAACTGGGCGGATCATCCGAATTTCGGGACTTTGGACGTATCCCTTGAAAATAACCTTGTGCATTCGGAAACCCCTCAAAAATACGTCCCAAACCCTTGAAGTAGGTTCCTTCTTTGGAACAACTACGAGTTACGGGCATCTCTATCTGGAACCATAACGTACAAACAACTTTAAGATATTTATCCGGTGTTTTTTTTCTGGTGATTTGGATGCCTCACTAACTTTAAAGGGCATGTCCACTGAAAAAGAAATTGGCCTCTAAAATGTATATTCCCCCCCAAACCCCACTATTGCTATATTACCAGCTCTCTAAAAACGCTACTGAACTTGGTCACCTGACCGGTCCCTTGCCGTTCCCCAATTGCATGACAGCCGCAACCAGAAGTACAAGCGGCTGTCGGCGCAGAATTCCCCTGCTCCTGTTTTTGCTCAAACGAGAGAGGGACCGGGTCAGGTTAGAAGTTCAGGAGCATTTTTTGGAAGCTGGGAAATCGCGTGGGGTTTGGGAGGGTAATATACATTTCAACAGCAAAGTTTTTTTTCAGTGAACTTGCCCTTTAATGCACAGGTTGGGATTATTTTTAAAAACTCCTACTACAGGGAGCCATCAACCAATAGCAGTCCTTATAAATATACCCTTATGAGTATAGCATCAGTCTAGGATTGACCAATAGCAATCCTTATAAATATACCCCTATGAGTATAGCATCAGTCTAGGATTGACCAATAGCGATCCTTATAAATATGCCCCTATGTGTACAGTATCGGTCTAGGATTGACCAATAGCAATCCTTATAAATATACCCCTATGTGTACAGTATCGGTCTAGGATTGACCAATAGCAATCCTTATAAATATATCCCTATGTGTACAGTATCAGTCTAGGATTGACCAATAGCGATCCTTATAAATATACCCTTATGAGTATAGCATCAGTCTAGGATTGACCAATAGCGATCCTTATAAATATACCCCTATGTGTACAGTATCAGTCTAGGATTGACCAATAGCGATCCTTATAAATATGCCCCTATGTGTACAGTATCGGTCTAGGATTGACCAATAGCGATCCTTATAAATATGCCCCTATGTGTACGGTATCGGTCTAGGATTGACCAATAGTGATCCTTATAAATATATCCCTATGTGTACAGTATCAGTCTAGGATTGACCAATAGCGATCCTTATAAATATATCCCTATGTGTACAGTATCAGTCTAGGATTGACCAATAGCAATCCTTATAAATATGCCCCTATGTGTACAGTATCAGTCTAGGATTGACCAATAGCAATCCTTATAAATATATCCCTATGTGTAGTATCAGTCTAGATGACCAAATAGCGATCCTTATAAATATACCATGGACAGTCGGTCTAGGATTGACCAATGCGAACTTATAAATATTACCCCTATGTGTACGGGATCGGTCTAGGAATGACCACTACGATCCTATAAAGAATCCTATGGTACAGTATAGGTTAGACTGACCAATGCGATGCTTTCTAACGCTAGACTCAGTAGTGATGTCAATTTAGGACCAACTATTGTGGCAATAGGTGCAATACATGGGCAGTTATCGAATCCTACTGGTAACTATTGCGGCCGGAGATCATTTCATCGCGATAATTTTATAATGATAAGAATATCAGTCCTGTACCAATAGTAGGTATAAAGATATTATAATATAAGAATAAATATTAGATAATTAGTCCCGTCATCGCACTTCCATAAGTATACTGCAAAAAACTATCACTATACTGCAAAACACTATCACTATACTGCAAAAAACTCAATATACTGCAAAACACTATCACTATCCTGCAAAAAACTCACTATACTGAAAAAAACTACACTAACATACACTGCAATAAAGCTTTCACTACACTGACAAAAAACCACTATACTGTCGGAAACACTAATCACTATAGAATGCCAAAAAAGACTAAAAACTCACTATAAGGCTGCAAAAACTATTCTCAAAAAAAGGGGCTGCACAGAGACTCACTATACAAACGTAAAGAACATCACTATAGAAGGACTGGTGCCACAAAACCTGCACTGGAATAGGCGTAATCAAAAAACGCGTATCCCTAGTAAAAGAGGGGGAACGTGGGCAGAACACACTCTATCACTATACTGCAAACACTCACTCATACTTCACACACAATCGTTTATCAGCTATGCCTGCAAAAAGAGACTCGACTATACTGAAGAAAACATTTGCCTACGTGGCTAAAAAAACTATCACTACACTGCAAAAAATTCACTATACTACAAAAAACTATCACTATACTGCAAAAGACTATCACTACACTGCAAAAAACTGCAAAAAAACTATCACTACACTGCAAAAAATTCACTATACTACAAAAAAACTATCACTATACTGCAAAAGACTATCACTACACTGCAAAAACAGCCTGGTTATTATTTCATTTCACATCCATAAAGTGCTGAATGTAACAGTTTGGGGTTGGGGGCAGATAACTGACAAGTAAAGAGTTTTTGTTTTGAAGGGACTGTACACCCCTATTTTCAAAAAGAATATATTGTAAACCCCCGAAAACCTAGAGATCGTTTTATCTAAAGCTTTAATTCAGCTCCCACACAGAGTTATTATACTTACAATCCCTCTCCTCGTCCACCGCCACTTCCGGGTTCCCCGTCAGTCTCCACTGTGGCTGCTCTGTTCCTTTTGTGTTCCCAAGCAGCCGCAGTGGAGACGGTCCGGGAATGGCAGTCAGTGATTGGCTGTGATGTCACTGTCATGGCCGACACTGACTGCCTTACCCGGAAGTGAGAGCCATGGCGTGGAGCGAGGAGGGCATGTAAGTATAATAGCTCCGTGTGGGAGCGATTTACAGCTTTAGACTTAAACGATCTCTAGTTTTGGGGGTATTCTAATATAATACATTATAAGGGCAGGGCGCCAATAAATACCATGCCTTTAAAACTACTACTCTGTCCGATATGTAATTCTATGGCCGTGGTATAACTTCAGACACAAGCGTTCATTCAATACGGAGTGGAATTTGATAACCAACAGCCCGCCGTTGTCTTGTTATTCATAAAACTGGATAATCAATTAGCTTAACTTTATAGTTTACCCATACTGCAACTTTATAATTATGTCCTGTAGTCGCAACTAGAGATGGGGTCAGGGTCCGACTCGGACCTGGATCCAACACAGAACCCCTCGTTTCCGTAACTAAATGTTCCATCCGAAACTGGGCGGATCATCCGAATTTCGGGACTTTGGAACGTATCCCTTGAAAATAACCTTGTGCATTCGGAAACCCCTCAAAAATACGTCCAAACCCTTGAAAGTAGGTTCCGTTTTCTTGGAACAAAACTTACGAGTTACGGGCATCTCTATCTGGAACCTAAGCTTACAACAACTTTAAGATTATTTATCCGGTGTTTTCTGGTGATTTGGATGCCTCACTAAACTTTAAAGGGCATGTCCACTGAAAAAGAAATGTGGCTCTAAAATGTATATTCCATCCCCCCCAAACCCCACTATTGCTATATTACCAGC
Organism: Hymenochirus boettgeri; assembly: GCA_019447015.1. Taxonomy (NCBI): domain Eukaryota; kingdom Metazoa; phylum Chordata; class Amphibia; order Anura; family Pipidae; genus Hymenochirus; species Hymenochirus boettgeri. The sequence continues at coordinate 265,637,945 of CM033472.1, forward strand.
TTCTAAAACGCTACTGAACTTGGTCACCTGACCCGGTCCCTTGCCGTTCCCCCAATTGCATGACAGCCGCACCAGAAAGTAAGCGCGCTGTCGGCGCAGAATTCCCTGCTCCTGTGTTTTGCTCAAAACGAGGAGAGGGACCGGGTCAGGTAGGAAGTTCAGGAGCATTTTTGGAAGCTGGGAAAATCGCAGTGGGGTTTGGGAGGGTATATACATTTCAGCAGCAAAGTTTTTTTCAGTGAACTGCCCTTTAATGCACAGGTGGGATTATTTTTAAAAACTCCTACTACAGGGAGCATCAGTTAAAACCCATTCATGCCCTAACCATTTTACAACGTGCCCATTTTGGCCCTGCTGAAAACTCACGCCTATATCCCAGCCACATTAGTTGTTATATTTCACATCAAATTCCATTTCCAACCAATAAATCAATTGCATGTAAACCGATGTTATAAATACATTCCATAATGCATTCTAAATATATCAACCAACAGAATATTCCAGGCAGCTTTTAAACTGACATTTAGCTTGTTGCCCTACAGTTCATTTTCCGTAGCACATAGATATTTTTTGCCATCGTTTTTCCATGGTCTATTAGTTACAGTGAAGCATTAATACATTTGTCTCAGCGTGAAGCCACTTTCAGATGCTGCGGATAGAGGGTTTCCTCTGTGCCCGAAGCTGAACGTTTTCCCCTCCTTTATATTTAATTGTAAGCTAAACGCGCCGTAATTATGGCGGTTTATAAAGGAAGGATTTCTTCAATAATTACCTTAGATTCAGGGTTTTTTTTTTATTTGCTGTGTTGAATCCACATTGAACCAGTTTATAACATGTTTTGAGCTTATTATAGGATTCGCTTGCTTGCCCAAGAACCCGGCATTCTCTGCCGATCAAGCATCAGATCATGTGACTTTCCTATCGCTCTAGCTAGAAATCCATCATGAGATTTAATCCTCCATTAAACGGATCCAATTATTCAGCCTCGCAATTTTCCCAATCGCTGGCGCATTTTTCGTGTACATCTCCCTTTGTACACTGTTTATCAGAAAGCTCGATCATTTAAAATGGTGATAAAAAAAATCATTCAATTATAAATATGTAATGATAGGTACCAGGTTTAAAGGCCAAGAAGAAGTCAGGACGGAGGAGGAAGTCCAAGGTGACCTATCCAAAGGGGAAGACCAGGGTTGTCTCCTAATGAGGCAATATGAGCAAAATGCTCAGGGCACCACCCCTGATAAACATCAGAGAGGCTGCAGGCAGAGCTCACTATCATTTTTTAAAGAAAAGCGGCAGGAATTATGGTATGGATAAATGTCTTTTGAGGAACTGTATAAAAACTGCCTGATGTGAAGTTTAAAAATACCAAATGTTAAACCACACCCATTCCTGGAAGCTGCACACACCTAACCCTGGTTTGCGGTGGCGCACTTCATGACATGCGGTACATATGGGCAGCATTCAAAAGTTTGGCTCAGGTGCCAAAATCCTAAGAACACCCCTGGGGAAGACAAAGCAAATCTGAATAACAGGCACAGGGTCAAGAGAGGGGAAGGTATCAAAGTCCAGTAAAGCAAACTAGGGGCTCGGATCATCTCCTAGTTTGGGCACCACCATCTCGGAGGAGACGGATAGTGAGACCGGTAAGTATAACTCGATATAAAATACTGCTGAATTATCGTGGTTTTTTTAGTGCTCAGGACATTTTTATCAGTGCACCAAAGAACCAGAAATGTAACCACATATAGAATACAATAGTCTTTTACTTAAAAATCAGCATGTCCCCCCTTTACTTCGTTATTAACTGTATTAGTAGGTAGAGATCTAATAAAAAGCCTCCTCCCACTTCTTGGAATGTTACCTTCCTCCATGATTTGCCACTTTAATTTTTTTCATAAGTTTGAGCGTGTGTGAGAGGAGGCATCAGGGAAGACAGCAGTCATCTTGGCTGTGATGTCAGCAGCCATACCTTTGATTGCATATTCTGCCAGACTGCGGGCAATAATATCCTTAAATATCTGGTGTGATATGCATCTCATAATGTGCTGAGTATATTAGTTGGGTAACTTGGGTTTGGGGGGGGGCAGGTAACTGACTAGTTTTAAGGGTGGAGATGCCCTTTTAATGTTTGTCAGGTGCAAAGTTTAGGGATGCGCTGGAATTCCGACCTGAAACCAATTCCAATTTGTAACAAATTTCCAGCATCAAACTACCAATGCTTTAACGTGGGAACCGCCAAAATCTCACAGTTGAAACACGGCTTAAGAAATTTCATAGTTCATATCTTAGCTTGATGAGTGAAATTCTGAGCCGAAACTATGTGCCAATCCTGCCTTAAAACTTCCCAAACCACTGGAAGGCAGATTTAACATTCTAACATTGCATAAAATGAACTTCAACTAATGCTACACTGCAAAACACTATCACTACACTGCAAACAAATCACTATAACCAAAAACTATCACTACACTGCCAAAAACTATCACTACACTGCAAAACACTATCACTACACTGCAAAAAAACTATCACTACACTGCAAAAAAACTCAAACAATACTGCAAAAAACTATCACTACACTGCAAAAAAAACTCACTATACTGCAAAAAACTATCACTACACTGCAAAAAGCTTTCACTACACTGACAAAAAACTCACTAATTGTAAAACACTATCACTATACTGCAAAAAACTCACTAACCAAAAACTATCACTACACGCAAAAAACTCACTATACTGCAAAACACTATCACTAATACTGCAAAAAAACTCACTATACTGCAAAACACTATCACTACACTGCAAAAAAACTCACTATACTGCAAAACACTATCACTACACTGCAAAACACTATCACTACACTGCAATCAAACTCACTATACTGCAAAAAACTATCACTACACTGCAAAAAGCTTTCACTACACTGACAAAAAACTCACTATACTGTAAAACACTATCACTATACTGCAAAAAACTCACTATACTGCAAAAAACTATTACTACACTGCACAAAAACTCACTATACTGTAAAAAACTATCACTATACTGCAAAAAAACTCACTATACTGCAAAAAACTATCACTATACTGCAAAACACTATCACTATACTGCAAAAAACTCAATATACTGCAAAACACTATCACTATCCTGCAAAAAACTCACTATACTGAAAAAAAATATTACTACTGCTAAAAAAACTATCACTACACTGCAAAAAATTCACTATACTACAAAAAACTATCACTATACTGCAAAAGACTATCACTACACTGCAAAAAAACTATCACTATACTGCAAAAAACTATCACTACACTGCAAAAAACTCACTATACTGCAAAAAACTATCACTACACTGCAAAAAAACTCATCTAATACTGCAAAAAACTATCACTACCGACTGTCAAAAAGCTTTCACTACACATGACAAAAAACTCAACTATACTGTAAAACACTATCACTATACTGCAAAAAACCCACTATCACTGCAAAAAACTATCACTACACTGCAAAAAACTCACTATAAAACAAAACACTATCACTATAACTGCAAAAAAACTCACGATACTGCAAAAACACTATCCCTACACTGCAAAAAAAACTCACTATACTGCAAAACACTATCACTACACTGCAAAACACTATCACAACTGCAAAAAAACTCATTACTGCAAAAAACTATCACTACCTGCAAAAAGCTTTCACTACACTGACAAAAAACTCACTATATACTGTAAAACACTATCACTATACTCCAAAAAACTCACTATACTGCAAAAAACTATTACTACACTGCACAAAAATACTATATACTGTAAAAAACTATCACTATCTGCAAAAAACTCATTATACTGCAAAAAACTATCACTATACGCAAACACTATCACTATACTGCAAAAAACTCAATATACTGCAAAACACTATCACTATCCTGCAAAAAACTCACTATACTGAAAAACTACTGTACTACTGCAAAAAAACCATACTACCTGCAAAAAAATTCACTATACTACAAAAAAAC